>CM023457.1:43803298-44263298 GCA_013339765.2 Haemaphysalis longicornis | reverse complement strand
AAGAAAAACTTGGAATTGCTGATCCGAAGGATTCGAAGGGCGTATAAGACGGCCATCGGACTACCCGAGTCCACAAGTACCGAGCGACTGCTAAGCCTGAGCGTACACAAACCCTTGGACGAAATCATCGAGGTCCAATGGGTGGCACAGCTAGAGAGTAACCATAACTAAAGCAGGCAGAAGAATCCTGGACAAACTGGGCTACAACTACCACGAACAGCAGCGCGCCAAGACGCAGCTACGTGGCGACACCAGGGACAAAATCCAGGTGGATGCAGTCCCGCGCAACATGCACCCGGAGTACAACGAGGGCTGGCGGCGAGCACGGGCCCAGGCGCTGGCGGAGCTACACGTCGGGGACGGTGGAGCCCGCTACGTCGATGCAGCAGAACACTACAATGAACGTGGCTTCGTGGTGACGGTAGTCGACGCCGAGGGCAACCTCCGAGCCGCGGCCACCGTTGCAAGCGGCAGACTCGAGGAAGCAGAGGAGGTGGCGATCGCGCTGGCCATCGAAGGTCCAGGCTGCACAACGGTCCCGAGTGATTCCAGGCGAGCTGTCAAAAACGTCTATAGAGGCAGGGTTTCCCCCGTAACGGAGAAACTACTGCGAAGACAACCAAGCCTCATGGGGAAGACAAGAATCACGTGGTTTCTGGCACACACAGGGATGGTGTCGGCACGTGCTGAGAACCACAATGAAACCGCACGCGCTCGTGCGCACGAACTCACTAACCGCGCCGAGCAAAGTGCCGGAGAGCATTTGTGGCACAGCACACGAGACCGAATGACTGCCTACAAAGAAATTACTCAGGCCTATCGACTTGCCAGACGCAAGCTCCCGCCGCCCCGAAAAGGATTGAGCAGGGAGCAGGCGGTCATCTATAGGCAACTCCAAACAAAGGCGGTCCCGAGCCCCTACCGGAGACATACCCTGATGCCACCTGTCGGGTGTGTCGAAAAGCACCAGCAAAACTCGAGCACATCGTCTGGGAGTGCCTCGCATACCCCGATGAATCAAACACAAGAATGATGCCGCCTGCCTTCGAGGAAGCGGTGTGGACTGAAGACCAAAATCTTCAACTCTAGGCTGTCCAGCGAGCCATCGTGGCGCTGGCCAGGCAGGGGGACCCCGGCGAACCGGTGACGGGGAGCGGGGGCCCCTAGCCCGGTTGGCTACATCTGTGCTGACGACTCCGGCCAAGTCATGAAGACCTAGCAATAGGACTTTATTCACAGGCCCCAATGAAGTCTTCCCAATCCAGTTGTGTTTCTTCGCTGCCGTTTCTACGTCTTTCGACGTGAATTACGTCAGCAAGCAGACTGGCACACGCTACAGCTTCCTTGAAATGAGGAGTTTGCGCAGCTGGTGTGCACTAATCTAGACTTCGGAGACCCAGGGGCAAATCACATCGAATCATACATGCGTTTTATTTATTTACTCCGAACAGCGGCGCCCAATTTTCTTGACTGGATAACAACTATAACGAAAGAGGTTTTTGTTAGAAACGTGCACTTGAAGCTTCCACCTTAAAATGATCTTTTTACGGCTGTGTGATGCTTTACTAGGGGTGATGCTTTGTCTCCTCCACTGCACACGTTACGGGCAGAGAGTGGGGTTAACGGGACTACATCAGTTTGACGTGAATACGCTGTTTACATGCTTCCGACAGGTGCGCGGGCTGTAGCTTGTTTGGAAAAGAGGGAACGCGGAAAGACGAATTACCTGCCGCATTGTTTGGTTGGTGTCAACACCGGGAAAAGAAAAAGAAGAGAAAATACCGAGAATGTGAAATCTCTTGAGCAGTTTGTTCTATTGTTGGTTGGCGCATCTTTGCAAGATGCTGCCGCTGCAAATGTAATATTATCTATTATTGTTATTATCTAGCATTATCTATTATTGTAAAGTATGTAATTATCTATTATTGTAATTATTATCCCGCATTATCTATTATTGTAATTATCTATTATTATCCCGCTTCTGAACTGTTATCTATTATTGAGAGCCGTTGGCTGAACTGAAACAACTTGTTTTTATTTAACTGATTCTCTTTACAACGGTGGCTCGCGCGGCCCATCGGGGTGCGCTCTTCTTGCTCTCTGCGGCGGCGGCGCGGCGGTGCGGGGGCGCGGCTTCCGCTCGCCTGCTTGCGTTGCACGATCGCACCTGCAGCAGCTCGGTTGGCTCGGTGGCGTCATCCAGCGGAAGCGCCGCGTACAGTAAATGCTTTATACGCACCTGCAAAACTGCTTTATGGAGTCAATTTCGAAAATGGGAGGAATATGTGCTTACAAGTTGCCAATAATGTGGTTTTATTCTAGGAGCTCACCGTAGGGAGGGCGGCGGGGTCTCAAGATTTTCATTGCGTAATAGCCTTATTTTCCTACCTTGCGAGAAAAGGTTCTGCGGCCGCGAGTTGTGCAGTTAAAAAATTCAGAATTAGAGGAAATCCTCTCATACAAAATGTATGGGAATTGAAAATAATAATCCTTCAATATTTCATGAGCACGAATCGTGCAAGCCGAAGACAGCATATAACAGATTAAAAAAAAAATGTTTAGAACAAACAAACTAACGGCAAACGAGTTCAGAGAAACTTCTTAATACGACAAAAAGAATGAATTCTACCGCCACTTGCAAAATAAAATAGGTGCCGCCGAATTCGACACGACGACGTAATACTGCATAGATATTAAATTGACCCAAGATTTGAACACGACGCGGCAGGCCTCATTTCCCTTGAAAATCAAAATTTAAAAGCGACTACATCCAAGTTGTTTCATAAAATCCTTAATTTTTTCTATACATTCCATGGTGTGGTTAGAACAGCAAGGAAAAGAACAATAGTTGTAGGGAGGTATATTTTTTAAAATCTTGCGTTGTAATAAAAAAAAATATTGAGCCGTTCTACTTTGTTAAGGTGGATGACCAGCAAAGATTTTTAGCACACGACATAGAGGTGACAATAAATTTAGGTGAAAGGTATGAGCAATTGCTCGTTGTTTTGAGCGTTTACGGTGGTCATCCGAAAAAAAGAGACATATGCGTACACGCACACAATATTATTTACGCTCTTCTGACCTTGAATATGGCACCTATACGTACCTTGGACGTGACGTCACCATCGCCCTTACTTGTGCACTGCTTGCAGCTTCCCCAGCGCTGCTCGAGGTAAGAGGACCAGATAAGTTCACTGCCTCCCGCCGTCCACGCGGTTCACCAACATGGCAGCTATCGTGACGTCAGTGGAAGCTATGTATTGGTAACTAATCTACTCAATATGCATGTTCATGTTCTGGGGCGTATAACGTTGAGGTCTAAGCCATTTCTACCTTGGCAATGGTTCGTATTAATAAATAATCTTCTTAAGAAGCATACTCAAGTGATGAGGTGTACAAGCTTGAGGTCCAAATCAATGTTTTTGAACGGCGCGCGACTTTGGGGGTGACCGCCAGGGCGTCCGAAAGCACCCTGTTCAGCACATGTAATGAAATGCTAGATCAAGCACAAGAATATCCTCGGTATTCAATGGCGTGGAATGCATGCAGGCAACCAAGTGTGCGCCGCCATATCTGTGGCCAAGCGGCTGTTGCTAGGCGACGTTGTGCGCACGGCCCACAGATCAGGCACCCCTTTTCTCCTCCATCCAACCATGTGAGTGCGCGCCGTCACTCGTTACGTCGGTCTCCGCGGGATGGCGGCACTTGTCCGTGAAACACAAGACTGTGTTTCACGTTACGAACTCTTCGCCGAACACAAAGTATTGCGTCGAGTTCACTGTGAGTGCGATTAATAACATATCTGTTCGCGCCACAGTTTAGAATCAGATTGGAACGGAGCAGATGACGCACGACGACGCCTTTTTTTCTTCGGCGTGCGGCCGCAGTGGCCCACGCTGCGCCGGGTCCGTGGCGCATCAGCCATGTCTGTGGCCGTTTCCAGTGTTGCCAAGCGAAGAAATTGACCGCTAAACTTTTCAACGAATACCGTCTATAGCTACCTTTAACAGGTTGTCTTTGATCATCCCAACCACGAAAAAAAATTCGGCGCAGAATAGGTATGTTCTGGGATACACTTGGCAAACACTCCTAAATAATGAAAAAGTAAGCTACATCTATCGCTGAAAAGAAGAATATACAAACAGTGCGTCCTGCCGGTGATGACATATGGAGTGGTAACTTGGCGCCAGTGTTGCGGAATGGGCTTCCCCATTCCATTCCAATTCCATTCCGAGGAATTGTAAACTTGTTGTGATTCCATTCCTTTCAATTCCTCGGAATACAGAAGTAAGCCCATTCCCACTCTGGAATGGACGGGAAAGTCAATTCCATTCCTCTAATTCCTCAACGTTAAAGAACTTGCTCATGTGCCCTATCGAGTTACCGAGGAATGCAACATGAATCTGACGTTATCATACGGGTTGAAAACTGCAAAAGCATACAAAATTTGTCCCTTTTTACCCGAAAGTTGTGAGTTGTAGCAGTTGTTACATATTTTATGCAGAACAGCAGCCCCGCCCGCAGCGGTGGACTCAGTGGCTATTTTGCCACTGAGCAACGCCTCATAGTTATAAGGCGTTTGCGCTGCTGAGAACAAGGTCGCGGTTCGATTCCCGGCCGCGGTTGCCGCTTTTCTGATGGAGGCGAAAAGCGAAAACGCCCGTGTGCACGAGATTTCGGCGCACGTTAAGATCCCCAGGCGGTCAAAATTAATCCGGAGCCCTCCACTACGGCGCGCCTCATCGCCTGCGTTGCGTCGGCGCGTTAAACCCTACAATCAATCAATCAGAACAACAACCCAATGCAAAAAAATTACCGTCCCTTCCTAACGAAAGGTAGAGTGCGTCCAACTTAACCGATTGTCAAACCTTCAGTGAAGAACGAACCCACGCGACGATTTTTCGCACACTGAGTAAACGCAACTACGAACCACCTAAATGTACACCGTTACGTGGTTTACGAGATGAAGGTCTACTATTGTACTCCTTCTTTGTGATCGGCGTGTGTGTTGCCTTTAGAACCGGTGGTCTTTTGCGATTTTCAAGTAAGCGTTTTGAGACAATAAAAGCCCAGTTTCAGAGACAGAGAGGAGAGAGAGAGGAGAGAGAGAGGAGAGAGGAGAGAGAGAGAGAGGGGAGAGAGGAGAGAGAGGGAGAGAGAGAGGAGGAGAAGAGAGAGGAGTTAATTTGCCATCCCCGGTTTCACGCACTCGCCGTGTGTCAAACCTTATCAGAGCTTTTCGGTCGAGCAACCCGTCTAAGGGGGAATGTATTAGTTTGCTGACAGAATGCGATCGATCCCACTAAAAAAGCTTTGGATTTTAAAAGGGGCAGTGTCACAATGCCCCTTTTTGCGTAATAAGTAGCGGTAATCCCATTACTTATTAAAGTATTTGCATGCTAGCATGTTTTAATAGTTTTGTTTTGCGCGTGAACGCGAGATGAAGCAGCTATTACGTTGATGTCTGCTTTTTCCGTTTCGTTGCACAGTCTGTGGCGTGCTATCTTGCTATCACCTTTGCGTACCGTCATACCAGTGAAATTAGTATGCTGTGGATAATTCACAGGCATGTCACGCGTAGCTTGGTGACATGCTGCCCGCCTTCGAAATGCTTACTTGAACGACTTCAAGTGGAATTTACAGCATTTAGTACTGATGCTATTGTACCAACGTGAGAGAGGGGAGGGGAGCGGCACGGAACACCGTCAACCGTTTTTGCATTCACTATGGGACAGTCGTCACCGCTTCCACGTTGACCTCCATTGCGCTTGTTTATTGCCCTGGCACTACCTCAGCCCAATACGTTCAATACAGGACATTATTCATGACCCCCTCATTTATAGTGACAGAATAAAAGCGTGACGGAAGCCCTGTCAAAATAAAGAAGTATGGTGAGGCAGTTTGTTTCCACGAACGAGCAACCTATATGCACGAGGACCTGATCGATATTTTGAAACGAGACCTTCCTACCTCAATAGTGGCGGTGCTCCAACTTTCAAGCCGATAGCTTAGGCTTCAGTAAAAAGGTACGTTTGTACTCAGGAGCAAGGGCCACGTTCACAGAAGCACAGCAACGAAACCAGGAACAATTTTGCCACAACTGGAGGAAATGTCCGCACATTCGAATCGAAGCAAAGCACGGTGTCGCACTGCTGAGAGCTGTCAAGGCATTCGCAAACAAGGGTGCTCTGGAGCCGGAACTGCTAGAAACAAACGCTCTTTTGCAGCTGCGTATTCTGCATTTTCGTATATAATAGATAATGTAATCGTATATCCCGGCTTCCCACTACCGTAGCATAGCGTGGAGGTAGAAAGCTCAGTAACACATCCGAAGCTCGCTTCTTACGCTTATGGTGGGTGCCGGGCACGCAGGGCCCTCACCCACAATTTTATTTTTGCTGCCTCGGTTTGATTTTGCTGGAGGCCGTGGGGCCTCTCGCAACACACGGACAGGACGGGTCGACAGGGTTGGCGCCGTATTCCCGCGAGATGCCTACCAGGTCGCCGTACAAGCTACAAGGCTATATTTGCGTGAGTTGTAGGGGAATGGGAGGAGAACGCCAAGCAAGACTCGTTGTTTCATGTTTCATGCGGAATGCGTTATATTGTTAGCTCAAAGATTTCACAGCATCAGCTTACGGTGAGAAACATTGCGGCTTCGCGATGCGCGCTGCTCGTATCCCCCTTCCCTCCTGCTTCTTGATGCTAATCCCCGCCTACTGGCCTGGCCACACGGCGCCTGCCGCTGAGAGAGACGCCGGTCTGCCATCGGCGCCACAGACAGTTGTACAGAGAACGCTATGCCTCAAAAAGCCTGCCGAACCTCGAAGAGCCGACCTAACGGCTATACCGGCCAGGCGCGCTTGCGGCGCTCGAGTTCACTTTCACACGCGCTGTGGCAGGGCTGCGCTGATTCACTTACTCGAGATGGCGGATAAACGTTCTCGTTTTCGTAGCCGGAACTCCCTTTGAGATGTACCGACGCAGTCATCGCCACAGACTAATTAGGTACCCGGAAGGCGCCAGCAATGGTGACGCCGTCGTCTAAAAATCCCCATTCCGTTCCCATTCCATTTCGACCAAAAGGCGCTTAATCCCATTCCCATTCCATTCCTCCAAGCGTTGTCCTCATTCCATTCCCATTCCTATCCGGCATCTATAAAAGGTGGAATGAATCCGGAATCATTACAATTCCAGAGTGGTAAATCCGCAACACTGGTCTTCACAGGTACTTCGCAGGAGCTTATACGATACCCCATCCGGTCTCGGCGTGGTGTTCCGCTTTATGTTGTTGATAAGTGGTTTGATTTGCTCTACGGAGGAGGAGGAGGAGGGAAAAAAACTTTATTCAAACGCAACATTAAGCGTCGAGAATGTCCCGGGCAAGGTTCACCAACGCCAACTGGTCCGAGAGCTGGTCCGAGGCTAGCCATGTCCGCTACGTTGATCTAAGGTGATGAGTCCGTTGAGGTATTAAAGACTGTCGGGGAAGATCAGACAACTGCTGGGGAAGATCAAAATATGATGATGCATTCATGGCATTGTCTCAACGTTTCAAAGTCAGGTAACTTAGTAACCCTTATCATGGCTGTCAACGTGAAAACATACCACTGCAACTGGGCAGTTATATTCCAAGGTAAATTAATCAAATTTAACTTTATGTACAGCACCGTCACTCCAGGATTGAGCCTAACCTTCTTTTATTTGGCCTCATGTAATAACTTATGCTTTAATACTAAAACTCCGTGCCGCGGGCGATGACCCACAAGGGCAGGGAGTTGGTTTAGCGTCCTGGGTTGGCAGATCCATTCAAAAAGCGGGATGAAGTGTTTGGGTTAACTACTGTGGCGGACTGAGGGAAGTTGTGGACAGTCCTAGAGGCGAAGGTGTGTGGCGGCTCGACCGGACCTGCAAAGGGGGGAACAAGAGTGA
This sequence comes from Haemaphysalis longicornis, assembly GCA_013339765.2. NCBI lineage: Eukaryota > Metazoa > Arthropoda > Arachnida > Ixodida > Ixodidae > Haemaphysalis > Haemaphysalis longicornis. The sequence continues at coordinate 44,255,366 of CM023457.1, read as the reverse complement.
GTTGTCTGTGAAATATTTTCTTTCCAATGTTGCTACCAGCACTAGCAGTCTCGGACTTGAGAAGTGACCGCGACCACTCCGCGGTTTATGAAGGGCGATTTGAGGTATTTGTTGGATGTAGCGTGAAGCTAGGCGTATAAGGATGCCAAAACTGTGCTTGCAGTCGTTCTTGCCACTTCCACGTTGTATATTGCCGTTGGCGAACTGCACTTCAGGCAACGCAGCGGTCAATGCATGCGCAGATGCCTGTGGGTATGGGCATTTTCTACAGCACGACAACTCATCTTCCCCACGTCTCCAACCTGTCAGAAGCTGTTAGTTTTTTCCAAGTCTAATAAATGTATTCTCTTTATCTCTCTCTCTCTCTCTCTCTCTCCTTCTTTCGTCTTCTCTCTTTCTCGTTGTATTTGCGGGTGGTTTCGTAATTTTAAAATGTTTCGTGGAGTTTTTCCTTGGCTGTAGGACTGCAGGGATATGTGCTTAAAAACCCCTGTCTCATCTTTGGGCTACCATGCACAAGCACTACGAAGGAGCGTTCACTTTGCCGAATCACGTAGCAAAAAAAAAAAAAAAAAAAAAACGCACCATGATAAGCAAGCGTATTTGCTTACATCTTCAGCGAATTATGTTCGTACAAGGTTTTTATTTTTTTATTTGTTTATACCCCCCGCGAATAAACCCGCTTCTATAAGAGAATAAAATGAGGAGAGAGAAAGAAAAAAAACCCAGCAAGAGAGAGAGGGAGCTCGTTATTTCAGTTGGAGATGGGTGCGCGACTGACAAGAGGACTTCCTGCACCGTATGGGTACAAACCGTATGGCGAGAGTGTATGCAACTTAAGTTGTTGGCGAAGGTTGTGGAGAGAGCAGTGAGGAAAACGAATAAGAACTGTCGAAAATGAGATGAGAAAAATACTAGAAACAAAATTAGAAGAACAAAATCAAAAAGGGAAATCGACCGATCAATAAACCAATGCAGAGAACGAGGAGAATGCCAAACGAACCAAAAGAAAATTAGAGACATGACAACGCAAATACGTCACTTGCACTGTTTAAGAATGATCAAGTTGTGCAAGTACAGAGCCTCCCAGGAAACGCAGAAAATAATTTTGTCTCTGGAGATGAATGGTTCCTGGAAACGGGGTTCAACTATGTCAGTTCCTTGACCCCTGGAGCAATTTGGAAGACTGCAATGACATCTGTTCGAGCTACCTGCTCTAGCAGACCATCCCTCGGAACCGCCGTGCCTACCCTTGCCTGACGCTTCCGAGATGCCTGGCCAGGGGTCCGTGCTGTCTCCGCCGGGCCACTTTATGTTCTTCAGGAGGATGGGCTGCGCCGCATGGCCGGGCTACTTCTGGTTCTAGTAGACGTGCGGTCTGGCCCAATGGGACCAACACAACTGTGACCACCTTTTACCACTCGCGACGGACTACACATGTGAGCCCGCTCCGACTGACACGCTTTCGCTATTGCTTCGCTATGATCGCCCAACTGGGACTCGTTTGGGACTTCTGTCAGGTGTAGGACTCAATCACGCTATTTTTTGCCCCTTTTTCTTCCCGTCTTCCGTTTCCGTCAACGTTTTTTTGGCCCACTTAACCCGATTTCCTTCTTGAATACAAAGCCTCTATGTTCCGCCGTCTTTTGTGAATCTGTCTTAATTGATCTTGAGTGGGAGTCTCATGATTCAAGAAGTGTGTCCAAAAGTATCGCAGAAAAACCCGAACGAACACCAATGGTTTTGCAGGTTCGAACGTTATAAAACAAGTTGAAGAAAACAGCCTTCAGACCTGCATCTGCGAAAAAAGGTTGCCCCTGCCACAATGCTGAATACAGGCGAAAAGAGGAAATTCTGAAACGAACGCCGACAAAAAGTTTTAATACTGGAATGAAACGTTCAGTTCAACAGCGGGCATGTTCGTTATTGTGAACGTCTCGTGGACTTTGCGATTTACTGGCCGGCAGTTGAATAAAAAAAAAACGGTCTTACTTCGAGTAACTGTGGAGGGAGTGAATGTCTTAAGGAAAACTGTTGCTTCTCTTGATAGACTAACTGTGCTTAAGCTGGAGTTTGAACTGCGGTTTTTGTTACCATTTAAGAACAATAGCGATCCTCGCCTTTAAACTTGATGAGCTTTTAAGGATTTCGTCCGTTGCGGTTGTGTTCTAGAACTTACCTTCCTGCACCGTTCTTTCAAAGTTTGTATGGCTTCGCCCCAGAAAATTTCTAACGCCGGGGTAGTGTAATCATACAATGAAAATTGGAAGATGAAGAAGTGGAAGTCGAAATAAACGGGCAAAACAGGGGCAATAACACGTACGCGGGTAGGCACCACAAGAGGAGGGTGCGTGTAAGTAGTGCGTGGAAGAGGAGAAGGGGGTCATTCGAACGTTGGTAGCAAGCTAGACCGGCTGGAGTGAAGGGCTGCTTTTCGTTTGCGACTTGGCGTAGTAAGGGCAAGAACCAATGTCAAGGCGACCGGGACGTCGACAGCCCATGCTGGCGCAGCGGAACCAGCGCCATAGGGCCGGAAACTGTTCATGCGCCATCTCCAGGCACCCGAGCTATGCGCCTGCTAGTGGTAGCCTGGCCATCGTTCCTTCCTGCGGGGGCTGCCATGTCGTCCGGCGTACCGCCTGGGCCTCGCACAAATCGAGGCAGCTGTGTGGTGTGCCTGAGAGCCTCGGCTCGCGCCGATTCCTGCCAGTGAAGGAAGCAGCGCTACGGTGCCATACCGCCCTCGCATCACGACTGGGAACGCCACTTTAGGGCCACGGGGCATCCCTTGATAACAAAGTCGTCTCTGAAACACCCCACGCTCCTATCACGTCAATGATTCGTGTCCCCCCCCCCCCAGTACAGCAGATGTGAGCCGTTTCTTTATTTTGCTCATTGACATTTTCCGTGTTTAAGAACAGTGGTCGCGAGTAGTACCGTAATTACTAGTTTTCCCTTTGTTTACTTTAGGGGTAGGAAGTGTTGTCGACTCCGTTTAACCGTCCGTGTCTTACGTTTCCTATTGCACCTTTCTATAAATGTCTTTCCCCCTTTTCTGAAGTCCTGTGTTGCCTCTCGGTCTTTGCCCGTAACGTGTCTGTGTTTTACCGGTGAGCTACCGAACTATGGTGTCATTAGAAATACAAACATACGCCTTTGATAAGTTTGACGTGCGGTCTGGTATTTTTTACTGCGCCAAAATGTCACAGAAGACACGCATGACAGTCAGGTATCGGAAGATATTGGCAGAGCTACAATGTTAGGTACATGTATTCATTGTTGCACGCCTGTATCATTCAGGTCTTTTATGCATGAAATGCCATTCGCCGAGAATAGTTCGCCTTGAATTATGTGTGCGTGTCACTCGAGATGTGGCATAGATGAAAAAAAAAAGGCTACCGGTATTTGAGAATACTCTACTAATACGTACGCATGCTTACGCCGCTTCATCGCTTCACTGACCTTACACTCTGTGAGGGCACTGAAGAATAAAATCAACGTAGAAACCAATTTGTTGCTTTTCTTGCCTTTTCGAGTTTTCATGCTGGCGTGAGTGCGTATATGGCAGTAACATCGTGAGTAGTTTCATTTTTTTTGCTAACTCTTTATTTATTCTAGTCAAGGAGTGGGATTAGATAAAACTGTGATTTCTATAGGAAGTTTTAATCTAATTATTCCTTTTCTATTTTTTAAGTGTTTTAACTAATTGCCATCCCCGAATATACTTCCCCGATTTTTTTGCCGCATTTCCTGTTTTCTTGTTTTGAGGGCTCATTTTCAGTTCATTTTTTGTGTTTATAAATGTGTTCTAATTTATTAACTATTCATGCAGTGGTGCTGGATTAGTAATCTTATGTTTGGATTAGTTCGCTTCTAATTTGTTTCTTTTTTAAAGCAAAGCTGTATTTAAAGGGACGCTGCAACACTCTTTGAGCAGTGCAAGTAAACGTGCGCGACGTTTAGATTACACTGTCAGGAATACCTGAGCCAAATATTACACGTGCACGTGAAGCGGTGAGCGTGCAAATCGATGTGAAAGACGCGGAAAAACCAACCGCTCTCTCTTCAGTTGTCCTCATTATGCAACCCGTGGCATGGCCTAAGGGATGTCACATAGGCCATGGCTGCCCGATCGGCTGTCACTGATCAACTTCGCGGCTAATTTCTTCCATTTCCGCTGTCGTTAGCGCTGTGTACGAGCCTCTTCTATGCCTCAACCTGTGGGCGCAGTTTTGCCGTTTCTTTTGTGTATTGAGTGCGTGCACAGTTTGAGTGATGAGCTCAATACTTACCTTTCAACAGGAACACTCGACAACAAACGTTTATTGCTTCAAAAACGGCCTACCCGCCCGAGCGCGTGCTTGCGAGCAGGTACCCATGCCTGCTTTTTTGTGGCACCGCACCGGAAATAGGCCCCTCCACGTTGCGGAGGAAAGGAGTAAACTCCCCGGCCTGTGATATATGGAAGGCCGCCGAAGAGAACACCGCAAGCCGCCCCCTCTCCGGGAGAGAGCGCGAAGCTTTCGTCGCATTGGCCGCGGTCGAGTTGAGAGGGAACGATTATGCGCGATTTCTCATCGCGCGTAGTTTCGGTGATAGTCAACGGATTTTCATAATTCATGCTGGAGGATATTGCTGGGACAATAGACTTTACCCCAAAATACATTTATAGTACTCGATGGTAAGTGTTGCAGAGTCCCTTTAACTTTTCTCCCGTTTTTCGGGGGCTGCTCCCGCTGTTTTGCCTGTTGGGTTTCATCTTGCACCATTTAACGCTGGCCTGTGTCGATCCCGCCCGAGGGGCCGGCCGCGGGGGTGGTGGGCGTGCCTGTATGTATTGGTTGGAGCATAATTAAATCTCAGTTCAGTAACTTCCAACCAGACAGAAGTCTGTCAAAATGTTCACCTTCAATTCATTCGTGTACCATGTTCCCTGCACTTAGAGCTGGTGGCGTTTTCGCCACGGAGACGGAGACATTGAAAGTTTCTCGTTACGCACTGCCCACTGCTCACCGTTCTGAAAAATCAGCTACTATACGCCTCGAGCGCGGCCTTTAGGGGCGCCACTGAAATCCCCCTAGCAGCCCGTTTCGAAAGCAGCCGCGGGAGTCCGCGTCCCGCTCCCCAGTGCCGTCGCTGCTTTTGCGGCACGTTCACGACTGAGATTTACCGTTTGCCGGCGTTTGAAATCTATGTTTATGTACAACAGTCACTCTGTTCGCAAATGGGGTGTGTTTACGAGAGTGTAAATGTTTCTGACGCGATCTTAGTGTGGTATATTCGGTCTGTATAAGCGCCAGGTGTGTGTCACAGGCCAGCGTCGCGGAACCGGCGTATGATGGAGCCGATTGTAGTTACACTTACCTGAATTTACTAGCAGTTCCTCCGTAACCACCGGTTCCTCAGATGTTCATTCTACGGCTATACACTATGATTTAAATCGGTTTTGTGCGCTTACATAATCAACGGAGCCCTCATACCTGACAGCGCGCCAGTTACGTTTGCCAATATACCTCAGATATTGATCACCACCGTTTACAAGCCGGTCTGTGTTAATTTCGGGAATATTCACCAAAAGCACGATGGACAATGCATAATTATACTCGGGGATCAGCACACGACAGAGTCGTCTTGTCGTGAGGTGAGCGCCCGCAAACATTCATCTGCTACATATATCCTCTGCGAGCAGCGCGGAGACGGGCTTGGAATATAATCCGCGTCCGCGACTAAATGCTTCTTCGAAATATTGTCATATGGCACAGGGAGCGTGCAGAATAAAGCAGAAACTGAAATCAGAGGGCCTTATCCCATAGCATACTCTTCCAACGACACCTTTCATCGCTTGTTGAACAGACTACCCTGTATACTTCCAAAAATGAGTCCGCCGTACGATCAGCTGTTCGTTGCAGTATAAAAACAAGGAAAGTGAACGCGAGACTTGTGTGTGTGATTACTAAAACGAAGTTGCTTGATTCCGCTCCATATGTACACAGCGTCCCCCTCCCCTCCCCCCCACCGATGTCTCGCGAAATAGCAGTGCATTTCGCTGAACCCTACCTGGCTTAAGTTTCGACAAACGTCTTAAGCATGTCAGAAGCTGCTCTGTTTTTTGTTCATTTCCGTTAGAGCTATTACGTTTCTTAATTCCGCACTTGCACAGCATTTCTTTTTCCGTGGTTTCATTAACTTGCCTTGGTTCTTGCTATATGGCGTGTTTGGGCGCATATTTAACGACGCACAGGCTTGGAATATATTTAACCTTTTCGCATGGTTTATATTCTTATAAAAGGCATAAGTTATTGCCCCGGATTGGGTAATCACATCCCCGCAACATGTTTTTCTGCGACGTATATATTCGAAACGAAGCCGCATTCGTTGTCCACGCTGCAAAATGAAGCCAACCGCTCATTGTGCCAGTATCAGGTCTAAACGAGGCGGCAGTAGAATTCATTTGTGCCTGAAGTTTTGGAGGTGACAGGGGTGATATGTTGCTACGGTCGCCGACGCCCGGAAGAGCGGTGACGAAGCGCGCGGAACCGCGTCCGCGGGTAGCTCTTGCAGGCGATCGCGTACTCTACGAAAACGCAGCTGCTTTTTAAGTGACCTAAACGTACTCTTTGCCTAAAGACGGCACCATAACAAGTTTTTTTAGGGCGCAGAAAGGCGAAAAGAAACGAAACAGAACCAAAACACTGCACGAACCCCTATCAGCCACGCAGCGCAAATCCCGTCAACGCCGCGGAGAAACGGCGGCAGGCGGCGCAGCGATCGCAAAGCTCGAGGCGTATACGCCGAGCCCATTAACACTATCAAACGCGGCCCCGCAAATTCATGTCAACCCAGGTATTTTGCAACGATGAAATATTCGCGTTAAGTCGAGTCTCACCTATGCCTGGGCTAGGAATGTTTCTTTTTGTTCTTTGTTTTGGGCATTTCTGATTAAATTGAGTGAAAGTACAGAATTAGGTGAAACATTGCCATTTGGCTACTTTACATTTATTTTGTTTTATGTATTACACCTTGCCATTTTTGCTTTCTAATTATCCTCATCTTGTCATATTGGTCTGTGAGTAGCCCAATAGGGCGACGTTTCGTTTTGTTCAGTTATCTATTTTGGTTTCTTGTCCTTTTCTCTAACAATTATCTACATTTGCACTATTATAGAACTGAATGGCTTAGGTTAGCCAATTGCGCATTTTCCCTGCAAATTCGTGGCGTTAGGATGTTCGAGTCGAGGTACTCGACATGCAGAGTAAGGTTACGCGTTAACTGTAATACCACGCAAATTAATCGGCGAATACATACCGTTCCGGTCTTTAGGAACGAGTCATGAGTATTCTGTAATTTTATTAGTACCTGGTAGGCGCGGTTTTATATTCTGTTTAGGCGCAGCTCTGAGCGAAAGTGCAAAATTTAGAATTTAATGATATTTCCAATGTCTGTTACACATGCGTTTTCTTATAGCACTTTTTGTTTAGTGAAGAAAATTCGCTATAGTTTTAACTCGGTTATTAGGTAGTGCTTGACGACCAAACGTCCATTTTATGCATTTAGAAAACGCCAGGAAGTGTTCGCGGACAGATTGCGGAAACAAATTTGACATTGAAAAAAAACATGCGACCTTGATTTTTCGAGAATCCTCCACTTCAGTTTTTAAAATACTCTAGTAGCGAAAGTTGTAACTATTATTACCAAACTGTGTATAACATGTCCGGACGATAAGGCCTTAATTGCTCACTATTGTTCACCCAGGTACTCGATTAGGATTATATGAACAATATGATCATACCTTGCCCTCATAATTATTGGTCCCCCAAGAAGAATATTTTAGTATTCAATTATTGCGCTTCACACTAGAGCACTGCACGGGCCTGATTTTAAAACCCGAGCCCGGCCTGAGCCCGCTTTGTGAAGCCTGAGCCCGACCCGGGCCCGTAACACCGAGCCCGGGCCCAGCCCGGGCCCGGGCATTCATAAGTGAGCCTGGCCCGGGCCCGGCCCGGACCCGTCGTCTCAAGCCCAGGCCCGGCCGGAGCCCGGCCATTTATTTTGGAGCCTAGGGAGGGCCCGCGTGTGTGTGACCAGGCCCGGTCTTAGACGCTGAAGAAAATTTCTTTATTATATTTCGTCCCGTGTCTTCATAGCGAGAAATCAGACGGAGCATCTAGTCTATACAAGCACGTCACGAATTGAAACGCAAAAATAAGGGTTTAAAAGTGCACGTAGTTTAGCTGACACCGTCTGCAGTTCACGCCACAGCGGCGTAATGATAGCTCATAATCCTGCATCACCTGTGATCACCAGACTCTTGGTATCTTCACGTGGTTGTTTCTGCCAAGTGATATTGCTGAATTTTTTTGCTCCCTTTTTGAATCCACAAGTATGTGCGTGCGTTGAAATATTTTACCTGCAGTGGTTAAGCAGTGGTGTTTCTCTACCACGCGAGTTTGATTCCCAGCTACGGCTGCCGTATTTAGATTGGTGCGACTTGTAAAACAAGTGTATATAGACATGGGTTCACAGGTCCAGGTTGTCTTAATTCTTTCCCCGATAGGGCATTTCTTGTACCAGCACCTTTGGTATGTTATACACGAAAACATAAAATGTGGATGCAGTACATGAAATGTCATTAAAATTACAGTATAGTGACGATAAGACCTAGCAAAACAGGTTTCTAAAACAATGCGTACAACTAACATCAAGAGGCGTGTAAAAATAAACTCAGGATATTCATTTTTTATGCTCTTGCCTGCACTTCACGTCGGAACTATTAATGGCCGGGCCTATGATTTCAAGCCCGAGCCCGGCCTGTCCTGCGGCACTTATCCCGGGTCCGGCCCGGTCCGCGGGCAGGGTCGGGTCCGGGCTTTTGGGCCGGCCCGGGCCCGTGCAATGCTCTACTTCACACATTCAAAAAAGGAACACTAGCAACATTATCCGGGATTCTATGGATGGGAAACACAATTAGGCGTTGGTGGCGTAGAAAAAAAAAACAGGTGACCTCATTTTTGATCACATTATCTGCAAACATAACTGAAAGAATAATTAGTAAAATTGAGTAAACACCCTTTCCTTGACGTCACCCTTTTGGCTTTCCATGAATGTATGCTTTCAGCACTAAGTGACCTTTCCCCGGACTTCTTGGAAAATCTCTTTGCTGTCCCTGCCACACATCTGCAACACTTATTCACCCGCACGTTTACTGCCCGTACTAAATGAGAACTGATGCTCTCCCATTTTCATTTCCTAAGAGAATGCTTAGCCGCTTCGGTCACTTTTTCTCCATGCCGCCTCTACAGTAAAAAAAAATGCACAAGGTACAAGAATGCTTGAGGAAGTATATAGAGGCAGAGCTACGGAGTAGGCAACCTTTTCAAAATACCAAAAGTGGTCGCGTGCTTTATTTATGTTATCTTTGTTCATCCAAAACAAAACATTAATTATATTTGAGGCATAATGTAAGCATTGAAATGACACTTAAAGCACCGTTTTTCTAACGAAAAATATACGGGGCTTGGTTTTGAAGACACGAAAAAACACGTGAAAACTGATAAAATCAAAGTAATGAATTATAGATGCATCTTACGTCACCCCACGCCTAACAGTCACAAAATGATCCCGACAGATGCCACTCGAGCAGTGCGAAGCCATAGGGGTCCGGAAGCATTAAAGGTAGCGCAGAGACCATAAACTTTAAGGCTGTTGAGGTGACCAAAACAATTGAGATTCGAATGTTGGTGGAATAAGAGCTGAGGGAATATAGCCAGGGAAAGCTAGAACTTGTAAAAGACAAAATTTAATTTAAGCCTGCCTGATATGACAGCGCGAGAATGCACATAGAATATTTTGTGAAATGACTCATGTCAACACCGCCCCCTCTGTAAGGGGGATACAACTAATAATCAATCAAGCAATGTTGTAAAATTGAATTGAGCAAACCTACTGTGAGTTTAACATAAGAGGAATGGGAGGGAAGGGTTACGAGCGTAAGGGGTGGGAGAGCGAAGAGAGCAGGGGGTGTGGCGGGGTCGGGTGGAAGATAACTATCGTATTTCGAAGACCTGCAGCGGAGCAAGCAGCTGCGGGGTCATTTTTTTCATAAACTAATATTTTCATGAAAAATTATTTTATTAAAATATATTTGCACTACTGCTCCGAAGTGTTTGAGAAACAGGTTGAGTTCGAGCGTGAAGAGAGGCGTATGTTTCCGCGAAAGTGATAGAAACTTACTTTTTTGCTGTGGGCGTATTAATTGGATATATCCTTGGCTTGCCTTGTATTTGCTTGGGTGGGCACGTTGAGTAATTCTTGCTTTCCGCGCGCCATGCAGCGTTTTTCTTTTCTCATCCCAAGAAAATTGAAGTTGTCGCCCACAACAGGAAATTGTCCTTCCCAACAGACCGCTAAGAGATCGATGAACAGAAAGAAAATTGTTTTAAACGATTCGATATAACAAATTCACTTTGACGGAAAAAAAAATCTTAAGGTCATCATTGCTGCACAATTACACTCTCCATTTCTCCTTTGTGAAACATTTCAAGGCGCTTAATAAAATTGGTTTGTACAAATTAGTGTATTTATGAAGCTTGCGATCGATTTTTAACTCTTCCGTGAATTTAAATCGCTAGTGATGAAACAGTCGGTAGCGCTGCGATGACTTTATCTCGAAACACCTTTTGCATGGAACACTGTTTGATCCCCGCGTATGCCCAAGCGCCGTCCGGGCGACACCAGAAGGAAGCACAGCACACGGGTAGTAGTGCCTATGTGGCAGGCGTGCATGACGTCTGCGTACCAGCATTAAGAAAACTTGTCGGAGACTCAGGCGACATTGGACTGTATCGGTAAATTTAAAGCTTAAACACGTAGCATTTAGTGTCGCACTAATAAACTGCAACTTCTGAGCTGGAGATGGTTCAAAGCGGGTCTATGAAAAAAAAAAAACAAGACATACAAGAAAGGTCTGTATTCGTACAGCTCGGAAACCTCTGCAAACGCTGAAGGAAGTACATTTTCGCTTTCCTACATGGAAAAATAATGTTGCCAGAAAGCTCTACTTGCGCTGCACGGAAAAAATTTCAAACCACGCAGAATTGCAAAGCTTATGACATTTCCAATTTCAATATCTGCGCTTTCTATCAAAATATGGGCGGAAGAGACTATTGCTTGCACGAAGAGCACAATTTAAGCTGAAGTAGGTAAAATTGCCGGGTCCCAATTTTCGCTATCAAAAGCGTTGTAGTCTCCTGCTTTTAACCTGGCAACGCACAGAATGAGTTACGTCGTGAGGTTTAGCTTCGAAATTTTGTAGAAAATAATTTTTTCTAGATTCAATGCAAATGCAATACGTTTCTCCACAAGAACAGCATGCATCGCTCCTCGTTTCTGCACTGCTTATATTTTATAACTGCTTATATTATATAAGTAACCTTGCCAATTTATTATACTTATGCTTAGTTAAACTCTTCTTTCATAACTATTTGTGGTGTAAATTTTTACCTTCCTTATTGGTTTTATCGAATAAAATAGTTTCTGCTTTTAACACTAAAACCCGTTGCACTTTTATGTAGTTGTTTTATTATGTAACTCTTTTTACAGATAAATACAAGTATTTCCGTCCTCTTTTCTTCTGTAAGTGTTATCATTTTCTTAACACATGGTTATTGACAGATATTTTCTAACCAGCGCTATATTACTGCCACCAATGCTAATCTTTCATATGGTAAGGGGCTGTGCCCATGCGCCACTACATTCGCGCTATCCTTCGCTTTCTGCTTGCGAGCGTTGGAAGAGAACTGTGACCAACTCCGACTTAATTGATCAGCGCCTGCTGGTGTTGAGGGCTGTTGGGGCTTGCATAACTCAAGGGCTCTTGAACTGAGGACTTCTGCGCCTTGCTTTTCGCAATAAACACGTTTACTCTCTCTCTCTCTCTCTCTCTTTGTCTAGCGGTAATTTTTTAAGGTAGACCACAGTATTATGTCATAACTGATGTGATGCGTCTGCACATTTTTGCATAGTACCCGGTCCTAGTGTGATGTCCTATGAGAATGAGAGAGGCTATACACAAATGAATACACGAACGCAAACAAAAAGTTTTCAAGACAGCCGAAATCAACCAACAAGAACATAACCAGTTTACAGCAGTTTCCCTCGTTTAAGAAACAACCTACCATTTTACTTGAGGTAACCATACTTACTCCGAATATAGCAAGACTCGGACGCACACTTATCACCTCCTGCTTTTATATTCAATACTTCAATTGCAGTGAATAGTTCGCTGCACCTGTTGCCAGTTCCTAAATGAAAGCCCTATTTACTTTTAGTAAAATTCAACGATGTATTAGAATGCATACAAAAAAATCTCCAGAAACTCAGAGAATTGTCTACTAATGCGTAGCATTCTTATCCCGCCTGTCTAGTGTGAGAGTTCTTTCAGCCAAATATGGCTACGAGAAGCGAATGACGTTGGATTATTTTATTATTTAAAGTTTCCTTTTGTTTCTTTCTTCAAGGATGTAAATTTATATAATAGCAATGGAGTGCCTTGACTTTGCTAATGTGGTTTTTTGTCGTAGGTTTTCTGTTTGAATTTTTTTATTCGTATTTCCAAGGTCCTTTTGTGGACTCTTTTTGTTGATTCTTCGTTTCTTGCGGAAGATGTATAAGATGCACATTTTATATTTTTGTCATTATTTTGGTTAAAATTTTATTTGTTTCGATTTTTCGTAGTTTTTTTTTCACAATTCAGGCCGACCAATTATCTCCATTTACGGTATTATAATATTAAAGGTGGAACTTCCGCCAAATCCGCATTTTTGTGGAAAAGCAGGGCGTTACACGGTTTTTCGCCTTTTTTCGCTATTCTTGAGTTCGTAGTTTGAGTCTCGTACACACGGGCGCACGTTAAAGATCCCCAGGTGGACAAAATTAATCCGGAGCCCTCCACTACGGTCCGCGCCTCCTCGTCTGCGTTGCGATCGGGCAGCCGTTTTTTAAAACCCTAAAAAAACAAGTTTGGGTGTCTCTTGCAGTCCATTTGCAGTCTTTCTTCTTTATTATTTTTTTTATTCGGTTTTGGCGGGAGATGATATAAGATGCATGTTTTTTTATTTTATCAGATCATTTTTGTTACACTACTTCTTTTTTCTTTTTGTATTTTGTCGTTTTTTTTCACAATTCAGACGACCAATCATTTTCATTTACTCTATTACAAGGATTAAAGGTGGGACTTCAACGAAATGTACATTTTTGTGGAAATGCAGGACGTTACACTGTTCTCGATTTCGCCATTTTTTATTTTGCTATTTTGAGCATTCTTTTGGGGAATTTTAACAGCAGAGCTGTTGTAGAAAGCGTAAGTACACCGATGCAGGAAAAATACCAACAAAATGCGCAGCGCCCCGGAAAAGGGAAGGGGGGGGGGGGCGTGCCTTGCGGTGATCTCCGAGCGTTCTTGACACGCGCAAGGGCTTTAGAAAAAAGAAAATAGAACTGGCAAAAACACGAGGGGCGAGGAAATGCCGAGCGCGCGTGAGCGCATGGGTCGTGGCGACCGCCGAGTTCCCGGCTCGAGCAGTGGCCTTAGCAAAAAACAAAGAAGAAAAAAGAAAGCCTCTAGCGCTAACCACAAGCGCTACCGCGAATATAATGCCTGGCATCAGGAACACGAGGATATCGATGCATATGACGGTGACTACACTACTAGCACAGTACAAAGCAATGGCGGAACATGTGAAGGTATTTCGAACTTGTACAAATGCGTGGTGGTGGGTACGTCAGTGCTAACATATAATTAAATCCTGCAGCTTCGCTTTAGTTCAAGCCTTGCGCAACTTGGTGCAAGCTCCGCCAGTCGAGCTGGTCGAAGCCTGCAATGCTGAGGATGACTTTGCATCCACCACTTGCTGCGAAGACGACGACTACCTCTTCGATGCATATGACGGGCCGATGTACTATCCCCTGCAACTACGCAAATGAACAGTGATACTGAACTTAACTCATGTGTCCGGCATAATGTACTCTCTTACAAACCGTTTCGCATTCAAGTCTGCTGCTTGGATGCAAGGCTTCCCCTTAATTTATGTGGTTGATTCTTAGGGATTTTAAGGGGGATGTAATAAGTGCATATTTTTATGTTTTCACAACCGTTCTTGTTAAAATTTTATTATTTTTATTTTTCCTATAGTTTGTTTTTCAATATAATGTGCGAGCAATCATCCCATTTACGCTATTGTAAACGATTACATTTGGAACTTCAATTAAATCTGAGTTTTTGTGGAAATGCAGGGGTTACACGGTCACGGCTGTGGGTGTACTTGGCAAAGAATGCCACGGCATAAATATTTTCCAGACGTTATGGAACACAGAAAAAATTCGAAAACTGCTCCTTGTTTTCCGGCTTACGACTTAGTACAAACAGTATTAACGCTCACGACCAGAACTTGTAGCTTATAAGACTCAAAGACATGCACTAAGATGCAACGCGTGTTGTGTTTACGTCAATTAATATGTCCTCCAATCTTCTTGTTAAGTAAAAAACTGTGGCTCTTCTTGAAGAAGAGCATATTCTTGTCACCAACAAACGTTTAGCAAGAATGGTCAAATATTAAGTTCAATGTGACTGTCAGCAGGATTTTTTGCAGTTGTTTGAGAGGCTTTAGTGCCGCAAGAATGCTCCAATAATCACTGTTTTGAAAGAAGGTCATCGCCACGCTATCTTATAAAATTTTCCGGGCCACTTCAATCTGTCCATGTAGCTTGAATTCGAAGCATTGTGGTCTTCGTTCGAAGGTACTTATAAACGACTGTGTACTACTACATCGTGTTTGCGTGCGTGATTTGAAAGGCAACGACATATTTGGAGGGCATCAAGTTCCTGGCGTGTGGCTTTCCTCGCTGCCTCATTGTACGCCTCTTGCGCTTCCCACCTTGGCGTATTTGCTGGTGGACCGTCCTTAGCCTATGCATAAACGACGGGCATACCCGACGTCACAGCCCTTCCCAATACGGGCACAGCGCGAGTCACTCCAGCAGCTCTGACGAACAGCACGCATAGACTGACAGCTTCTCCTGGCGTGCAATGGAGCCACCTGAGGCACGCGCTCGTAGAGCCAGAAAAATTAGTCAGTTACGCCTGTGAAATGTATTGAAGTAGCGGAGCTGACTTAGGCACGCTGACGGGCCCTTTCCGCAGAAGAATGGGTGGCTCACGCCACTCGCCGCTGTGTGTACGAACTCGAAGTTCACCTCCAGAGTCTGGTAGCGAGTCGTGCATATAATAGGCAGGTGAACGTCCGCTCCGTGCGCCGTGTGCCGAGTGTGGCACTAAACGGCCGCCGAGGCAGTGGCGCCATCTGTAGGCCCGGCGCAGTAGCATAGCCTGGCATGACAGCATCATCGCCGTACACTGCTAACTTTAAACAGCTCTGCTGTTAAAAGATGACGCTGGTGTCGTGTTTTCTGTACTTATTTAGGTAACGGCGCACGGGCACATGGCTTCATACGACCATTGAACGACAGGAGGACGCCTGATTTTTCGCCTTATGTGGCACACACAGGAACGGTGTCGAAAACAAAAGTTGCCTACGAACCGCTGATGGCGTTCGGGTCAGATATGCACAAATGTTGTTTTCCGGATACATGATGGCTGACTGCAATCCTCTAGCTAGCATCTAATCACAGAACAAAAATCGGATAAACAAGAGCCGCGCGATGCCTGCTTTTTCCTAGGAGCAGTATCACGCTATCGGGGCGTCATGGCGAATCGGCTCACAGTTGGGAGTACTGCGTATTAGCGCAAACAATGAATTTTTACGTTGGTAACGACATCGAAAGTATGTCGATTTTTGGAAAAAGGTCCTAATCGTGTTTGGTGCTACCATTAACCCTTCACCAATGCGCACAATGGAGATAAAACTTACTAGAACAAGAAATGCCTTCACTACAAACATCTATCCCTGTATCGGCTTATTTGACCTGTTGTCACTATCAGTATAAATGCAGCGAACAAAAGTCATTGTCGCATTCGCCGATGGTGCCCTTATCACTAGCACAGCTTCACCCTAATTGTAAGTTACAAGCTTTGCCTTTTTCAGAAGTGGCTACGCGCGAAGCCACGTCCAATGTTTCACACTAAGGGGTACACATTTCCGTAAAAGATCACGTGATAGCCTGATAAATTGAAACGGAAGATTTTCCTGAGGGGTTATTTTATGACCTAACCCCCAAACGGCTTTTCGTCGGTTAAAATAGCTTCGAATGTGATTAAATAGGCCATTAAAATTGTCGAGGCAATCGATTTTGAACGTTGGGTTAAGGAAACAGTTCTCACTATTTTATATTTGAATCTTAAGAACACAGACGGGTCATGAACACGCACAGAGCGCTTAGAAACATTTCACCATACGTTCATATCTAAAAGTGCATCATGGAAGAAAACGAATTCGCTGAAAAGATGAGGGCTTTGTTTTGAAATCCCTTGTTCCATTAATTCAGATTCCAATCAAATCTGTGACGTGTTGGTCTTTGCTAGCCTTTGATCCCCCTCCCGCCCCCCAAAAAACCTGTTAAATCTATCAGACACATACCATGACAATTGTTTTGCACCCTTCTTTTCTTGAACCTGATGTTCTCTGCATATCTTCAATAGAAAGAAAATATGTTGCCTGAATCGAGTTTTCATCGACAAGTGGTATTCTAGTGACTGGTTGATTATACGGGATCCATTCAGAGAGTGATATGAGGAATCTTAAACTCCCAGCAATCTGTCTCTTCCACTTCGCGGAAGCTGGAATCTCGCGGGCTGTTCTCTGACAAAAAAATCGTGAGCCACGGGCCTCCGTAATCTACGCTCAAGGCGACAAAAGCGCTCCTGTGCTTTCTAAAAACGAGGGATTCCCGCTATGGAGCGGAAGATGCGCAAGCCCTCTGCATCGGTTCCGAGTTTCGCCCCCCCCCCCCCTTACGCTGGGTAATCGCTTTCCACGCCATCGAGAGGGGTAGCGCGGTAACCGGCAAGTCATGCGGATACAGGGTACTAGAAGAGGGAAGGGGGCCACTGGTCAAGGTCTGCTGTCCTTGTTTATGTTGCATCCGGAAGGTGGCACCCATGCGCTTTCTATGCAAACTTCGCGTGTGGTTTCTTCGCGCCACAGTTACCGGTTCCGATAACGAGCACCCTTTATTCTTCAAAGAGTGTGGTGCTCCAACGTAACTTCGATTTGGGGGCTCTAGCAACGTAACTTCTGCTCTTCTGAACGGGAATTCTTTTTGTTGTCAATAGCATCAACATTTTGGGGCGCCCAATTGTAACTCCCATCTCTTGGGGAAGAGCTTGGTTTCAGTTTCTTGAAACTATTGATTTTGCACTTTTTGCGGCATGTGGTACGCTTATGCGTTCGAAACATTTTGTTTTGTATGTGGCATGCGACAACGCGTTATGCCTTAACGACATGCATGCACTATGCCGCGGTATAAAAGCGAGAGATGCTTCGCTGTAGCATTCGCGTAAAAACACTGTAGTTCTTGGAGACATTACTTGGGGCATGCGTAATAACGGGTGGTCTGCTAGGAATAAGAAAACGCTTTTCATATCATACAATCTTATGAAACTCACTGAGGTTTTCTTTTCCTGAGGCGAAAGAATGGCATGTTACGATCCCAAATCTTGTATGTTAGTTATTTTGGAGTGTTTAACCCGTATACTTTCTTGTTTTTAATTGAATATTTCCTTACAAACACGGTTTATGACTGAAGACAACACAGGGCTTTTGCAAAGAGCATACATGAAGCATTTATTACAAAAAGTAAATTTATATGTACAGCGGGTACAATTCAGTGGGTACAATTCAGGCAAACAGTAGCAGTTGAGGTGTTTCACTTCTGACATTTTCCTGTACAATTCAGATTAAAAAACACCAGCTCAGCTTGTGGTGTTTCGCTTCTGACGCCTTCTAGCTTAGTCACTGTTTACGACTTTGACATAAAAGTGAAGTCTCATAGAGCCGTACAAGCTAGTTATCTTGGCTGTTAGGCATGAAAATATGCGGGCAATTTGACAAGATCTTCGGTAAGGCATCAGCAGAGAGAGTGTGTTTTCCACGCAGTATGCTTACTTCTTTCCCTTGGATGACGTGCACGCAGTCATCGCTCACATAACGTAATTAAAAATGCAACTCGCAATATTGCTCTGGTGTCGACCAAGGGCTTGTCAGCTGTGTGCGGGTTCTTTCCGAGAACATTCCGGCAAGGTTCATTCTTGGAGACGCCAGGGAAATAGATAATCGGTGCGCCATCGACAAAAACGCAGCTGTGCTGGCATACGGGCGAATAACAGTGGTTTCTGTTGGTGCCGCGGCATGCTTCATAAATCGGAAGAATGATACAAACTACAAGAAAAAGCACAAAAACGAATGAAAACTTCCTCATTGCTCCATACACGACGAGCACGACGGTGAAATTACGTGAGCGCCATGCCAACTGACCCCGAGCCGCTCTCCTGCCTTGAAGGAGGCGCGAGCGACGCCGCGCGGTCAATCTGAAACGCTAATTCGGTCGACGTTTCTGGCGCCCGCCGCAAGCATGGCGTTAGCCGGGGAGTAAGCCCGCTTCTCTCTTCTAGTACACTGTAACGGGGAATCACCTGGACATCATCATCTTCGGCCATCGAACCCCCAGAAGGGTAGTTCGGAGTACCCGAAGTACACAACACGCCATCGGCTTCGCTAGGCCTGATCAGGCCTAACCCTCACTCACCTCATCGTCTACAGCTGCAGCTGCGCTCATGTACCGGCAGCTGTGGCACGTGCACCACATCGGCGTAATACCCAGTTCATGAAGAACACTGGGGAAAGGGGAAGAAATTGACCCGCCGAATTCGAACGACCATGAGCAACCATCAGACGCCGGTAGCATGTCCTACGCGCGGCTGCTCAGGCAAAGTCGCAGCAAGTAAGTTCTGCCCGAGCTCCAAGAAGCAATCCCGCCGCAAGCGACCGGCTCAGCAGACACCGCCGGCGACGCCACTCCCTGCAACTGATATTAGAATTATTCTACGTCCAGAAGCGGCCTGGCCCTTGCGTCAATAGCGCAGGCTACACCCACCGACGCAATACAGCTTCAAGCTCACGTTGCGCCGAACCATGCAGACCAAGTTCCAGTGCAGCAAGCCGGTAACTACATGGTCAATTAAGCCCTCACCGGAGGAATGTGTCCCTCAAGTACGATAGTATCACCTCCTTGACTGTCCGCTGGAAGCAATACGAGGTACTCTGCTCACGTAGCAGCTATACGGCCAACAGCATAGTCGATCGGGGTCATACTTATTATCCCAGAAGACGGACACGCCCGAAGCACGTGTTCGACAGGATATGTTGCTACAAATCCGGATTCCACATTCTTGACGCTAAGCGGTCTGAAATCGTCAAACATGGCCCAGATCCTGTGTGACGGTCACTAAGTACCCTTTTGATTCGGTATGGGCCTTCGCTCTTTCGATGCAAGCCGTTTCGCCGCAAGACAGAAGCGCGCTATGCCTGCTGGTCCATGGTATACACCGACAAGATGTATGCCCCAGAGCTAAAGTCACCCTCCGCTGCCCCCGTCGTGGCGCCGCTATTCACGCCTAACACCATGACCGCTCCCCAGGATGTACCGTCTGTGAAGGCCCACACATCACCGGATCGGCTGACTGCCCACGTCGATATCAACCACGATGGCGGGCACCTACATACGCCCAAATCGTCACAACGGGTGCTCCAGCCTTATCGACCCGAAGAAACAAAAATTTCCCCGCATTTCCCCGAGGGGAAGAATGTGAAAGTGCGAATGCAGGAGTTGAATTTTCGCGGTTCGGTAATGTTCGCGAAAGAGAGATCACACACACACACACACACACACACAACTACAAAGAAAGAAAGATGCATTTATTCACAGACACCTATTTGTGTTGTCGTTGTACTTGATTGCTAGAGCGGATCTCAGCTTTGAAATTTCGTGTCAGTACTCCTTTAAGCGGGTGCATTAGCCCTTCTCACGCCCGATTCCTGGCCAATCCCCCACGTCGGTATGTGCCATGCACAGACACCTATTTGTGTTGTCGTTGTACTTGATTGCTAGAGCGGATCTCAGCTTTGAAATTTCGTGTCAGTACTCCTTTAGCGGGTGCATTAGCCCTTCTCACGCCCGATTCCTGGCCAATCCCCCACGTGGGTATGTGCCATGTCAGCGGCCAGGCAGCGCGGCCCATCTGCCCCGTTGCCAAGGAAGACGAGGAGATTCCTGGCCAATCCCCACGTGGGTATGTGCCATCTCCCCCCGTTGCCAAGGAAGACGAGGAGCGCGCGCACCCGCAGCTGTTGCTATGTGGACGGACGGCGGTCAACGGAATTCAGGGTCGCTTATAAGTGCATTCGCACTTAAAAGCGATAGAAAAGAGTTCCCACCACTGCTACAAACCGGACCCTCCTGCCGCCATGGTCTCCTCAAAGGACCCTTCATCAAGCCCCCAGCCGGGAAAGCACAAGTCCTTCATGCCAAGCATAAGCATGCGCCTCCAAGTGACCAACAGGCCACCCGGAAACCCGGTGAGGTGCTCGGTAGCGCCTGCCTAACTACTCGTCAATCAATACCACAACACCTCTCCTTAGCCCCTCACTGAATATCCTTCGGGAAATCAATGTTATCTGGGCTGAAATCCCCCTCTTCCGCTAGATAATGCGACTGTGCGACAGGAAAGCGAGCCTTCAAGTCGCTATTATCCCTTAGGCAAGAGGGCCTAACTTCTCACAATCCCCCTCCCCCTAAGCGCAAGGTCGGTCTCAGACGAATCTCCCGCATCTGAATCTCCCCTTACACCAGACAAACAAGTCGAAAACCAAATGACCGAGATTGAGGTCTCCTGTAAGCAGGCGCTGACGGAGCCAAATAGCCGAATGCTCGAATATTCACTAAGCGCTGCAAGCCGGCATATGCGAAAGTCCATGCTAACGTAGAGACATTTCACCTAAAATTTCGCATCAGCGTTCCAGAGCTCGTGAACAAAACTAATACCCTCTGCAATCCTAATCCGGCCCTCGTCCGTTAATTATGGCATCCCCGGGAATAAGACGCACCCGCGGCCCATTCGGGTTCGGCATTGGAATTGGAGCGGGTATCGGCAAAAGCGAGAAGCCCTACAACTTCTAATCCAGGCAATGGAAACTCCGCTACGGTAATCGCGTTACAAGAAGTAGGCTCGTTAGTTAAGCTGCCTGGCTATAAATCATTTCAGGGTAACGACAGCCTCAGAACAGCAGTACTAGTTCATCGTAATATTCCTGGTGAATGCACGCAGTTTGATGGTATCGCTATTCCTCCCGATCTGGTAATTCTCTTTCCCAGCAAAAAAGACGCTGAGCGACTGTACCTGCTCAACGTGTACATCAGTCCAAAGGCGGCAGGGCATAACTTTTATCTCCTCTTCTCTTTTGCTAAAACAGGAAATAAAACCCCATGCGCTTGTCATAGTATAGGCAACTTTATTGCGCCACATACAGCCTGGAGATACCACTGATTGTACTCGCAAGGGCAGGCTTC
This sequence comes from Haemaphysalis longicornis, assembly GCA_013339765.2. NCBI lineage: Eukaryota > Metazoa > Arthropoda > Arachnida > Ixodida > Ixodidae > Haemaphysalis > Haemaphysalis longicornis. The sequence goes on along the minus strand of CM023457.1, from coordinate 44,233,790 downwards.
TCTGGGGTTAGATTCAAGCACATCGGCTTACTACAGAGTCGGACCCGTCGATTCCAACTAAGGTAGGCAATAGCGTGCAGCGTGACTCATCACCCCACCTCACCCTCACTTATCCCGTCAAACCCGCATGTTGGATCTTCACTCCTGAAACGTTAGGAAGGGATCATTTTATTCTCCAAAATCGACCGTCACAGAATCCAGCTTCGTGCGCCGGGGCCCTCGGCAAACCTTTTTGTCGCATTGTAACAACTTGCGGCAAGGACGCCAAACTCTTGATCCCACCGAAATTATTACTTCGGGATTAGACAGTTAGGCTCAGCAAAGTCTTAAAGATGCTCCGCATACAATTATCGTGCTGGACCCTGAAATTCCTTCGGTATGATTGATTCCGCCTACAGCATTTGTGGGTTGCCTACCACAGTATACAACACAGATGGAGCAAACAAAACCCCAACAGGAAACTGCGCTCTAAACTATCCCGCCTCAACGCTGAAATTAAGCGGTACTCCGCCCAGCTTGCCCAAGATAAGCTGGCATGAAATCTGTAATCAAATGAAAGGAAATCTGGGAAGAAACAAACCTAGTACTCCACAGGCATCTATTAGACCCCACTAGTGCGAAGACCTAGCAGACCCATCGGCTTACAATGGTCACAAAATATTTCCCGGGTACCAATGAAGAACTACTAGACAAAGTTTGCTCTCTATATGTTCCCACTGGTGGACACCCAACAGCTCCTACTATATAAAGAACCACCCAATACTGATCTTAGTGCAGATATTAGGGAACAGATGTCAAGCAGCACCCTCCTGGCTCTCCGCCCAGGGTCAGCACATGGGCCGGATAGAATTATCAACAACATGCCTCTGTAATCGGGACGACTCCTCCGTATCGGCTTATAATGATTATTTTAAAAGTATTGGAAGTTAAGTTATCAAACCCAGGCATGGAGGCCCGCCCAGATTCACCATCATTCCGAAGCCAGGGAAGCCTCATAGCGTCGATCCTCTCAGACCCACCTCACGCACCTCATGCATAAGTAAAGTCTTGACACATCATCCTCTCTCGCCTCACGCTCCACCTTACATCTACTGATGCTCTTCCGCATTCAATGATTGGCTCAGGCCGAGGTATTCCACCCAAGACGTCCTGCTGCAATTATCTCGAGACGTAATACTCCTACTACAAACCGCGACTACAGCAGCAATACTGGCTCTGGACCTCACAAAATCCTTCGGTCGCGTATCTCACTTACAACTACGTGCGTGCGTTCCTCACGGCACGCACAGCGGTTCCTAACTAGGTGATTTCAAAAGAAACATTCTCTCTCTCCCTTCCATTGGTACCCCGCAAGAGGCAGTAGTATCGCCCCTCCCCTTTAATTTGGCCATAGCTTAATATACCCAAACGCCTAGAAGCAATACCGCACCTTCACTGCAGTCTGTATGCGGACGATATAACGCTATGGGTAAACAGGCGGTAGTGACGCACAAATTGGAAACCTTGCAGCAAGCGGCTTAACCGGTTGCCGAGAAGCTCTCCTTGCAGGCCTTGCATGCTTACCCGCAAATCGGAAGTCCTCCTTCTACCATCTAAATTCGGATCTTCAAGGCGCCCAAACATCGCCGTTTTCATAGATGGTCACCTGCCTCCCAGAGGTGCCTTCCCTATACAGCACAACCGATGCAACGCGCAATACATCTCAAAATTAGGTTTCCAGGTCTTCTCAAACAATTTGACCTCTTCAACGAATTTCCGGTCGAAATCATGGGCTCAAGAACAGGAGAGGCTACGACCCGTACATGCATTTGTCAACGGCCCGGATTACTTATTCTCTCCCCTACCTCCGAGTCACCAATGCGGATCTTGCCAAAGTTGCTAATCTAAACAGGAGGGCATACAGGGCAGCACTGAAAATTCTCCAGAATGCACCCACTGCCAGACTTGAATGCCTAGGGATCCACAATACGGCTCAGGAGCTGATTGAAGCCCATCACATCAACCAACTCCGCCGATTTTCCACTACCTCCACTGGGGAGCACATTCTAAAACATTTCTATATCCGAGGCAACAGAGATCTCCCACCCGAAGGTCCCCATCCCAAGAACCACCCATGCCTGTCTCCGCGTTCGTCCCCTCCCACGGAACATGCACCCGAGTACCCGAGGGCTCGCCGGCAGGAGCGAGAGCGAGCACTGGCGAAGAAATTGCCCCATCCACCCAAACATCATGTATGTTGACACGGCAGAATACCTCCATCGCGATGGCTGTGCTCTCGCGGCCATCAACAGCCCGGATAGCCCCCCTGTTACCTCTCTTACCGTGGCGGCGGAGGAGGCTGCAATAGCACTTGCGTTAACAACCCGGCCTACTCCAACAATTATAATCACAGATTCGAAAACGGCCGCACAAATTTCGCCCGTGGGTGAATTTCCCTCGTGGCATCCAAAATCCTGTTCCAAAATCCTCCGATATCTCAGGTCGAACGCAATTAGACCCCGAGGCACACTGGTCTGCGAGGGAACGAGGCGCCCCATAATGAGGAACGATGAACTATCCGGGCCGGGGCAAGCCTCGCTCCCCCCATGGTGACCGCTCCGTGACGGACCGACTTATCCCTTATCACGACATAGTCGTGCTTTACCACCTCGTCCGCCGCCATTATCCCCCCGCTCATCCAGGGCTCACCAACTACCAGGAAGGCCGCTGGCGACTCCTTCAAACGATTGCCCCCACTTGTCAGGCCGTATGGATCGCATCTACCCCGCTCGATATCCCTCACCGAATTGCGTACTTGATGGCGTCCTTGCCACAACTTGTCCATTCTATGTAGTCATGCCCCCAATATCCCTTCCGGTATGTCAATAGTTATGAGCAATGCGAGCGTGCGCTGGGCAGCTAGGACCTGGACGGGCAAACACTCCTGTACAGAAGAGCTGCCACCGTCGCCGCCAGACCTCAGCCGGCGGCCACCACGCACCGCTAAACCGCAGGACTCAATAAAAGTGTTTCCCCTCTCTCTCTCTCCTAAAACGACGAACGTATTCAGATGACTGTAGCACAAGGACTACTCCATGAACCCACAAAACTGTTTCGTCTATCGCGTTCTAACGCTGGGAACACCAGTTTACGCTCTGTCCTCCCCTTTCTCCTTCATCTGTTCTATTCATTTTCCCCATTGTTCCCCTTTCCGACGTGTAGGATAGCAAACTAGGCTATAGCCTCATTGACATTCCTGCCTTTCCCTCACCTTTTTTCCTTCTTTCTTGAACGTAGACTACGCATGATCTTATGTACGCTTCAAGACAAGAAGCTTAAATATTTTCAGAGGTAGATTACTTGTCCAGTACCCAGTTAAATGAATGATGGCAGTACTGCACGTGAGAGTTCATGCTTGGTTTTCTGAAGGGAAAAATTATCTGTAAATACCCGGTGCAACTTACTTGTATTATTGTCGCACGGACAGTGTTTTACGTAGAGCGTGTCGTTGGGATTCGTTGCAGAGCATTCACGGCCACGTGAGCTCAGCTTCTGGCACTTGGGGTACTCATTGTCGTCATCACTTTTCAGAAGACAGCAGCCTGAGGCACAGTCTTCGGAAACAGCGCAAGGGTCACCTATATCTGCAAGTTGATTGACGCTCTGCGAAATACACAAATTAGAGCTTGACTGAGCGGAATTGGTTAAAACGTTCCTGCAAATTTCTTTTTTTGCAGTGGGGAGGGGGGGCTGTTGTGGTAATAAAAAAGAACGCTCGATCAATGTGCGACGGCATGCTGTGTCTTCCACCGAAGCTGTGCTCAAATACGTGCGAACGAACCCATACGCACAAATTAGTGTTCGTACTGAGCGCAGGTAATTAAATGCGAAGCGATCATGTCACCTGTAATTTGTTAGCGTCCTTTAGATACGCGACTGGTGTGGCTGTTAGCATCGAAGTAAAAAATAAAGGAAAAAAATTCGGCCACCTCTGCAATTGTGCTGCGAAGACCAAGGGAACAGCGGAGCTAGCGGCTTTCACTAACTTTACCCTGGATTTCCTTAGGTCTGCCAATGTTATCGTTACATCGGACACTGACTCGTCCGACCCCATGACGTCTCTCTCAACTAAGTGAACGCCTGCACGCCAGAGCTTACGTAATCACTAGGCGCTGCAATACCCGACGCCCGGATCCCCACCCGGACATCAGCGCCGCGCCGCGCCGCGCACTTACCACACCTGCACGTCGGCTACTTGCCCCCTCGCCACTTTGCCTCAGACTCCTTGGCCTAGCATTTTCCTCCTCTCCACTTTGCTGCGCCAAGTTTTGTGCGACGCCAGGCATGGATGGCACTCAGGCTTGAACAGCTCGCTGTTAAAAATTGCCTAATGCGGACTGGAGGAGGAGGAGGCAAAACGTTTTGTTGAGCAACAAAAAAAAAAAAAAAAGAAGGTGGGTGGCGTCCTCAGTTCAGGAAGCCGCGCGCTTCCGCAGCCCATTTGGCCCGGTTGATCAGGCGTTGCTGGTCCTCCGGGTGCAGGCTGGTCAGTGCGCGTTCCCACTGCTCAGGGGATGGGGAACGGAGGGGATCGGGATGGTGCGGGCAGAGCCATACAAGATGGGCTGTTGTGGCAATGAGGTTGCAGGAATGGCAGAAGTAGGAGAATGTGGTAGGGGAGATGTGCGACAGTACGGTACAGTTGAAGTATGTGCCTGTCTGTAGCGACTGCTTAATTTTTTTTTCTTTGACTCACCGTTGTGCTGCTGAGCTTGAGAACGCGGGTTCAATCTCGGCGCGAAGGCTACTTTTTCGATTTAGGCGAAAAAGCACAAATTGCCGTGTGTGGAGATTTCAGCGAGGGTTAAGGATCTCCCATGTGGTCAGAATTACTCTAGAGGCCTCCACTACGGCGCGTGTTTTAGCCCAGGTGTAGCACCAACCAGATTGGTGCACCGTCGGTGCTTTAAAGGGGCCATGCAGACAAAGTACACGTTTGTTTCATTCGTACGATTTGGTGTTTTATAGTACCGCCAGCGCTTGTCCGGCAGCAAACGATGCTTTAGTCACTGAGGATTAATGAATTTATGCTAAAAGTTTGATTCTCCCGCCAAATCGTGTGTTTCTTGAGGTCGTTTGCGATGATGTCATCAAAACAGGTCATCAAGCAAACCCGAATGCGGCACTAGGCTTTCAGAAGACTACTAGCCTTGTTTAGTAAGTAAGTTAGTAAGTTCGTGGTCCTGATTCTTTTTCAATCAGGGCAGGCGCATCAAGCGCCACAGGGAGTTCGAACATATGTTTGCACATATAGAGAAATGAACTTAATAAATTGTTGCCACCCGTGCAATGGTGTTTGGGGTCGAGTAGTTGCACCAGCACAACCAGAGATTTTCCTGGCCCAGTGGTTTTCTTTTAGCACCATCCGGAGGCACCACGGGAGTGAAAGAGTACAAAGTACACACAGTAACCAGCGAGCACGCGCTCGCTCACACACACACGTGGAAAGCCGGTCCCACCACTGCCGGTCCGGTTGTGGCAGACCGCCAATCTTCCTAGATGGCGCCACCATACCTTAACCGGCCTTTACGCGTTTTTGTTTTGTTTTTGATACTATTTGCGCTTGGCTTGTTTTTGTTACCGGTAGAAAGTATTCGTTTTGAGAAACAGGAGGTATACTCGACAAACAGAATTGGGTAAGACGATGTCGCTTACGCCATTCGGCCGGTGTCGTGTCAGACAACCTGAAAGCGCCATAATGACGAGCAGCTATAACAAGCCTAGTGTGCACAGTACCAACAGTAGCGCGGTCTAGTACTTTCGTACTAGACCGCGTACTTTTTAGTGTACGTTCGTAACTTCTATGTTGACCCCACCATTCTTACTTCTTTAAAAAGATATATGCGTTACATTTGGGCTAAAGTAGGTTGTTTTGCGGGTAATGAGCTAGTGGGTCGCATGAACATTTTCTTTTTTCTAATTATGTAGCTTATTTGAGCAAGGTTTCCGGTAAAAGTGGTGTCAGTATGATTCTAACGAGGCAATCTTTAGAATGAATGAAACTTGTGTTTTGTCTTCATGGCCCCTTTAAGCAACCAAACCTTAACATTTTCTGGTTTTTTATACAATTAATGAAAGTCCGGTGTCACTTGGGGTGGCCGGCTCTGCGATTGTCGGGTTTGTTACGGTTTTGGGATGAGCGCGTAGGCATGAAAGATAAATAACTGAATTCTCCCGAAAAATGAAACAAAAATCCGCAGTTGTCGCAAGAATTAAAACTAGAAATCGCAGTTGGCAATCGGTTAGCTTACTGTAGGCGAAAGTTGCCATATGCCCCGTAACGGCTTTTAATGATAGCGTACAATTAAGCAACGAAAAATCTCTATCGTAAACATAACCACAGAAAAAAAACAAGCACAGGTGTTGGGAAATCATTTGTTACTGTATGTGAGAATATATAAAAGTTGCTAGAAACACTAGTTTTCTTACGGGATTTGAATGCTAAAATGTAATGGCAAGGATAATTATCGGTGGCAGATCTCATCTTCGGTGACCGACCTTCGTGAGTGGGCATGTGGAGATTGTGGGTGGGAGTGCTAACGCTTGAGGAGCCCGTTGAACATGCCCTCTTTAATCGGATTCCTACCAGGACGATGTCGATTTGGAGAGTTTAGAGAATGCTTGGCCCCTGTTTTCCTCGAGATCTGCTCGTGGTAATGCGCCGCAGGAGTGCATAGAGGAAGCATTGCATACTGCAGAATTTTAATTCCCACTGAGTGTTCACTTTATGTAGCGCGCTTCTCTCTTTGCCAGAAACCATGTTGTCGCAATGGCGGCAAATTATTCACAAGACGTAACTAATTGTTCGGGTAATAGCGGCGCAAAGCACATTTATAAACGGCGTTCTGGGTTGTGTGCACGATACGTGCACTGCAATTCCTTAAATGTAAAGAGCAACTCCCGCGAAGTATTTTAGTCAGTCATCGCCAAGCAAACCTGTGATGGCATGACCTAAAGGTCAAGCGATTGTTCTTCGAAGTAGCCTGTTTCTCGTATAGTTAATTTCGCAAGGGAGCTAGACACATTAGTAAGTTATTTAGCAATTAAAAAATTTTAAATTGGGGCTGTAGTTTTTTTCTGCAATTTATACCATAAAATTGGCACATTTGTTCCGCGAGAACAAACTTTGAGGAAATCAAGAAGGGTTGAACATATCCTTTTGTTACAGTAAATTAAACATTATTGTTTAAAATTAGTAATAAAGGTGTGGCGACTTTTTGAAGTGTCCTCATTTGTTACGTTTTACTTACGTCAATTACCTTATTCAGCGGATGTCCGCGTTTGTTTGATTTAGATGCCTTACTTACTGTAGTTGGGCGTTTTCGGACGCACACAGTGTAATTCTCGATTCTTGTGTTGTTGTTCTCCACAAAGGTGCCATTAAAACATCGCACTGTTGGAAATGCAGAAAGAAGAATATTGAAGTCGTACTTTTTTTCCCCATACGTAGTCTTGCAATGCCGCCATCGCAGTGAAAGAATGTTTCCGTGAGTAAACCAATCAAATATTTATTTTTGGGACACTTTTGCAAGGTTTTCATACATGACACCTATTTTGAAGTTATTCATAAAACACACAAAATCATTCCAATGATGCGTAAAAACTTTTCGAATTAAGGAATGGCGTGATCGCGTAAAAAAGCAGAAATAAACGGGCGGAATAGTGCATCTGCAGCTGGGCCACATTTTTGTTGCTCCTTTATAATTTTACACCCCAACTGAGCTGTGCGTGTAATTATTATATGATTCGTTTCATCCGCTTACCGTGGTTGCCTTTCAGCTTGCACAGACGCAAAAACTCCTCATTTGTTAAACCAGCGTACTATACCTAGAGACACTGATAAGAACGCAGATGTCATACGATGACGAAGTGGCGTCCGAAGAGGCGCAGGGACAGGCTAGTAGCTGCGGCCACCCATATTTCGTCAGATAACGATTCTCGTTAGTTATCTTACCGTTTCAAGCTACGCACCAATGGTACGGCTCTTCGATGTCGGCTTTCACCCAAACGATCACCGACATTGCAGTGTGTCTGGAGGAAAACATATATGATAAAAAAAATCAAGAGCTTATACAGAGGAAGCCAATTCATGCCAAATTTTTAAGCGGAGCTTTTATGGCTAAGGTTCTATGTATTGTGTAAGTCTGCAAACGAAAAGTCACGCGTCTTTGAAGCCCGAGGCATTCTATAGTTCGAGATGTTGACAACGAACGTTCTTGTGTGTTTGCTACTAGTACGCGGTGACCATCGAACTCGCATGCGGTTCCAAATGTTTCTGTGGACCTCAAGCGTGCACCTCTCAGCACTTGGATATGATTTTTCAGTAGATTAGTTATACACAGGCACCATTTTCTGTATTATTAGAGTTTTAGGGAGATAAAAAATGGTGGATCCAACGCATATGTGGTGATAGAAGTACGCGAAGCTTTCGTTGAGGCGTACCTAAGTTGAAAGGGAGTGATGTGGGCCAATAGCATTTAGTCTTATTGTTCTTGGCGTAGTTGCTTATTTTTCGGTGAGCCCTGGCGAACACGCCGAGAAATACGATGAATAAGGAGAAACGTTTAAATTTTTACTTCCCTGGAAGATAGTCCACCAGCTCGGAGTGCAAAGATCGTTATCACACAGAAACCGGAGCTCCCGCAGTCATCGTCTCCCCTCAAAGTCGCCACCAGCGTGATCTCCTGTAACTTCGTCGGGCGCCCTTCCCGCGAGCCGCTTTCCACTCCACGGGCGTTATGTCCGCAGGCCAGCTAGCGCTATGAGGTGTAAAAAATTTGCACGCGCATCTGCTCCTTTCTTCGCGGTTGTCGACAAAAGACGATAGCGTTTGTCGACATTTGCCAAGTAAATGTCTCCCTTCGCTTTCCCGCTAACCTCTCATGTTGTCGCTCTTCAGCCGCGCTCCTCCCAAGGTAAAGCCGCTAAAGGTTTGCTCAAGTCAATTTAAATTTACTGCGTCGTAGTGCTCCAGGCCGGGTGCCTCGATGCAAGCGCTGCCGTACGGCCGAGACGCGCGTGAATCGGGGAGCCCTGCTTCAATGTTTATAGAACCACGTTGACCTAGTCCACGTGCATTCCAAGCTGAACGTAAAATTTATCTAGTGGAATCTTTGGTAACCGTTTCCGCTTGAATTCTTAAAATGCCTGCAGAAGCCAAAGGGGCGCGGGCGACAGTGTAATTTTTTTCTGTAGTAAACCTAGTATTTATTTCGCAAATCAAGCATCTACGAATTTTTTTATAAAGAAACACTGTTAAATATCCCTTGTGTAATAATGTTCTGTCCTATATTTACGTAATGTCTGGTTCTTGTTCAACAATGTTGACATGTATGAATGTATAAACAAGAGTTAGGCGTTTAGATTTCGCTGTGAGTGTATAAGACCATTGGGCAGACTTTGTTTCACTTGGCCGGGTGGCTGAATCGAGTCACAGGCAGACAGACAGACAGACAGACAGACAGACAGACAGACAGACAGACAGACCAAAATTTCTGTGTTTAAGTAGCCCAAGAACGACTACCGTCTTTAAGATAAAACGCAGGGGCGCCTCATGCCAAAATGCACCAGCAGTATCCCCTTCAAAACCTCCGGGAACACAAAAAAAAGCTTGCTTTAATAAATGTTTCTCAAAGGTTCGGTGCAGTGCGACCCTCGCTGGCCAGGTCTATGTTTGCACCATTTTCTTTTTGAGTTCCAAGTGTGCGCATATGCAGTTTCGTCTGGCTCCTTTGGTCATAGGCACCTGTGTCTAAACATGTTGAAGTTCTCTATTTTTAATGTCCTTATTTCTGTTATCAGAGTAGGAACGGCGCGTATGGTCCCTTTCTCTTTATTGTTTATTGAACACTCATTTCGCATTTTGACTGCCTTTTCGGTCACTTTTAAAACCATTCGTGTTTTCCATTTTCTTTCTTTTGAGGATGACAAGTGGACCACCCGTGCGACACGTGAAATACCACGACAACGTATACGGTGAGCTGGGGAAAGTGGCCCGCGTGGAAGCAGAAAGGATTCCGGAAATATGCTCCGATCGCTGTGAAGGGGCTTGTCTCAGTGATGGGGTCACGTGGGAATGTGCGGGCCCCAGTGCTGTTTCAGAGATCTAGTGGCATCTTCCACAGGACACACACCGACGTTCATTTTGTAGTTTCACAGCCTTTTGTTATTCTGAACCACTCCTGCAACTCCGTGAGCGCTGACGTCTGCGTCGTAGTGCAGCATGCGCTAGTCGGTCACGAAAATCAGCGGTCGCAAATAGTCGTACTTGCTGGCCAGAAGGGAGCAAGGAGTGGCGTTCATCCAAACGAAAGTGCACGAATTGCAGCCGGCTAGTCACGTGGAGTAAGGTGCAAGTGTTGATAAATGGAGCCATGCCGGCCAGTTTCACCCCCATTGTGTGTGTTCAATATCTTCGAAACGTTTGTCAATGCCAGGCTCATGTGATGGCATTAAACGTAAAAGGTGCTTCCTTCGTGCATGACTGGTTTTCGGCAACGTTTATGCTTGAAAGACAGCGTCCTGAACCTTGTGAGCCACAGTGAACACCAGTGGACGTACAGGCTATCAACACTGTTTCTTCCAGGTGACGTCTTCAAAGCGCACGACAGCGTTTCAAAAAATGCCATCACGATGAACTTATAAAAGATGGGAATCACGAGAAACCTTCTTCGCTTCGTTTTCTTCCACGTTTTCCTTTGGGACCGTTCTGTGCAAGTGGGATTTGGGGATGCTTTAAGTGGCACAAGGACCATCTCACGATGCGTGCATCAGAAAAGTGTTTTGTCCCTTTTAGTATTTAACGTGTCTATGGCTGGCCTCCCTCGGGATCTAAAGAAGCACTGCATGACAACTTAGTTTTCAAAACACGCAGATGATACTTGGTTTTAGTGATATGACCACAAGCTGTTTGTCTTGGTAGCCTACAAAGATATTTACTTCGTTCAAGCGTATTTTTCGCTGGTGAGGCTAACCCTATTGCGGAAAAGTCTTGCTTTGTTTTGCTCCCGGGAAGACCGTGAATAGAAACACGCCTGAAGTAACCTTGGGGGCATGCCAGTCCGGCGAGCTAGTCGTGTCAAGTTTCTCGGTGCCACCATTGACTTTAGGCAGTTCTGGCAACAGGCCGTGGAAACACTCGTCGCGTCCTTCGTACCCCGCTTAAATATGCCATGAAGAATGGCTAGAACCCACTAAAGGAGCCACTCGTCATCTATGCATCGACTCCACACGCGGCTCATTCTGAGCCGGGTATTCTACCAGCTACCCTTACTTTCTCCTTCAGAATATCAATATGATAGCCTCGCAGCTGTTTGCAAAAAGGGGCTTAAATATCGTCCGGAGTTACCCATCCCGCGTCAAACATTAAAATCCTCGCTAAGTCGCAGTTTCCGCCCCTCCTGTATATGGCGTCCCACAGGATGCTCTTTAAAGTCGACATTCTGGGAGAGTCTCATGTGCACAAACCATTACTCAGGCACTTGCGATGAAGGGTGGACTCGGATATACACGCTGCTATCAATACTCTGATATTTCTTTGCCCACTAAGGCAAAAGAAACGGCTGAACTCAGAACCGCCTTGGGTTTCTGACAGCTTGGAGGGCGCACTTGTCCTTCTTGGTATCAGCTTGACGTGATTTACCCCGCTAGATGAGGCCACGTCGCTGCTACTTGAGCACTTGAACCCGACGTATAGAGACACGGTTCATATATTTACGGATGGCTGTGTTGACGGAAGACTGAGTAGACTGAGTACCAGCGCGGCGGCTTTATGATCCCCGCTTTAAGTGTTTCCTGGGCTGAGCGCCCTGCCACGTGACGTCATCGATAATGGCGCAGTGTTGAGATTAAAGCAGCCTTAAAGACGAAACAAAACGCTGGAGCAATGCGGAAGGCCATTTTAAATAACTGTAAACCAGCCCTACGATTTTTGATGCACGGGGTTTCAAAAGACAGGAAGCACCAACGCTCTTTACGTTTTGTTTAGCAGTTTAAGGAACACGGCCTTAGTGCTGGCTTGCAGTGCCACCTTTTCTACGTTGGTGTTCGAAGAAAAGAAGCCGCTAACAAGTTGGGTGAGAAGTGCTTTTACATTTTCCATGGTTAAGAGTGATACCAGAGTAGCGGCGAAATCTATGGCAGGTGATTACCGAACAGTTTAGGTCCATCTGGAACCCATGGTAGCAACATTGTGATAACAAACAAATTAAAAGCGGAGAGGTGTAGTTATTGTTCTCCATCCGAACAAATTCAGCCCGAACACCAGCGTGTATTTAAAAATTGAACCTGACCTTGTGTGTCCAACATGGGGTGTGCTTGGCGACGTGAGACATTTTTCGTGGACTTCAAAGTGCAAGCGATACGGCTCTCAGCTTAATTTAAAAATTGTCGGAGAATAGCGGCCCACATTCCTCTTTTGAACACATAATATTCCCCAAAAAACACTGCATAACTAAGCGGGACATCTTACGCCTACTGCTGACCCTTTTGAAGGACACAGAAATTTTGGACTTTCGGTAAGTGGCCACGAATAGTTTCAAAAAGTGTAACTAGGGAGGAGCAATAGTCGGCACGCCTCACAAGGCTGGGTCCGCCCGTTTGCTAAGAATTCACTTGCACAAATCAATCCAGTGTTGCGAGCAGTCAGTCCCACGCAAGCCTGACCATTGGAGAGTGATTCTATATCTAGCGCTTGCTATCTCTGCACCGGCTGTCCCGATAAGATTCATGTCCAGCGGAAACGTCCGAACAAATGCAGCTTTTACTACCTCCCCCTACTACCTACCGCCCTGGCCCGCCCCGGTTGACTTAGGCGGCTACCTTGTCGGTAGTCTCCTGACTTATATTCATCGCGACGTGGCAGAAGCGGGGCAGAACTGACGTGGCAGAATCTTGAACGCGATCGATCAATCAATCAATCAATCAATCAATCAATCAATCAATCAATCAATCAATCAATCAATCAATCAATCAATCAATCAATCAATAATAATAATAATAATAATAATCGTTTATTATCAAGGAGTTCGTACAGAAGAAAATGGGGTCGCCAAAGCCTACAGGTGGGCTTGTGCGGCGTCGCCCGGCCGCAACGGCCTTCACTTCTGCAAAAAAGACTCTTTGACAGTGGTAACTGAATAGGAAGGTAAAAAAAAGGCAATCAAACAAAAGAGAACAGATAAAAAGAAAAAAAGAGAAAGGAAAAAAAAAGAAAAAAAAGAGAGAAGACGGAAAATTAAAGCTAGGAAAGAAAAACTGAAAGCAAACAACAACCGACAAACCGAAGAGACAAAGACAAACATACAAACAGAGATACAATAAATCAACATGGGTTTCAGCTACATGGATGGCATTTTCCTCATCACAAGAAAACAATTAGGGAACAAAGAAATAGCTAACAATCATCACGTACACATGCATACTTCAGCATATTGCATGATCAATCAATCAATCAATCAATCAATCAATCAATCAATCAATCAATCAATCAATCAATCAATCAATCAATCAATCAATCAATCAATCAATCAATCAATCAATCAGGTAAATAATTATTCCTTAATAATTAATGAAATATACTTGTCATTCCATCCATCCATCCATCCATCCATCCATCCATCCATCCATCCATCATCCATCCATCCATCCATCCATCCATCCATCCATCCATCAATTTGTTTGTCTGTCTACCTGTCTGTCTGTCTGTCTGTCTGTCTGTCTGTCTGTCTGTCTGTTTATATACACATTTAACAACATATTTATCTACATCATCAACCTATTTATGTCAACCGCCGAGCCTACAGTGGTCCCGTAGACCTAACTCTACCCGACCTGCACTTTCCAAATCCATCTTTTGCCGCCAAATTTCTTGATATCGTCATTTCATCGTATTATACGTTTCCTCCTACTTCAGCTATGGCTGGCCATTCTGTTATCGTGCAGGGTCCACTGACTGTAGGTTATTCGCAATGCATTCCCAGCCCTACTCCACTGGGTTGTCTTACATTCGGTTCTTCGACCCGAGTTTCCTCAGTTATCTTGAACTCCTTTGCTCGTGTTGACAAGCGCGAAAAAATAGAAAGACTAGGTATAAGGTTGGCCAGTGACTGAATAAAAGTAAATAACCAAGCATCAGATCAAAACCAGATATGGCTGAGCGTCGTGCTTTGCCGAATTCTTAGTCTCCTGTGTTTTCAGCGTTTCACTATGAATTCACATGAACCTGGGTAGTTTGCCGCTCTCATTTGCTATTCCGAAGCGTTCATTCTGTGATTTATATTGGTGGACTGACTCAAGCATTCATTCATGCATTTATCAAGACAGTGGTCTGGTTTGTTCTCCATACGTCCTCCCCTATAGTACGCATAGGTTACATATCTTTCTTTTAGTGACGTAGGTAACCTACTGATCATTACTAAAGTGCTTGCTGAATTCATCGAAATTTCACGCCTGTGTTACTTCTTGTGATTTTGAGCGAAACTCACAACAGGCCGAACGAACATCCATTCGCCTATTCTACATTTTATGGCATATACTGGACAATGGGTTCCTTCGCGTTCAAGAATAATGTTGACCAGTTCCCACTTAGATTTAACGCAAATACTAGATTTACAGAGTACACCGCCTGCAGCAAGAAGATGTCATTCAGAATTTAGGGGCTGAAATACTATTTAGTTATTCGTATTCCTGACTTCAAGAAATCAACCTTCCTATATAACTCCTCAGGCATGCTGTTATTCGTTACAGCGAGATAGGGCCTACTCGTCTGACACGCTTCAAAAAGGCACCTAGGATTCTTCTTACAAGGAGTTATAGTGTGCTGCACGTATTGTATATGTCCTCCAAGAATTTTATGTACGTCTCCTCTAGTCACTGTTCTCTCAATGCAATAGGTTTTTGTTGTGTTCGATGCACGTCATGCCATTGTGGTTATTACACTGCTCATATTCCTTGGAGCCTGATGGCGTGGATGAGTTCCGTTGTTGAGTATTTTTTAATTAGTTTAGCCTGTTCGTTAGGCTGTGCAATATCCAGGGTTTCACTTATGTACCTGCTACCTGTGTAAACAGCCTGTATACAGTCGAAAACAGTCTGATAGGTCTGTAATTCTTAAGCTGTTTGGCGTCCCTCCTGTTTTGCTTTGCAATTACGTCGTCATATTTCCAGCCTTGTGGTAACTTTATTGTACTGAGATATTCTGAGGTAGTATTCTGATACAAAATAAAAGACAGTACCTAAAGAAAGAGGGCGAGAACTACCAAAGCCATTGTTCTTGGGTTTTGACATTCCTAAACGATATCGCGCAGGCATCGTAAAAAAAAATATCCCTCTACCGTGACTTCTAAAGGGCAAATGTTTAGCACCTGACACGAAGAACAGAAGCTTAAATTGTTGAAACACCAAAAAGCAGCTGCTAAGCTCAAACATAAATCCATTCTTGTCAAAACCATGTTTCCAATTTCATGTAATAAATTAAATGGGTGCCGTTTTGACACATGATCCCTTTATTTACAAATGAAGTTATTGTTTGTATATAGCCATGTTGTCAGCGAAAACTTACGGTGTCCGAGGCAAGAGCAATATTCAGTGTAAACCCCTCTACTTTTAGTTGGTGCACATCTGGCTCCGATATTGCCTTTTCGATGACATATTGGCTGACTGCCGTCAGGCTTCATTAAACAGCAGCCTGTTCGGCATTCCTTGGACCTGTTGCATATATCGCCAATATTTTTTCTGTGACGTAGAAAATAAAGCATTTAAAGTGACATAAAGGACTGACCACTCAAAAATATTCCAAAAAAACAGAGATTGCTCAAGATGCAAATACCAAGAACACTTGTGTGAATACAATATAGGGTTATGATTGGTAAGACAAAGGAGATATTGGAGGTGCTTTTTTAAGATTTACAAAGATAACAAGTTAGAGAACTGAGCCAATTGGTATACACTCACGATGATAGAATAGCGTAAACTTTACGGGGCGAATAGAAGACAACACAAGCGCTTGCGTTGTGTCTTATTCGTCCCGTCAAGTTCCCTCTGTACTATCACTATGGATTTACAAGAATACGTGTGTGAAATATCTGCGGCAGCAATGGCAGCTTCCGTTTTTGCTTGCCCTTTAAGTTGTTTTATGGCACCGTGTTTGGTACAGTCTTCGTCATAATATTGTAGGCCATAGCGGCCATGTTCAGAGCAGGCTCGAAGCCAAGCAGGGCTGCTGCGGCTGCCCCTGTCGGCTGGTTCCGTTGCTAAAGAGAGCGAGCGGGACTTTCGTTTTTGCTTTTGTACTGCGGCTGTCGTGAGCAGTGCTACAAAAGTGCCTGCGCTGAAGCGAAGTTCACCTGCTCTGATAAACCGGCGTTTCGCGGCACTTATCGCGCTAGCCACATTATAAACGTGAGGGTGAATGTTTTCCTTGCTCTCTTTTGCAGCGCAACCAGCCGACAGCGGCAGCCGCAGCGCCCCTGCTTGGCCGCGCTCTAGCTCCGGCCACGAGCGCCATAGCTTAAAATTTTTTACAAAGACTGCGTGTTTCCGTTGATCTCTTGCCTCTATTGTTGGTGGCAGTTGGCTTCAGGAACCATGGAGTAACAAGGGCTTTCTGAGAATCAAACTACGGTTTTAGCTGAGAAACTATGCCGAAAAAAGTCGAGTGTTTAAACGAATGTGTGCTACTACGTACGTGGTGAGCAGGGGCGTTACAAGGCCGATAGATGAAAAAAAAAAGCATTGTTGAATGCACCTACTGGCCACCGGCGACAATATACAGTGAAGTTAGAGGGGGACATGTCATCGCGTGGCAGTAACTGTGGATAAACTTCGAAAGAGTAGAGGGGAAAGATCGATAGTTGTTGGATGTTAAACTTAGCCCCTGCGACCCCCTCAGCAAACTTAAACGCTGAATAGCCTCATTTCAGCTCGCGCGCATTCTGTGAGCGTTTTTGCGCACAGAGCAAGGTGACCACCTCACCGCACCGTAAACTAACAAGGCGGCAGTCCGTCCTCCTGTGACAAACATAGACTTACACATTAACCACCGAACATCTCACTGGTCACTTCCACAATTTAGCCGGCACACTAACTTGCGTATTCTGCGGTGGTTACCCCATGAAGTTACAACTTTATGGGCTTGACCTGCCTGCAACGTTGACCTGCATGCATGTACAACCTAACTCTGCCATCCTGAGGGGCTAGGATGCCTCACACCATTGGAGCGACAGAGGTTATGCTGACATCCAGAGTGGAGGACGCCTTTGCCACAGTACCCAAGAATGTGGTCTGGACTGAGGGTGCTTTGAAAAATGAAGCTAATTTCCTTTCCTCCTTCGAGAAAACTTCATGCTAACATTAACCCCTAGAAGAGAAAGAAACCACCCAGGAAGTTTCTTGTCGGCTATCAACTCGCACTTGTAAAAAAACAGAACGAAGTTTTTTCCACAAGATGCCAACCAAAACATCCGATCCTGCTGGGTAAACATTGTGGAGAAACCTGTTCACGTTACTTGGAAGACGTCATGTACTCGCCAAAGAGTACTTGTTGGCTGTGGCGTTAAGCGCTATTTTTTACTCTAGAAAGTTTGTACCTGCGTTGTTTGGTTAGGTTTTCTGCTTTTACACGCGAGTTCTCCGTTACACGAGAGGGCTGAATGTGTAAATATGTAACCACTACAGCCCTTGCGGCCAACAAGTGGCTGGAAGTACCTAATAAATAAAAAAAATGAATAAACCGGACTAAAAATATCGATAGATACTGCATCATGATAACACAGTTGTGTGACGTTTATGAGTGTGCTTAATTTTTGCTGACTTCCTGCCAGCATAATCGACTATTTTAAAGCGTAGAGGTGCGCTGCCTGACATGATAACGTGCGACGAACAGTCTTCCTGAACGTGATTGGCTAAATGTATTACCGCTAATTATTTACTAGGGCAAGTTTCGTACTACCCGAAGATGGACCTGAAACGTTGTGCTAACAATTTAGGGTAAAATTGACATCGTTGAACGTTCACCTCAATGCGTATTTTGTTTCAAAGCAAAATAAACAGTGACACTTAAGTTCTAGTGCTGGCGGTTCTCTTTTGTCCGGTGGCGTTACTTAAAATATTGCGATATTGTGTTCCGGGTGCCAGCGCTGGGTTGTTTTTCACCTCGGGCTTTGCAGTGGCGTAAAGAGATGTACGCCGTGTGGCAGCCAGCCCCTTGTTTTGCTTCTACGCTAAAGATTCCTTCAGGAAGAGAGAGAGATATATATAAACATCTTCAATTGGCAAGCGAGCTCTGCCAGGCTAGGTGCCCGACTTGCTACACCAAATGGGGCTTAAGTTGTGGTGAAAATATATTAAAAGAGCTCTCACTTACACATGAATGCTCAAACACACAGTCGCACACGGAAACACACACAGAATCAGGCGATGTAGTAATTTGTCCGTGAGTTCATAGCTCACTGTGAAGTCCAATGCTCCGGAGGAACGTTAAGAGCGCCTTTGCTGCGTGGCTTGCCATGCCTGCTGTAAGCCAGTGCCCAAGGAGATGCTTCCAAGAGATCTGGGCGTACACGAGCACGCCCACAGAAGTCTTAGCTGCGATACGAGCAAGTTTGTAGCGATGACATTCGCAGAGAATGTGTTTCAGGTCCTCGAGAACTGTACATGTCTGGCACAGAGGTGAGGAAGCCTGGCGAAATTAAAAAAAAAATGCTTAGTGTAAGCCACATTCAGCCTGATGCGATGCAGGAAAGCATCATCTCGCTTGCACAGACCGTGTGACATCCGAAATCGGTACTCTGGGTCTATTGTGTGCAGCAGAACGAAGGTCTTATTTTGGTCAGTCCACAGGAATCGCTGACAGCTCTTGGCAACCGATGACCCCATAATGGCTGCGTCTCGCCTTGTGAAAGGCACTGTAGTAACAATTGTGCTCAAATGAACTGATGCAGCAGCTCCTCCAGCATCCCTCCTCAGCCTTTTCCTTCACCGCTTCAACTACTCTACCACTTCAACTTTCCCTATCCAATCGCTTATTGAAAGAAGCGTCGAAAATTATTTCATTAATTAGTGCAAGACATTAATAATAAGGGCTGTTGTTTTTGCGGAGCTGTCTGCACATGCTTGCCGGCACAGTCGCGCCCGCTTAACACCCCTACTGGGCGCGGGCGACTGGAGGTGGGCGGGAGTGCCAGCATGCCAGGTTCGCGTAACGTTCCTGGGGTTCTAAATTGCTGTTTCGAGAGTGTCGAGGACATCCAAACAGGTTGCAAGAACGGCACGCCAGCTGTCAACAAATAGGGTTCCTCGATTCACGCGTCCGCCTACAGGGTGATGACACGTATACGCGGGCGCCGCCATCTTGGGCCACTCGCTCGCCGCTGGAGCAGTTGTATCAAAACCGCGCTAAAATTATCGCCGCAACACGGCTCACTGGCGAAGTTTGAATCATCTTATCTGTTTCGCGTTACCCAATTGTGGCGGACCGGGACCATTCAAAGGGTGTCTCCACCCTGTACGGCGGTGTTGGCATCGAGGCTCCCTTCAGAAAATAAAAATAGTGTGCCCTCTTTTTATCTGCGCTCCATCCTCGCTCGCGGCTAAATTTCCTCCGTCTTCGTGAGGTAGCGGTAGTCGCCCGCGCTGTCAGCCAATCCACGTGTCTCCAAGTGCGAGGCACTCCATATCGCGAGTGGGTTATGCTACCACAAGTGCACGCGGACGGGTGCTACTTGACTATTTCAGAGATGCGCACTTCACCCTCCTTAACGATATCTCGTGTCTTACGCACCGATGTACTCATCCCCGGATGCTACCCTACTCGCCCGACTTAACCTGGTGGCTCGGTAATGATACGGACTCCTGGCACCGAGAGGCCGACTGCTGGGGCAGTGATCACCATCCCATCAGGCTTGGCATTGTCCGAACGTCGATACGTCGCTTACGACGGCGCTGGACGGTAAAAAACTGGGATATATTCCGGGATAACATCAACGCAATGCTCACGGCGCCAAGTCCGGACCCCATCACTCTCCTTAAGGAAGCCCAGCGTAGCGCCTGTGAGGACACATGGGTAGAGAAATCCCGGCCGAAGCCTGACCTTCGACTCTTACAGCTATGGGCCAGACGCAAACAAGCTCAAGTGGCTGCCTTCCGAGATCCCTGGTCTGTGGAGGCCCGAATACGCTTGCAACGTCTGACTCCGGCTGCCAGGTGTCATAAGAAGCGTCTTTCAAGGCAGCAATGGCTGAGTTGGTGTGAATCGCTCGGCCCATCGGCGACTATGTTATCCATCTGGCGCACCTTTTCGTGCGATGGAAAGTGGAGGCCGCACTCTGGATGCGGCGGCCAGTGCATGTCTGGCATAGGAACGGGATCCTACTCAATTTGCCGCCGATGTTGCCCACGCCCTTTTCCCTGTCTTTGAAATTCTTCCGGCCAGCAGCCCGTGTCCCGTTTCCCCTGCCGAGTCACGTCGGTTCCTCCCTACTGATGACGCCGTGCGTGGAATCCAATCGCCTTTCCCGGTGGCCGAGTTCCTTGCAGCGATTGATCACGCCAAATATCGGACCGCTCCAGGGCCAGATGGCCTTACGTGCGAGGTTTATAAGAACCTCGACGATCCAACCCTCAGCAATCTCCTTGACTCCATTAACGAGGCGTGGCTCTCTGGTCACATACTAAAATCTTGGCTCCTCGCTGATATAGTCTCGGTACCGAAGCCTGGTAAACCACCCGATAAGTTCCCTAATTTGCGTCCAATAGCCTTGACGTGCACCCTGTGCGAAGTGTTGGAGCGCATGCAGGCGACCCGGCTTCAATGGTGGATCGAACTTTCGGTGATATCACCCGGCGCAGATCGGGGTTAGGCCCGTCTATGTACCTGAGGATGGGCTTGACCACTCCTCGTCAATGGTGTTTACTAGGCGGCCGGTCAAACAAAGTGCGCACAGTGCTTGCCATGGACATATAAAAGCATACGACAACGTTAGGCACGGAGCCATTTTGGAAATTCTCCAAGGCCTTCTGCTCCCGGACAAGCTTTCCCATCTTTCCTCCGGAACTTCCTTACAAAAATATCCTTTTTTTTCGCATTGGTGGACAAGTTACAGTCGCTTTACGCCTGTCCGCGAGGAGTGCCTCAGGGATCGGTAATCTCGCCCTTCCTTTTTAATATTATTATGTTGCCGCTTGCCTGGCATCTCGGCTCTATACCTGACATGCACTTTCTGATCTACGCGGACGACATCACAGTGTGGACTGCACACTGAGACCTGACTCGACAAACCGCTTGCCTTCAAAAAGCCTTGTGTTACACGCAGAAATGGTGTGAATATGCTGGCTTAACACTTTCCTGCGAAAAGACAGCTATTCTGCCTGTGGCCAGTGCTTGGGGCCGTCGCCGACTGGAGGTGTCTCCAATCTCATTACAACTCTGCGCCGACCTGTAGGCACTGCCACTTCACTTCGCGTGCTAGGGTTACAAATATATGCGTCTGGGCCAGCGTCTATGTGGTTACGTTCCGCTCGCCGGAAAGTGGGACAGATGCGTCACCTCATCCGACGCATCTCACAAAAGTCTGGTGGCTCCTGTTCCAAAATGGCCTGTCTATTGGTGAGGTCTGTACTCCAGCCTCGGCTGTTTACCAGGCCCAATTCAAACACCTGAACCAGCGGAGTGGGCTCGACTTGAAGCAATTAACCGAGCCGCAAATCTATGCAATTACGTGCCCTCCCTTAGGATAACACCGATCCCTTGCTCTTCAGGCCTGAAGCTCAAGTTAACACCTTGGATGAGCTTGTCCATCAGCGTCGGTCAGCCCGCATGCATCAACTCACATTTGTTGCTGAGGCAGCGGTGTTAAGAAACTACATGCGGTCGTTCGCAACCCACATTTCTAACCTGCGCCGTTACCAGGCAACCTTGGCTATACCGACCAGGTGACCGACCAACAGGCCACTAACGCGACTGCACGATCGATCCAACGGATATTTTGACACGCTTTTCACGGTCGCCACAAGAACAGGCAGCTGATTCTCAACCCCAGGTGGTGCAGGCATTTGTGGACGCTGGGGACAAGGGCGACGTGGTGACCACAACACTGCACTGTCCTTCCCAACCAGAGTCCAGGCCAAACGTGTTTCTACGAAACACGCCGCACCCCTGCCGTCTATGCTGGCCGAGCTTACGGCCATCCGGGACGGCTTGCAAGCAGTACCTGCTGCTCTTTATCAAGCCCCTGGAGGTACTTCTTTACAAATTTTACAGACTCCACGGCGGTCATACGTGATTTACGTCGAGTAAATAACAACTCAGCTGTCTCGAGGGACATTCATAACATACTGGACACGTACCCCTGCCCTTTGCGGCTCTCGTGGGTGCGGCGAAATACTCTCCCCGCTCAAATTGCGGCGGATGGTGCCTGCCACACTGCATTTATTCTACGACCATTGCCTTTACTTCCACTAGACACCACAGAACAGTTTCGCCAAAGGAAAGAAGATCTCCGTCGCGCCACATGAGCCCTAATTCCACCTTGTGGAACGGACCTACCTAGCAGACGCGCTCGCTGGGAGGAGGTCTTGCTGCGAAGACTTCGCTCCCTCCTTGCGTTTCTTCGCGAAACGGGGGTTAATCTATACCTGCGACGTACTATTTATGCCAACGGGCATACTATCGAAATAAAAAAAGTTCGTTTGGGTGAGTTTATTTGTTGGTTTGCTTGCTTGTTTGCATGCTTGCTTGCTTTTACTTCAGTACACACTTGTTTTAGCTCGATTGGATTGATTGGATTGAATAAACTTTATTTAAGCCGGCAGAACGACGTTTTTACGCGCCGCGACGCGGGCCTCGGCGTCGTCCTGGTGGCTACTCATCCGAGACGTGAGCTCGCCGTTGCCGACTCGCGAGTCTCATGCCTTGCGAGCGCCCGCAGGACCTGCTGGACGGCCCAGTGTTGATTTTCGTAGGTGTAGCTCCTTGCGGCTTCTGCAAGCCGTGGCGGGATGGTTCTTGACCTCGCTTCCATTGGGCTCGTGACACAGTTCCATAAGATGTGCTTCTGGTCTGCAGTCTCCCTGCAGCAGAGCTGGCACTTGTCAGTCGGGTATGCCTCCGGATACATTCGGTGCATCAGAGCCGGGGTGGGTAGGGACCCGGTTTGAAGCTGTCTTAGTAGCACTGCCTCCGCCCGGCTCAACCCCGGGTCCGGAGGTGGGAAGGTCCTCCGAGCCAGGCGGTAGGCTTTGGTTATTTCGCCATAGTCTGTCATTCGGTCCTTAGCACCGAACCACGTTGGACGGTCAGTTGCGGGGGCGCGGTTGGTGAGTGCTCGCGCCTCAGCGTGTGCCGTCTCGTTGTGTTTGCCTTCTTACTCGACACGTCCTTGCCCGCATGCGCCGGGATCCACTTCACTCGAACAGTTCTTGGGCCTTCTAGACATGCATTGCGTAGCACCTGCAAAGCTTCTTTGCAGATGCGTCCCTTGGCGTAGTTCCGAACTGCCGTTCGTGAGTCGCTGATCACCGACTGGCAGCCTGCGTCGGTAATGGCCAGGGCGATGGCCACCTCCTCTGCACGTTCTGCGTCGGTGCACTTGACGCTTGCCGCCGTCACAGTGTCTCCCGTGGTGGCCTTTATGACAACGGCAGCGAAGGCTTCGTGTGGATATTCCGCCGCATCTACATAGCGAGCGTGCCTATCCTGGGCGTGTAAGTCGACGAGGGCTTTACCCCTTGCCGCCCTTCTGCCCTTGTTGTAGTCAGGGTGCATGTTTTTGGTACAAGATCTACCCTGATCCGGCGACGTATCTCATCCGGGATGGTGAGTTTGTTGTCACCACCGCTGTGGCGTATGTATACTAGGTCCTCTAGGATCTTTCTTCAGTCCTCGTTGTAGATAAACGCTCGAGCTGGGCCGTACGTTGTGCTTCCGCTATCTCCTCGAGCGTATTATGCACTCCTAACTTGAGGAAGAGCGGTGTGCTTGTGGATTCAAACAGGCCTAGCGCGGACTTATAGGCCCTCCTAATGATGGCGTTGATCTTATTACGCTCGTGTTGTAACCAGTTGTGGTATGCCGCGACATACGTGATGTGGCTGATCACAAAGGAGTGAACTAGCCTGATCAAACTGTCCTCCTTCATGCCAGCTTTCCGTGATGCAACTCGTCGGATGAGCCTCATTGCGTCCGCGAAACGTCTCTTAAAGATTTTCCTCTGTGGGACTTGTGTCGGTCATGTCTTCGCGCGTTGTCGCCCTTCGAAGGATTTCTGTGGCTAGTTTCCTTTCGCTTCGTTCTCTGTGCTGGCGGACACGTGGAAATCTCAAGTGCGGTCTAGTTTAGTTCAGCACCTTTGGGTCAATTCATGTTACTTTCCGGAGCGTAGTCGTTGTGTCTCTAGTAACTAACCCGACACACAGAATGCGTATGTGTGCGTCCTGTCGTCACAATGACGCCTGATCACGACAATAAAGGAGTTCGCACTTCGTTCAACGTGCTATGTCAGCTCACCTTTGCTGATCGCCCACCTTCACACAGTGGAATGGCTCATATTTTCTATGAGGTCGAATATTCTTTTCTGTGGGATTTTTTCAGTCATGGCATACGCCCATAAAATTTGATTTCGCGTGCGCTATTTTTGATTTGCGCTGCGCATTTTGTTGTAAGTGTAGAGTAGGATAGCTCTGCTTCAGTGGGTGATTGAAGAGAGGAACACGCGAGACAAACCACTTATACATCTATTATCAGTGAAAAACTCTTTCCCATTGTTACTTATATCTTTTGTGTAAAGGAACAGGAAATGAAAAAAAACAACAACACCAAACGTTGATTATTAAAGACTATCGCTAGCGTCGCAACACACAGTTAGGAAGTCTGTGGTTTCCGTGCAAGAGATTTTCGATAATTTTCGGTGTCTTTTTTTTCTTCTATGTATATCGACGACATGCGTTTACGAGGCGGACAGAAGAACAGAGAATATAGAGACAGTAAAAGAAATTTCCCAACCTTACCGTGCGTAAAGGTTCCTTCAATACAAGGGGTGCTTCCCCGAAGGCCATGTTGCCAAAAGTCAACGAAATGAGCATAAATGCGTTCACCACATTAGTAGTTTCCATTTAATTGTAGCGATTTAGAGACTTTGAAATAACAAGGTTAGTTTTTCAATGTGTACGAAATTCGTTTGGTTGGAAGCAGCCTTAGCTTTCAGATGACCAGAGCGAACTAAAAGAGCCACAGCTTTATTATGACTGAAGAATGAAAAGGAGAGGCGCAGTCATGTCACGAGCACTTCGCGCATGCACTTTGCACACGATCTTTGCACGTGGACTTTCCCCAACGTCAACAACCTACATCGCTGTTTGTAGAATTCGATATTTACATTTCTACAAAACACAACTATTCGTCCTACTATATGAATATTCTGAAGAAGAATGTTCTCCAATTCAAATAAATACGAATGGGCATAAGTGGTTAATGTTGGTATCGTATAGGGCACTGACACCTGTACACAATTCGAAATGTTTATTGAAGGGCACAAGCAGCATATGTACATAGAGATGCTTTCGATTTAGGGTGGCCTCTGAAGTTAATAATCATATTGCCGCAAGCACGTAAGAGGTCTATATTGCTCCATGTCGATAGGCCCCGCAGAAATTTTGTACAGAATATATGTGTTCAAAAAACACACCTTTACATTTACCGCATGTAATCTGTACGTAATGCAAATAAATGGAATGAACGCACGTTTATTTACCAAACAGAAGAAAGACGCGGGAAGCCCTCTTGCAAAGAAACTCATATAAAACAATCCCGAGAGCCTTCTTCCCTGATGATGTGGAGCACAAAGCATCATGTTCGTACTTTCCGTGACGTGGCACTCTGAATGAACGGACGAAGAAATCAATGTTCCGGTAGTAGCGCACCTAGCCTGTTCAGGCAGCATTCTCTGTGATCAAGGGCCGAACAGTTCCACCGGTGATGTCGCGCACTCCACAGTGCCCCTGTGAACATTCGCGCAGTTGGGAGGGCTGTGAACCTTGCTCCGCCAAAAATACATAAAAGATCCTCACGGATGTAAGTTTGCTTTCGAGATTGGCAGGCGAAATCGCAGCGAATGTTAGACTTTTTTTTACATCGTATTTTCTCCAGAATTCACTTGACAGATTTCTCAGAGTCAGCGCTCAAAGGTATACGTATATTCGCCCACCTGTTCGACTGACATGCCATGCCGTTCACCTGACGCGAGGCATGCTCCAGTCTCTCAGTCTTGTTCCATCGCTGGCAGTGTGCCGGATTTAGCGCAGTGCTAGCGCGCTTTGGCTTTTGGTTTGGCGACCCGGGGCCGAATCCCACGTCAACCCAAATGTGTTTTAAACACCAGAGATGTTTGAGCCCAGCATTATCCGTCCGTCGCACCAAAAAACCTCGCGGACAGATGACGTAATCTCGCGTTGCCTGGCAAACCCTGGCGCAGCTGTGCATAACCTCGCGCTTGCTTTGGACATCCTCGATTTAGCAGTCCTGGACGGTCCGCGGCAGTCCGATGGCTGCCCTCTCACAGGAAGGGTTATAGGAATAAATGAAAAAATCGAGCGCCGGATCGCATCGTGGGCAGTCTGCCGACAATCCGGGACTGATAATCAAGGAGGCCCTTTGCTAGCCTAGGCATCGCTCCGGCGGCCGTCACCGGCGCCCGTAAAGTCGTGACGTCACTGCGCAACGCATGTTATAAAGGCTCGTGTACAGTGGCGTTGTCCAGGCTTGCCTGTGAGCATCCGAACGTTAGCAGTTCGCAAGACATACCTAGAAAGCATACCCAGCGCACGTGAGCGTGCGCCGCATGAGCAGCGCCCTGCGTCGGCCAGCTCGACCTTTGAGAACACTACGCCCAGCGTGTATGGCGTGATCTATCGCGCGCAGTCCGGCCTCCCAAGCTTGGACGTTCCTTGGTTTCCCTATAGGCGGCGTAAAATCGAACAACCTACACGGCAGTTTTCTAATCAAGTCCACCAGACGGCGCAACGAGAGGTTACTTTGGTAAGAATACAAAACATCATTCCGTGACTCAGAGAGCCAATTCGCTTACAATGTGTTGTTTAAAAGATATTAACAAGTTCCGCATAACTCTGTTGAGCAAAAATGTACGCAACTTTTTACGAACAGCCGAGGCACGCCCGCGTTTGTGGCGTGATCTATCGCCAGTAATCCAAGCCAGTTCACGTATTCGTGCCTTGGGTTGGAGCAAAGAGTTTTCCGAGTTTTTTCTGCACGCCCAGATGTGAAGCGGTTGCCACCGGTCTAAAGGGTCGCGAACGTGGTCCACTTTGGGAGCCGTGTGGAGCCCACCGACTTTAAACTATTGGGCGCCAGTCTAAAATAGCACAGGCGGGCGGTCCTATTCTCGACTCTTATTCCGGCATTCGCCCTGTTTCTCGCAAACTGTTTTCTACGACGAGCACCCTCTGGGTGCTCCCATCAGCTGTCTCGCGCGCTTGCGAGTGTCGACACCTGCGAAATGTCCCCAAGTTGCCGCACATCCACCCCTCAAGCGCAGTCGCTAGTGTGCTTTGCTGCGGAACATGATTATCGCGAAGAAAGATCTCATCACAACACCACTGCAGAAAGTTATGAAATTCACAGCCCAGTGTTGTGAGGCTCGGACAGATGAATCTGTAAACCTTTATGCGAGGTGCATATTTGCCCGTTCGAATCTACCAACGAGTGTTATAAGACAAAATGACGAAGGAGTACATTGCAGGATGACACAAAATGCGCTTTTGATGAAGATTTGTCTATTGCTACTAACTGTACATCACGCAATTTGGTTCACGCGTACATATTATTGGGCTTTCAACGCGCCAGTCAACGATAGCGGGCCGCGCTGCTTAATGCAGCTTGTTGCAAGTTATCAACGCTTCAAAGACCCCATGTTACAAGCCAGGCCGCCAACGGCATCCGTCTGACGCATGTCTGAAGTTTTCGGATACTAGTAGCGCTTATATCAAAACCAGCTGGCGCGACTGCAGGCGCTGGATCCAAAGTCGCGTCACCGATACACTGCCGCGCTCGTGGCAACCTTGAGCAGCCGCATGTCGCCGAGTTCCACGCTGTCGTGGCCAAGCTCGACTTCATATCACAGCCGCTCGTAGAGTGCGACAATTGTTCT
Source organism: Haemaphysalis longicornis (assembly GCA_013339765.2). NCBI lineage: Eukaryota > Metazoa > Arthropoda > Arachnida > Ixodida > Ixodidae > Haemaphysalis > Haemaphysalis longicornis. The sequence continues at coordinate 44,205,597 of CM023457.1, read as the reverse complement.
GCCGTCAGCTCTTCTCCTTGATTCATCAGTGACCACCATGGCGACTTGGGACATTGGACGTATGCAAATGCTCATCCGCAAATGGGGTCTCACTTCGCATTGAGCCCACGCATTGCAACTGCGCTCTAGTCGCTGTCGCCTCCGCCGTTCGCGGCCATCCGCTAAACAACAGTATTTAAGCCAAACCAAAAGCCCAACTACTGATGTAATTTGTCATTCGCCGACGCACATTCCTGACATTCAGAGCAGCCCAACATCGATTCTGTCTCGAGAGCGAACTCCGCCTCCCCTCATACGCGACCGCATGCGAACTGGCCAAAGCCAAATCCGGCCGGTTTGCGAAGACCCCTGCTACACTCGCGGGTCCTCTTCTGACCGCTGATTTGCTGTTTCCGCGATCAAAACAGCCCATTTTAAGCTGTTCGTAGCTGTACGTCACCCTGTATTACGCAGTGCTGAAGTTGCCAATCATCGAACGTTATCTCGCCTCCAATTTTAAATTAGTCCCTTCTCAGCCAATCCCCAGAGGGGGTGTGTGTTTACATGCAGTATTGTTGTTGAATAGCAAAGACAGGCGTACGTTGCACCGCTGGCAGCGTCTGCGTTCAGCTCGCCTTTGAGAATTATACGCGCGTTTATAACGGAAATAAGGCAAACTTAGAACCTGGTTGTCCGAAACGCATAAACGCATAATGACGACACAGCCCACAACCGCTTGTCAACCGGAAGCACGTGCTAAAGTGGTCCATTCAGAAAAGACTACCGGTTTTTAAAATTCTGTTGCCTGCAAGTCATCGGGAAAAATGCAACCCGGGTCTCCAATGACGGGGGAGGGGCCCCCAAGCTCTGCTGTTGTTTCAGCCTTGCAGCACTAGTGCAAGCTGCGCCAACCTTTCCATTTTCCGGTTCTCACCATGATGATCAGATCTCTCTAGTCACTCGTGCCAAAGCTGCAGGTAAGGCACAAGGGTGCCTGTACTAGTCCAAACCACCCCACCCCCACAAAGTGGCTGCTCATCCACCACAGTTTACTCGAATATACGCTAATTAACTTTCTCTCTACAGCCGCCGCTACTTTGGGACCCCTCGTGTTGACGTCGTGGCCGCCGATTTTGCTTTTCTTGTTTTTAGGCGTCTGCGGTTTTCGCTATAGTAATGGGCCGTACCAGCTTTAAGGACCGTGAGCGTTCTTTTCTGGAGAAGAGAGAAATAAACGTTTATTTGCTGAAAAGACTAGCTAGGACTTGGTCCTTGCCGGTCCGAGGTGGTAGGTCTCCTCTGTCCAGGAAAATTCTGGCGGTGGCTGCCGTCTTCACCCGGTTCACCAGATTCTTCTGGTTCTCCGGATCCTCGTAGACGAGCAGTGCCTCCCACTTTTCAGCGATGTCGTGGTCACCGGTGGTATGGGCGCTTGCATTGCCTTGTGGTGCGGAAGTCATTATTGCTGAGGATGCTTGGCTATCCACAGGTGGATCTGGACGGTGATCTTGGCAAGAGCAACCAGGATCATGTGTGCCAAGGTGTCGGGTATGTCGAGATAAGAAAATTGCGTGGGTTAGATGCGGTTCGTGATTATTCCGTGTGTGTACGTGTTTGTTTGAAGCCGACGAAAGATTACGCTCCCTTCCTTGGTGAGGTAGGGGCTTGGCGGCGGATATCTCTTCCGCTCAAGATGGTAGTGCTGAAGTACAGCCCTGTAGGTAATGGGTACGTCTGCTGCTCCCGTTGCAGCAGGGATGTTGGGTGGCAAGAAGGCCCGGCTAGTGTGCTTTCGGGCTGCAGCGTGCGCTGTTTAGTTTCCCGCCATCTTTTCATGCCCCAGGATCCAGGTGACGTAGGTGTCAAGGAGTTGGGGGCGCGTCTTTAAGATTTTAAGTGCCGTTGCGGACACGCGTCCTTTCTGCAAGTTCCGACATGCCGCTTGGGAGTCGGTGAATATCAGTGCTCGGACGCTGCAGGTCGTCATGGCCAGGGAGATCGCTGCTTCTTATGCAATTTCGGGGTTACGAGCCGGTATTGTTGCCGACGTCGATTCCCTGCCTCGTTGGTCCATGACGCTTTATTGCAAAAGCAATGTGGTCTGGATATCGAGTAGCGTCTAGTGAATCTGGTGTTAGTATCTTTTTTATATTTTTGGAGGAGTGCCTTCGATCTTGCCTGTCTTCTCTGTTTGTGGTAAGTGGGGTGAATGCTACGTGGTATGCGTGCTATACAGATTGTCTCTCAGAGTTCCGATGGTAGTCTCGCTTTTGGTCGGTGTCCGCAATGTAGGTTTCATTGTAATTGAGGAAACGGGAGTACTGCTCTGTCTGTAGGAATGAGCTTCAGGCGTTCGAGTTGGTTGGCTTTGTGGGCTTCGACCATCTCCTCCCACGTATTATGTACGCATAATATAAACAGCTTGTCGGTGGATGCCATAAAAGGAAGGCGTAGAGCAGTCTTGGGTGCTTTCCTAATAATTATGTCCAATTTGTTTATTTCAGCGTTTTTAAGGCTAAGTATGGGCTGCCATACGTGAACCTAGTGGTTATTAATGCTTGAATGATCCGTAAGGTGTCTAGTTCTTTGAGTCCCCTTCGTTGATTCGTGATTCTTTTAATGAGGTGGGTGACTTGTGTCACCGTTTTTTGTAGCTTGGGAAGATGAGCTGCACCCGATCCATCCTTGTGTATGGTAAGACCCAGTGCACGAAGGGAGTTGACCCTGGGAATTTTCACTCCGTAAAGAGTGACGCTAAGATCCGGATCAAGAAGTTTGGGTAGTCGTCCTCGAGTTCGAGCCTTCAGCACGATAAGTTCGTACTTTTCCGGAGCACACTGGAGGCCGCTAGAGTCCAAGTAGTTTACTATCACGTCCATAGCCTCCTGCAGGGCGTCCTGTTGTCTCCCAGTTGTAGGCGCTCTCATCCACAGCGTAAGGTCGTCTGCGTAAAGAGCATACCTTAGTCCTTCTATAGTATGAGGTTTCTTTGGCAGGTGCAGCATGAAAATGTTAAAATGCAGCGAGGAGACCACTGAACCTTGAGGCGTGCCTTTGTTTGGTATGTGGAATTTTGCGCCTCGAAGGTTGCGATGCCCACCGTTGCCGTGCGACTCAGGAGAAAGTTTCGAACCTAATTGTAAGCTTTGGGGCCGCAATCGGTACTTTGCAGATTTTCGAGAATCTTTTCATGCTTGACGTTGTAGAAAGCGGCCTTGACGTCGATAGCGAGCATACAGGACTTGTGATGTCGATCGAAGCGGTGTATGATATTCCTCCTTCAGAAGCAAAAGGATGTGTTATGTGGACAGATGCTGTTCGGAACCCAAACATCGTGTCGGTATTTACCCCGTTTGTCCTCGAGATATGGCCGTGAGCCGTTCGTGGACCATGTGCTCAACAAGTTACCCGCGCAGGAAGTCAGCGATATAGGGCGAAGATTCTCAATACATAGAGGCTTGTTTGTCTAAGGAATCATTGTCACATCCGAATACTTCCACGTTGCCGGCAGTTTGCCTGTTTCCCAACATATGGTAAAATACTCTAGGAGCGGTTCTGTTTCGTTTGGAGGTAGGCTACGGAGGAGCTTATTGGTAACCTTGTCTTTGCGGGACGAAGTGTTCCCCTTTAGTTTGGCCAGAGCTGCCTCCATTAAGCTTTGAAGGGTCGCATCGAGGTCGGGATTATGGTTGGCCACGGTACGGATCAGTACTTGTCGGACTCGATGGGATGTCACCAGCAAACTTGGGTTGAATCTCATCTAGTATGTCAGCGCCTTAGCGCTGCTGCCAGACGGCACGAAAAAAGACTGTCGAGGCAGAGCTGGCTTGACTGGTGCGCCTCTAGGCCCATCTTCCTCAACGGTGTCTGTCTGGCGCACGTTTCACGCCATGGAATCGGGCAGTCGGCCTGCGGATGCATCTGCCAGCGCTCGCATTGCATCACACAAGGATCCGACACAATTCGCCCCCGACGTTGCTAGGGCCTTGTTTCATGCATTTGATGTTGTGCCAGTGGCCATGCCGTGTCCGTTCCCCCTGCCTAACGATGTTAGATTACGGCCTACTCATGAAGCCGTGTTGGGAATTCAGGCACCGTTCACAGTGGCGGAATTTCTGGCAGCGATCGATCACGCTAAACAGCGGACTGCTCCGTGTCCTCACGGCATATCTTACGAGGTGTACAAGAACATCGAGGACCCATCCCTCGTGCCGCTTTTGGACTCGGTTAATCAGGTGTGGCTATTCAGTCAACTACCTGACTCTTGGCTTCGAGCGGATACGGTTCCCATTCCAAAGCCCGGGAAACCACAAGTACTTGAGAACTTGCGCCCTATCGCCCTGACATCGACGCTGTGCAAGTTGTTAGAGCGAATGCTTGCAACACGGCTTCAGTGGTGGCTTGGTTCCTTCCAATGGTATCACCCGGTGCAAATTGGATTGAGGCCCTATCTCGGTTCTGAGGATGGGTTGGAATTCCTCTCACCTATGGTTTTAGTTGGAGGCCGATCCCGACGTGTGAGATCTGTGTTCGCCATGGATATATGCAAGGTGTATGACAACGTTAGTCACGCTGGTATCCTACAAGTTCTAAATGGCCTCCGCCTTCCAGACAAAGTCTGCGATTTCGTCCGATACTTCCTTTAACACCGTTCTTTTTCTATCCGCATCAACGGAGCAAGTTTTGGTCACTGTACACCAGTCCGAGGCGTACCAGAAGGGTCTGTTCGTCTTGTCTCCGCTTCTTTTCAACATCGTCATGTTGCCGCTAGCTTGGCACCTTGCTTCAATCCGAGATCTATTTTTCCTCATGTACGCGGATGACATTACGGTGTGGTCAGTGCATCCAGACCTCTCACGACAACCCGAGGGCCTCCAGCAAGCACGAGCACACTGCCAGAGGTGGTGCGAGTATGCGGGCGTCACTCTCCCAAGAGAAGACTGCTTTACTTCCCGTGGTCAATGCTTGGGGCCGCCGCATCCTAGCAGTGTCTCCCATTTCACTGCAACTGAATGGGAACGACATACCCACGGTTGACCGTCTTCGGGTCCTAGGACTAGAAATATCGGCATCAGGGTAAGCAGCTCAGTGCCTCTGATCTGCCCGACAGAAGCCGGACAGATGCTCCACCTCGTTCGCCGCATCGCTCACAAGTCTGGCGGGGCCTGCTGGACGATTGCCCGTCTCCTAGTGCACGTCGTACTACAGCCACGGCTTGTGTATCAGGCACAGTTCCAGCCCATGACGCAAGCGGACTGGGCTCGGCTTGAGGCCATCAACAGGGCCGCCATGCGCACAATTACTGGACTCCCTCACATAACACCAATTCCACCCCTACAAGCCGGAGCGCAGCTAAACACGCTAGAGGAGATTATTCATCAGCGTCGTTCCGCTCGCCTGTTGAATGCGTGGATATGCATCGGAGGCAGCAGCTCTCGCTGCATATATGGGCGAGGTTCCTGATCCGATGCCAGCCTTTTCTGCGGTTAGACCGCCCTGCCTTTACCATCAGGTGACGGACAACAAGCCCCGGGCAAGGCTACATGTCCGAACCCGTGGCCTTCATCAACCTCCGGATGCAGCCCTCCTTCATGTCGGTCACTGGGCGCCTGCGACGCGGCTACGAGTCAGGCAGGCTTTCGTGGACGCCGGGGCACACGACTTCCTCGTAACCACAGCCTTGGCTTGTCCCTCTCACCCAACCTTAAACCAGTGCTGTGCCTACGAGACCCTCCGCCCTCTACCAAGCCTGTTGGCAGAACTTACTGCTATTCGGGATGGTGTCCAGGCGCTTGCATCGACAGTAACAACCGGCGTGAAACTGGAAATTTACACGGACTCAACGACAGCGATACGTGATCTACGTCGCGTTGCGCGTAGCACCAGCATGTCGGCACGTATTCACGCGATCCTGGACACATACCCATGCCCTGTGCGTGTTTTGTGGGTTCGCCGGGACATGCTTCCTGCCCACATAGCGGCGGATCGCGCCTGTCACCGTATAGAACTTCCACGGCCGCTACCACTTCTTCCGGTGTCTACCCTAGAAGAACTGCTGGTGCACAAGAGAACCTCCACCGTGGCACGAGTGCTTAACTTACACCGCGTGGAACTGACCTCCCCAGTGGGCTCGCACGCTGGGAGGAGGTCCTGCTGCAGAGGCTTCGAGTTGGAGTAGCGCTATCCCCAGCAGTGACCCACGCTTGGCCTGCCCGATATCACGCACCGTTTGCGGACACCTGTCCCTTTTGTACGGTCCCTGCGTCCGAAGCCGACACGAGCCACCTTCTATGGACCTGCCCTGCCTTTCAAACCTCTCGCCTGCAACACCTCCGGTGCAGAGGGCTCCATCTGTGAGGCCCCCTGATCTACAGCGGTGGATATGGGGCCCTCAGTACCGGTCTCTGCTGACGTTTCTGCGTGAAACAAATGTGATGTGTACATATAACTGTTATGCCGTAGGGCAAACTCTCGCAAAAAAGTGTCTTGTTGGGTGCCTGCGTATGAATGGACATTTTTTGGAGGTCTTGCTTCTGCTGCATTTTCGTCCGTGTAGTCGCCAGGAGGCCACGTAAGATATGCCAGGTCCTTTTTGCGCTGAGGGTGCCCTGAAGTTGGTCACATTCCTTGTCCCAATTTTGCCGGTAGATTAGGCCGCCAAATTCTTCGGCTTTCTTAGTGATGGTGGCGATTTTCAGCTTGAGTTTTCTGTTGTGCTTTTGTCTTTTCCACCATTTGAGGTGGCTTCTTCTTGCTTCCCAAAAGGTGGGAAAGGAGTAGGTCAACAGCGGGAATATCTGTGTTCAGTTGAAATATTTTTGTGCGCTCTTCCGCTTTTTCAGGTATCTTAGAAAGCCATTTGTCAATGTCTTCGATGTTCCCAGGATTGAGGTCGGTACGGAAGGCTTTCCAATCTGTGATCTTTGCTGTCCCGGGCGGAAGAGTTCTTTTTGTATGGCTGATCTCGAGTTGTAGGGTGTGAAGATCACTTCCTAACGTCTCCTCCAGTCGGGTCCACTCTGCCTGGTGGATGCCATGGGTAAAGGTGAGGTAGGAAAAGTGTCTCTGGAGACGCTGTTGCCTACTCGGGTTGGTTGCAGCGGATCATTCCAGGGACTTAAATTGTGAGATTGGGCGGCTTCATGTATGCGTGTTCCTTTCCTGGTTGTTGACGGGTGCCCCCACAGACGTGTGAGAGCATTAAAATCACCCGCGATCACGAGTCTGTGTATTTTCATGACGTTCCTGATTTTCCTTAAAATGGCTCGAACTTCACCAGTTGGTCTCGAGGGGGGCTGTAGACGCTTAAAACGAAGATACTGTGCTGAGTCTTTCTGTCAGGTAAGATTTCGAAAAATGTATGGTCCACGTTGGTGTTCATGATTTTGGGCAATTGGGCGGTAAGGGTATTTTTTGGCCGGACTGTGGTGCGCTCTGTTCTGCTGAAGGCGTTGTAATTTTGAAGGCGAATGTTCGTGCTGTACGTTTCCTGGAGGGCTATCGTATCTGGTTGATCTTTTTTAGTGAGTTCTAGGAGGTTAGCGATTTTGCGCCTGATCGATCTACAGTTCCATTGCCAGATTTTGGTTTGAAAGGCGTCTGTGGTGCTGTTAGTTAGGACTGCCATGTTCGATGGAATCAACGTCAGAGAGCTCTTCTCGGCATAATGAGCAAGAACGGGAAGCGTCGTGGCTATCTTTTTGTGTTTTTTGCCACGCCGCATCTATAGGGTTGAGGATTCAGTCGAGCGTCGTTTTGGTGATTTAGTTCATCCTGGCGTATACGACGAAGTTGCGAAAGATTGCCGTGTTGGGGGACACTTGCTGCGCAAAAGGCGCTATGGCTTTCTGGATTTCTACCGCGACGACCTGCTGTATGTTTGCCATAATCCTAAGTTCAAGTGCGGCTATTCTGTCTTCAGTTAGCTGAATGACTCGCTCCTCTGTGAGTAGCACTTGTTGTGGAGGTCGTTTAGAAGCTTCTTGTTCGCGACAGCACTGGAGCAGCTTATCAACGACGTGTAACTTGTTTACTAGTTGTTTATCGTCCTCCCCCGGAAAGTGCGCTTTGTTTTACACATGAATTGCGGGAGGTCTGCAGGAAAACTTTCAGCTCAGGCAACTTGTGCATAATCGGGGACTTCAACATCGACTTGCTGTGAAGCGAGCGGTCAGCTGTTGAACAATACTTGTACGCCCTTTCCGAATCCGGTATTGAGTCTGGGAACCCACAAGGAAGGAGTTCCTAAATAATCTCACCCTTACATATATTGATCATGTCAACGTGAGAGCATCCGATCTTTCTTGTACGGCCGGGGCTGTAATTATGCAGAAATTAGCAGATCACAGCTTCGTTGTGGGTCAGTTAATCAAATCCAACCCTTTACAATCGGATCATACTCATACTGTCACCATCTTAGATAAAAAAAAGTTTGACAAACAAATTGCTAGCTTTGACTAGAACTCTTTTATTCTAGATAATAACAATGCCACTGCATATGACAATTTCGTTCGCACGTTACGCCAGATGAAGGAGGCTTGTAAGGAAACGGTACACCAATGGCTTACCACTGATGTTTTGGCACTGATAAAAGAAAAAAATATGCTTTGAACAAGATGTCGCCGAGCCCCTGCCAAACAGGTAACAAGCGGGCGATTAGGAAGCCCATCGTCTTGAACGTCTCTTTCGTTTTGGCACCCGTACGGCTATATTTAAACCTAATGCTATATTATTTTGGTTTCAGATACTGTGAAACCTTGCTGTAGCGAGCACTGATATAGCGAATTATTGGATATAGCGAACTAAATACGAAGTTCGTTCGGTCACGCTTCATTTCAATGACACCTATCCTTTTTATAAGGAAACCGAAACGTCGCGAGCCGCACGATATCGGCTATAACGAAGAAATATTTGGTTTCCGGGAGACTCAAAACTCGACGGCTAGCATATTAAAAGCAAAATTAAAAAAAAGTGGGACCAAATATCCATTTTTTAGCAGCTTGAAAAACTGCACAAGAAGAAAAAGCTTTTTTATTGCGTGGACAGTGGTGAAAAACTTTATTCCGCTCAGGCTGTGAAAAGCTACCAGGCGAGGGCCACGTCCTCCTTCAAGTAAAAAATTGGCCGCGTATCTGCTCCTTTCGTTGCAAATGTCGTCAAAAGACGATAGTCTTTGTAGACATTTGCCAATGAAATGCCCCCCTTTGCTTTCCCGCTCACGTTTGATGCTGTTCCTGTACCGTCGCGCTCATCCCAAGGGAAACACACTAAGGTACGTCCTCACTTGCGGCGCAGCGCGCGCGCAAAAACGCCGCCGCTTTTTGGAGACCACACTACTGGGAGCGCGCGCGCGCAAGGGCGGCGGCGGCGGTGGCTCAAACCGGTCCTCGCCCTCACCGACGGTGTAGCAGGGAAGAACGTTTCTGCGCACTCGCCGGCTGTCCGCGCTGGTGTAGCTCACCGAGGAGAGCACTGACCTCGCTCACGTGACCACGCTCACGGGACCCGGGCGTTGATTGGTTCGTTGAGTTTGGCGCAAAGCGCCTTGCCGCGAAAGATGGGTCCCGGCGCTATTTTTTTGCGGCAGAGGAATCTTGCCGCGAACGGATATTTTGCGGCGCCGCTTTTTGCGCGCGCGGCGCCGCAAGTGAGGACGTACCTTAAAGGGACACTGAAGTGAATTTGTCAAGCTCCCTTGTTTGCTTGCACTGCGTAGACTGGCTCAAATTAGCACACTTTCATCGTTTATCCGGTTGAAAAATCGGTAATTATTTTACAGAGCGCGAAAGAAGAAAAACTACCATGCGTGGTTTGCGGCGGCCGCACCAGCTAAGGCTGTGACGTTGGGAGGACGGGGCACCGTGATTGGACGATGCCCAAGGTTAGCAATCAAACAAGTTTCGGTTTCGGGTTCGGTTCTGTAAAACACAACCAATGGCGTTGTTGGATGGGCATTCTCAATATCTGAGTAATCATCGTACCGCGCTTCTGCCATGTTGTCGGCTCCCAGGACGGCCTCCCAGGACGGCTTGGAATCGTAGCATTCACTAGCCGAGGCCTACGCAGTGCATGAACGCCCTCCGCGTCCCCGCAGACACTCAACTGCCATGGGCTTTTCCCCTATATTTGGAACTTGCCTCACTCATGCCTGCATCGTAAAAAGCGTGTTCGCACCAGGCCAAGGGTCTGTTGATACTGGCCTGTGCCCCCTGCCCGCAAGCAGTCGGTGCTTATGGCAACAGCACGCCAACGAGAACTCGCTAGCGCGCCAGTGCCAGCCTGCGCGCGTTCTGTGAACTAGTTCGTGGAGCAGTGAACGTTGCGGCCCAAAAAAAGGTGAACTCAGTATAGAAAACATCGGCGGAAAACGAAAAAGTTAACGTATGATAAAAAAAAAAAGCACGTACCCGCGGGAAGTCGAACTTGTGACTTGCAAAACACTTGGGCTCATATTCCAAGCGCTCCAAACAACTCAGCCACGGCCGCGCGCTGGCGACCCAGGAAATATAACGTATATAATGTATGACCAGTTTACACTTTTATTTAGTTTTAGCATTCTAAGCAGCTTAGGTGACTATTTGTTGTTTTGCGCTCGTGCAGTAAGCATCCCCAAGTTTCCACAATATCTCACGTCTAGCAAATGCATTTCTTAGACGGAAAAGCGTTCGCAGATGCGTAGTCGTGCTGCTGGCCGCTGTGCTTGTTCGCCCAGCGCAAAAAAGTGCTTCCCGCACCGTAGTTTTACGCTGTACGGTAAAAATATCAGTTGATTTTATTTCCTTAGTACCTATATTGACTTCGCTGACTCTTCTCCCGCCTTCAAGAGGCCTTATATTTTCCTACTGGCGTACCGGTCAGCGAAGCGTCGCATGTGCGCTTGTGCAGCGCTTGTGACGCGACTTGACTTGGAGCTAGATGCAGTGTACAAACTAACCAAATAAAGAAAGGCACATTAATTATTCCATTCACAAACGTGTCCTGGCTTCGTTTCAACTGAGCGACTGAATTGCGACGACCCGTCGGCGGCCGGCGGACGAAACGCTGGGCCGACTGACTCTGTCTGAAGGCCGGGGAGCCGTGCAGTAGCGCAGCCAATTGCGAGCTCGGCTCCTCCCGACGTCACACGAAAACGCCACAGAAAATAGGCGATCGTAAAGAGAGGAGGACAGGATTTTCGAATTATTTTTTCTACTAAATAAAATCGCGTAAACACGCCCAGAGTGGTCGAAACATGGCCTGGGAACTCCGGACTGCAATTTGCGCTAGTAATCCCGCAATGTTTACATATCACTTCAGTCTCCCTTTAAAGGTTTGCGCAAGGCGATTTGAATTTACCGCGTTCCACTGCTACAGGCCGGGTTCCTCGATGCCAGCGCTGCAGTACGGCGGTGACGCGCGTGAATGGAGGCGGCCGACTACAAGGTTTATAGAACCTCGTGGCCGTGCTCCATGTGCGTTCCAAGCAGAACGCGGAACCTAGCTAGTGAAACCTTTCATTGCTGTTGCCGCGTGATTTTTTATATGCCGCCAGGAGGCAGCGGTTTTCTTCAGTAGATGTAGAATATCATTTTAAAGACGATAGTCTTTCTTGGGCTACTTAAACCCAGAAATTTTGGTCTGTCTGTATGTCTGTTTGTCTCTCCGTCTGCCTGTCTGTGACTCGATTCAGTCACCCGGCCAAAGTAAAACAATGCCTGCGCAATAGTCTTATATAGTCACAGCTAAATGTGCCCGTCTAAGTCCGGTGTAATGTCCATACTTGTCAATATTGTTGAAGAACAGCAAGACATTACGCCTATATAAGACAAGAAATTAATACAGAAGTGATATTTCCAGCGTTCCGTTATAAAAAATCGTACATGTTTGATTTTGGCGATATTAAATACTTCATCAACTGAAGAAAAAAATATCACTCCGCCGTCGCCTACTGTCGCCCGCGCCATATAGCTTCTGGCGGCATTTGAAGAAATAAAGTGGCAAGAGTTAGGACAGGTTCAACTAGATAGGTTCCACGTTCTGCTTGGAACGCACGTGTACTAAGGAAACGTGGTTCTATAAACGTTGAAGTAGGGCGCCTCGATTCACACGCGTCTTCGCCGTACGGCAGCGTTGGCATCGAGACACCCGGTTTGGAGCAGTGGAACGCAGGAAATTTAAAATTATTTAAGCAAACCTCTGGCGTCTTTACCTTGGGAGGAGCGCGACGCAAGAGGAACAACATGGGAGGTGAGTGGGAAAGCGAAGGGAGGAATTTACTGGGCAAAAGTCGATAAAGACTATCGTCTTTTGACGACATTTGCAACGAAAGGAGGAGATAAGCGGCCAATTTTTTTATCTAAAACCAAGCCTCCATGAATTTTTAATAAAGGAACACTGTAACATCCCTTGTGTACTACTTTCCTGTATTATATTGCGTAATGTCTTGTTCTTGTTCAAGAAGTTGACAAGTATGAACATATAAACCAGGCTTAGACGTTTACATTTGGCTGTGAGCATATAAGACTATTGCGCAGTATGCATTTTACTTTGGCTGGGTGGCTGAATCGAGTAACAGACAGACAGACTGGACGTACGACAGACAATGAGAAAGCATACAGACAGCCAAACGTTCTGGTTTAAAGTAGCCCAAAGAGAAAGACTATGTGTTTAAAAAAGTGAAGGAAGCTTTGGGCCACTGTAGATTAGTCACGCGAGCGTGCGCCTGCTCGAGATTCATGGGAAAGGTGCGGGTGCCGAGTGTGGGTGCCGGAAGGACTGCAGGACGAGAATGTTTGGTGCACGAGGTCCCCGATGCCATTTTTTTTTTTTGCGGGGGGCGAGGGAGGGATGGATTGAAAATTGATTGTAGGTTTAACGCGCGCGCAACGCAGATGAGGCGCGCCGAGTGGGGGCTCCGGATTAATTTTGACCACCGGGATCTTTAACGGCGCCGAAATCTCGTACACACGGGCGTTTTTGCTTTTCGCCTCCATCAAAGGCCGCCGCGGCCGGAAACGAACCCGCGACCTTTGCTCAGCAGCGGGACGCCTTAGCCACTGAGCCCGCGGCGGGTTTGCGGGGGGGGGGGGGGGGGGGGGGCACTGCAAGTTTAGGTGGCCATTACCGGCCACTTGGAGGGCCGGTACTGGAAAAGGGGCCATCAGAAAACACTATTCTAAAAAACAACTCGCCGTGGGGTACAGAAAGATACCACGGTTCTGTTAGAGTACTTTACGGCGGTCAGATCGCACCTTCGAAGAAGACTTCATGTTGACGTTTTGCTGTGGTCACTGGTCCGGCAAATTACATGTTTGGGTTCCGCAAAATATGGAGAAAAATGCCGTATTAAGCCAATTTATATCAGATTTTAACCGTTATTGTCTAGGTTTATTCTGGACGTAGTTGCGGTTACGAGGGTGCATCTATTTTTGCCCTACTTAACCTGAGAATGTATCGCATGCCGTGCAGATTCAGCGTTTTGCCAGACGTTTTGTAATTTTTCTGCTTAAAATATCACGTTTTCATTCAACATTTAATATGTCTGCGAGTAATTCTTGTATCCTAATAGCACCATATTGTTATTTTAGTGTTCGTATGTTCGCCTAAAAAGTTAGAGCCGTTCAAGAGTCTCGAGCACGTGTTAACCACGCTTTGACATTTCTGGCTACAAATTTATTAAAACTGCAATTTGAAAAGAAAGAAAAGTTAGCGGTTAGGTTTCTTTTTGTACGCTGCTTCTGCTGGGGCGGTTTTTCATGCGGTTGGGCCGCTCGTTTGAAAAAAAATTGCGTTTTTACTATTTTAGGGCAAAGTAAAATGTTGCGTGAATATTGCCCGAAACAAATAAAAGTTAGGTCATTGTCGGCAGTAACGCCAAGCGAATCGACTGGCGTTGGTTAAAAAAAAAACAAAAAAAAACTGACGTTCTGACGCTAACGTGCAAGCTCACGAACTTCAAAAAAAAAAAAGGGTGAATGGGGAAAAGCCGCCGGCGCCGCAGCTCACCTTTCGCACGTCCGTCCCGGCTGGCCGCCGAACGAGTAGAAACAAGCCGGAGGCCCCCGCCAGGGAGAGCAACAGCAGCGTTGCGGGAGCAAAGGGCGCTGTTAGTCTTTCCGTTGGTCCCATTCGCGTCGGGGGTCGAACGTTTGGTCTCTTCATTTTGCACACGGCCCTAATCTTGGCGCGTTTGGTCTTTAGGGGACTAAATGTCCTTTGCGAGGCGTAAATGCTGCAGTTCGTCTCATTTTCTCCCATTTTGGTTAGGAGTGTAGGGACATAAGTTAACCCGGTTCGAATGAATATATTGTTTCCCACACAGTACACCGCTCTATGTAAATTTTGTCCACAGCTAGATACCCTCCAGCATATAATTGTGGAATGCGCTCACCACCCAGCCCTACCACCTCTCTCCACGGCTCCTTTCCTGAGCTGTGGGAGACACTGTTGACCAGCTCTTAACCGGAGGACCAGACTCTCCTGGTGACAAGGGCCAAGACGGCTAGGGCAACGCATGGATACCCGGACTAGGGTTTCACTCTCACAGTTGAGCTCATTAAAATGTTTTGTCTTTCTCTCTTTTCTTCGCTGGTAATTCTCCTTCCAAGATTGGTATGGATCACAATTTATTTCCGTATGGTCGGTACGTGTTTCAGCAGTTCCGAAAGTTAGTGGCGACCGCCTAACCATAAGAGCATCCTGAAGCAGGATTTGAAGGCGTTCTTGTAGAATATCGCGTGAAACTGAGGGGTTGGTCTGTGGTGAAAGGTTGTGAGAGCGTCTCGTGGGCTCGTTCTTGTAAATACACCTTTGTAGTTTGTCGCTGGATAAGGCAAATTCAATTAACGTCAGGGTCAACGTTTGTGAAGATGCAAGTGAGTACAGACATCTTCCTCAGCACCAACCTAAGCTTCACCGGCCATTCATAAGCTCTTAGCCCCCTCTAAATATAATTAATTTCCGCTATTTCTATTTTTTTCCTGAAATATGCAGAGTAAAACCTTAATAATTCGAACTGGAAGGAGACCATGAAATTTCTCGAATTAAAGTGGAGGTCGAATTAGCGGGCGGCGAGAGGATGAAAGGACATCGAGCCACACTGGGCGGTCAGAACGCAAAGTCTTTTCTCGACTCGTCATCAGAATTAGGCGCTATTATAGGTTTGTCGGGCCCAGACCAGTGATCGCGGCACAAAGAAAATCTGCAACGGCACGCGCCCGACCACTGGCTCCGGCGGCGCGACGCCCGCTGCGGAAGCGAAGAAGCTGTTGCTGCAGCGTAGCGCATGCGCTACGTTTTTGCGTTTTTGCGTTTCGTTGTTTTGCATCTCTAGTGAATTTTGTTTGGCTTGGATTTGCAACGCACTGCACTCTGGGCTGACTCTGCGAGGAGCAATAAAAACCATGGGACCCCAGTTTGAATTAACCGTTCTGAATACCGTCGGGTTCGAATTATAGGGAGTTTTTTTCCCATTTAAATATACAGGGCTGTGCCGGGACCAGGGCGTCGTTTCGAATTAACTGTAAGTTCGAATTGACCGAGCAAGAATTAACGAGCTTTTACGTATAACCAAGATCCGCTGAACTTACAAATAAAGCTGCACTGCGGGTTTCATCGTTGTGGCGTCGCATCATTTTAGGCTGGGCGACGGAGACTAGAGCTTGCTGCGTAAGGATTGTGTTGTTTGTTACTTATTAGTGTGTTACAATGCGAAGCAGCGAATTAAGCCCATCACAGTGAAGAATATGTCTTCACATCGTCAACAAAGCGCATCTTGGGAAATATTTGTGTTGAGGTATGGTTGGTTCACACGTCAAGCGAAGTAATTAGCACTTGTAAATATTGTGTAAAATTCTGTAATCATTGCGAAATTAAACAAAGTGAAAATTTACAAAAATATGCCACAATAAGTTTGCTGTTTTGTGGCTGCCTTCAATTTTCATAGCAAAATGAACGTACTGGCACGCTGTGTATTTTATTTACGATTTCATGATCGATGGATTAGCCGTGTTTTTTATCAAGCCTTATGAGACCATTGGCGTGACGTGATGCAAATGAATCCACCGATGCTCCTACAACTGCTTATAACTTTGGTGGGATTATTTTCCTTTTCCAATAACCGAACAACAAATACTGAACACTCAAAAGGAAACACTGGCGGCATTCTCAGGCAATATATTTAAAGGAAAAGCAACTACGCGGTGGTAGCAAAGGACAAACGGCAAAAAAGAACGGTGCACCTCTTCTTGGTGTATTTATCGGTAAATAAAAGGTCACGTGCAATTCATCAGAAATTTGGTAAACGCTCTTCCTCCGAGATCGCTTTACCGCCTTTTGACAAACGAATTCTTTCAACAACAGATGCTTGCTCGGTTTTCTGGCAAACGTTTGCAAGTGTTCCAGACACGAAATTGATAACAAAAGTGCCGGACTCATCAGCACCAAGCAATTGGCTTTTGAGCCGTCTGAAATGGCTTCAAAAATGGCTGACGACTACTGTACTCCCTAATACCAAATTTACGCGCAGTGCGAACTGCAGTCTTCCCGGTCCCGACGCATAGCTTATGCCTCTCAGAAAGTGATCGTGTAATCAGCGAACGCACTGCGGCGCACGCTACTCTGCCGTTATTTCGCAGCCCGTCGCCGCCGCCGAGCATGTTGTTGTAAATTGTGTTTGAGCCTCCCACGCAGATTTCACGTGGTTGGGAAGAGCTACGCAAGGAGGGGGACGCGAAGCACAAGAACCGGATGCCTCACTCGTTGTTCAGCACTTACTCCTGAGTGCTGCATTGCGCATAGGCAGAACTCACTCGTTGGTTCTCTCAACGACATCGATGGTAAGCTGCTGCATCGGCGGCGCCAACTGCTTCTCAGGGAGAAACCGCGAGCTGCGTTTTAGGAAGTGAAGGCTTATCATTGTCCAGCGCACGACGGCACGCGCTGCTATGGCGTCATCTCGTGCGGGCTCAGGAGCGTCTCGTGAGGGCTCATCAAGCTGTCCACCACAATTTCCTCCGCCGTTTTCTGCTTTCTGTCTTCGTTCGCTCGGCTACGACGCCGGCGCTGATGTCAAACCACAGTAGCGGCCGCGAAAGTGCTGTGCAGTAAAACATCGTACTCCAAGAAATATGAATAAAATTACTCTCCTCAACTGGTTACGTATCTAACGACGTTTGGTGCGATATCCCAACACCGCCGTGCCTAATACGTGACAGTTAAATGAACCATACAACTTGAAGTTTGTATTGGTACGCCGGTGATCTATACAAACCAACCGACCCAATCTATCGGTCAATTCACTGATTAAGACAAAGCCTTTTATCAAAATAAATTTATTATCAAGTTTGGACATTTTATTTGCGTTGTTTTTTGCTTTTATGGTCACTCAAGGTTTGTTGCTTACGAAAGTAGTCGGATTTCGACCCTGTTTTGGAGGAATATTATAAGAAGGTCAAATTCTTTGCGTTTTGTTCGAAGGGGAAAGGTGAAGGCACGAAAAATGGCAAACTAGGCAAACGACATGGATGTGGCCTACACTTTAAACAAAGGAACACGAACGCTACACCCAAGCGCGGCAAAGCCCTATATGCGGCGCCAAAATGCTAGAATCTCACTTCTGGGGTCATGTGCTTTTTCCTTCAGTTCATTTCATTGTCCTCCTGCGTTGGGCTTGCATGCGTGGGACTTTGATCTCTTGTCGGTTTTTGGCCAACATGCAACTCTTTTCCCTCTAGATTACGTAGACGTGGTGATAATAGTCATACACGGGATAGCTTTCTTCATACCAAACCACTAAAAATTGATAAGAACACGACAAAAGTTTACAAACAATTGTAATACGATAATTCCCTTCCAAAGAAAACGGAACATGCGGTGTTTATTGCTGTATAATTAGAATTTCCTGTTCTGCCTGCGTGGAAATATTTCGGGCTGCTTGAACAAGGTTTAGAGGTTGCTATGAAGAATTTTACAAATTTGCGACTATTGATAATGTTTTTGATTACGACTACCATAATATCATTTATGAGTACAAACCACTTATGCTAAAATTATTTGTAGCCCCGAATGAGTCGAAGACATTTTGAACAGCATGTGAAGTTTGTGGGATCGCATCGGCTGCTTAACCGCTATTTCGGCGCCACCTGGAGGGAGCACAGCACACCAGGTGGTAACAGTTAAGTGGCGGACCTGAATCACGTACGAGTACCAGTATTAGATGATCTGGGCTCAGCAGCAGGCAGAGTAATTTTATGGGTGACAACAGGAATTTTAGGCAATATTCAAAAGTATATGTGATGTTACACGAATATACAGAAACGTCCGAGCTACACGTTGATTAGCTTGGGTTCATGAAAAATATACCACAATCCGGTATCCGTTATCACAACTTTGTTGCATGCAGTGTTTCTTTACTGCACCCGTGTGTCCGTACAGGGCCATTTATTTCTGTAAAAATAGAATTTCGGCCCTAAAATAGGCACAAAGTGCTTTGCTGGCATTTAGAAAAAAAAATTCAATACTTGGTTCAACTTACGGCCGGGAGGTTGAATTGTGGGACAGATAGACAGAACACAATTTTCGCGTTTAAATAGCCCACAACAGACTGTCATCTTTAAAATAGACGTTAAATTGGTTTTAATAAAAACTTGGTAAAAGCAAGGTAGAAAACAGGCGAGACTAAAGTAAATAGCCCAGAAAGTATATTCTGGGGCTGTTCCAAGAAAAGTGCACAAAAAGGTCTCACCAGCTCGTGCACAAGCAGTGCGAACGCGCAAACAGCGAATAAAATTGGGGAAATTTTAATTTCATTCATTTTACAGGAAGGAAGAGAATAAAGACGACTGTTTGGCGGTGCGGGAGTCATACCGCGTCATACCGCGTTTCTGCCATGTTGTCGGTTGCAAAATGCGTAAGATAAGCTTCCCAGGACGGCTTGGAATTGAAGCAATCACTAGCCGAGGCCTTCGCAGTGAATGAACGTCCTCCGGGTCACCGCAGACGCTCAAATGCCATGCGCTTTTCCCCCATATTTGGAGCTTGCCTCACTAATGCCTGTATCGTAAATAGCGTGTTCGCACCAGGCCAAACGTCTGCTGATTCTGGCCTGTGCCCACTGCCCGCAAGCAGTCCGTGCTTATGGCAACAGCACGCCAATGAGAACTCGCCAGCGCCTCAGTGGCAGGCTGTGCGCGTTCTGCGAAGCATTCGTAGAGCAGTGAACGTTGTGGCCGAAAAATGGTGAACGCAGTATAGAAAACATCGGCCAAAAACAAAAAAAAATATCAACTTACAAAAAAAAAGAATGTACCCTCGGTGATTCGAACCTGCGACTTGCAAAGTACCATACCTAGCGCTCCAGACCACTCGGCCACGGACTAGTGCTGCTAGCGTTCAAAATATTAACTATGTAAGGTATAACTAATTTACAATTTTATTTAGTTTTAGCATTTCAAGCAGCTTAGATGACTCTGTTGTTTGTTGCATAGCGCTCGTGGAGTAAGCGTCCCCCCAAATTTCCGCAATATCTCGCGTCAAGCGATTGCGTTTCTTAGACGGAAAAGCGTTGGCATGATGTGTGGTCGTGCTGCTGACCGCTGTGATTGTTCACCCAGAGCAAAAAGTGCTTCCCGCACCGTAGCTTTACGCTGCGCGGTAAAAGTTTCAGATGATTTTATTTCCTTAGTACCTATATTGACTTCGCTGACACTTCTCCCTCCCTTAATTTTCCTATCAGCGTACCAGTAAGAAAAGCGTCGCATTGTGCGCTTGTGCAGCGCTTGTGCGGAGCTACCTGGACTTGAAGCTTGATAGAGTGACAAACTAACGAACTAAAGAAAGGTACATTCTTCCATTTACAAACGTGTCCAGGCTTAGTTTCAACTGAGCGAACAAATTGCCACCACCTGTCGACGGCCGGCGGAATAAACACTGGGCCGACTGACTGTTGGAAGGTCGGCGAACCGTGCGGAAGCGCAGTCAAGCCAAGTCATTTCCTCCTGACGTCACGCGAAAACTCCACAGAAAATGGGCGAGGATGCAGAGAGGAGGACAGCAATTTCGAATTGATTTTTGTACTAAATAAATTCCCGTAAACGCACTCAGAGTGGTCGAAACATGGCCTATGGACTCCGGACTACAATTGCACTAGTAATCCCGCAATGTTTATAAATCACTTCAGTTTCCCTTTAAGTCACGCGAACGTTCTTCGGAAAATCGAGCTTTGTGGTAAATTTAGCTGGTATATGGAGTCAAACCTTTCAAATTGTCTCTCCAATATATATTTGTTTCCTACGTTGTATAGCACTGACTTTTTATGCAGCCTACTTCGTAAAATACTTCTAATAGTGTCGCAGTAATGAGTGCCGCTAAATCGTAAATACGAGGAGACATATTTCGGTACAAAAATTTAGTCGTTTAAAACTGCAACCAAAACTTTGTCGACATTTCGTTGAGTTGGGTCAAAGCTTGTGCTTCAGCTAAAGAGCACTTTTTATTATGTAAATTTCTTTTTTGTAACAGATGCTAGAGTTCATTGTTTACGTGTTTTACTTACTGTAGGATGTTTTTAGATGCACACCATGAAATTCTCGAATCGTAAACCGCTTTCGTCCACATACGTCCCTTCAGAACATTGAACTGGATGGCAAGAAAAAAAGCATGACATTTAGTTCTATTTGCCCTGTCGCTGAAAAAGAAGAGCTTCGAAGCAGAAATTTTCTGGAAGACTTTGCAAAGCAAACACCACGGGTTTTGTGAAAGGGGTTTGCAGCGAAAAATGTCGCAGTATAGAATGGAACTCAAGCGCTATTTAGTTTCACCCTGTGCCAAAGCTGGAAAAGCATTTGTTGTTTCTCTTTATTTAACCTGAAATTTTTTTTATTACAGTCAGTAATTGGTCGCGTATTAAAAATGTATTTGAGATAAAAACGTGTAATACTAATGTGCCTTTTATTTGTGCAGCTCTACTGCATGCGCTACTTGCATTGGTTTTTTGTGTAACGAACAGAAGCTTTTACCCCCTCATAAAGTTCAACGTGCATAAAGCACCATTTGTACACCACGCACGACGAAATCAGCAGAGAATGCATTTTAGGACAATGAATAATTTCTCTCCCGCGCTTCTACCGCCCCTTTTGGATATATGAGCATGAATTAGACGTTAAGCAAATGTTTTCGTACTGTTTTATGGTGTTCTTATATGGTGTTTTATGGTATTTCATGGTGCCTGTAAATGCCGATTTTGTCGTTTGTATCTATATGCCTATAAATACATTTTTTTTTCTAAAATGGGTGCCTATTTATACTCTATTTAGCTCCAAGCGTCGCTTTTGAGTGCAGTTTGATATCGTTATTGACTGACAGGCATCACTGGCATCATTAACTGATCGGAACTCTATGGAGTTCCCACTAGCCCTCTGTAGTTCAACCGACTACCGAGAAACAACCGCTAGCAGCCGTGGAATAGGACGACCAAGGCGTAATGTTAAAATCTGGAAGTGAAGGTAGTTTAGTATAGTTTGTTTCTATTATTTTCACAGTGATTCTAATAGACTACGTTCTGCGTGCTCTCGAGATATCTTCGAACACGTAGACTCACGCCCGGCTTCGTTTCTAGAAGCATAGTGAAATACAACTCTATTTTCAACGTAACGCTTAAGCACCAAGATGCCTTCGTTAGCAGATTACTCCCACATTAAATAGCCAACGACGAAACAAATGTTCGCAGCTGC
The DNA here is from genome assembly GCA_013339765.2 of Haemaphysalis longicornis. NCBI lineage: Eukaryota > Metazoa > Arthropoda > Arachnida > Ixodida > Ixodidae > Haemaphysalis > Haemaphysalis longicornis. Next base: position 44,183,911 of record CM023457.1, on the reverse strand, counting down.
CTTTCCCTACGCCTAATTATCGTCACATGGCGGATGGGCTCTGAAACACGCGTTTCCGTCAAAAATCTTTTCGGCTGCTTCACAGCTCTTGAAAAATGCTCTTTCAATATGTGGAAGTGCATTTGATAGTGTTGGGACGCATATGACAGTGTTGCGACAATTAGGATAGTATAATTGTATATGAGAGCCTTGCTAGAGTTGTACCTAAAGGTGCTGACGTAGGAGCGTGTGAATTTCTTGAGAAATCGTCGTCTCTGTGGAGTTTATAATTAGCGTCTGCTTTTTTGTGTACTAATAAAATTTATTCTGGCAGACATAAAGTACTGCTTTTTTTAAACTGTGTTCCCAGCTTACAAGTATCTTTTTCATTCCAGTTTCCCAATATCCGGCGCTCGAGCAAGCAAGAGTGACTAGTGAAAATAGATAGATAGATAAATTCTTTTATTAGGAAGGGGAGGACCGAAGGTCGCTGGAGGGGGAAGAGGGGGAATAGGGAGGGAGGTAGACACCCACTAAATCACGCTCGCCAGGCCACTGGCAACGCCAAACTCGGCTAAGGTCACCAGGTGTTGAGGATGTTCGAGAATGTCCTATGTAATGCTTCCATATTTGAATTTTGAAAAACACTATGGTTTAGTCTATGAAGATCAAAAGCGGAGCAGTGCAGAACAAGATGGTCCATGTTTGCTTCACACACAGTGTGACAAAAGGTACATGTGCAGGGGGCAGCGGTGCCAATGCCCTTCTTCCGGTCAGCAAGTGTCTGCCATTTATGGATGATATGAGGTGTAGTGGCCGTGTTGGCAAGTACTTTGTTAATAAATATTTCTTGCGATCGGCTGAGGGGTAAATTCTTAAAGATTTGTGGAGGGGTAATGCTTTTTAATCTCTCGCGGTGAAGAAACCGGAGGTAGCGTCGTACTCGCGCCATTTCGAAGTGGCCGCCTGGCAGCGAGTCCGCGTAGGGGTGGTCGCGGAGGTCGGGAGATCCGAGCAGGAGAGGCTGGAGATGTACAGGTATAACTCCAGATTGTGAGGTGGCAAGACCATGTGCCACCTCGTTACCACCCCCGCGATCCCCGACGTGTCCCGGCGTCCAGCTGACCCTGGCGTCAATGTCGTTCCTCTGCTTGTGCTGGAGTATCTGGCGGATGCGTTGAGCAGTGGCGTCGTCTGTTTTTGGGTCCTCAATGCTACGTAGTGCCTCAAATGAGTCTGTATATATGACGGAAGGCCCGGTGTTGTCCCTCAGAGCTGTCCAGATAGCCAAAAGTTCTGCTTGTGCAGGTGTTGCGTGGTCCAGTGTGCAGACGTAACGTCTGGCTTCTCTTGTCGAGGGTTTGTACCAGGCCAAGGCCAGCGAAATCCATCGAGAGCGGCGTCAGTAAATACTGCATTGGCGCTGTGCTGATTGTGCCTATGGGACAGGTTCTCTCTGGCTGAAGTGGCGTCATTTGCGGGGGGCGTGCAAGTCTTGGAGGGGTGCAGGGTAGGGAAACTCAAGGTGGTTGTTTCGCCTGGAGTAACCCGGGCTTCTGTACAGACTCGTCGGGTGTCCCAAAGCAAGGTGTCTTGGCCCTGTATTGTGAGGTGCAGCCGGTTGTCCAATGACGACTGAGCGCTTCTGAGGATGTCCTCGATTGGCGGTAGGGGTGCAAGGTCCCGAAGCTTTCGTAGATCGGTGAACTTGGGAAGCCCGTGATAGTCCGAAGGATGTGTCGGTGGAGAACTTGCAATGTCTTTTCAGCTGTTTTTCACAGGATTACGACTGGGGCCCCGTAGGTGATCTTACCAATTGCAATAGATCTCAAAAGGATTGTGCAGGCTGTCTGTCGGGTTCCGCCGAACTTGTTGGAAACGCGTTTGATTGCGTGTAGGACCGCAGACCATTGCCTTTTGAGTTCCATGATCCAATGGTGGCCCGTGTTGCAGCTGTGTATAGGAATGCCGAGAATTCTGACATGTCCATGCTTAGTCTTGATTTCATGTTGCCCCAGTGTTAACGTGATTGCCTCCCCTGCCAGGAGGGCACTCCGCCTTCCATTGACACAGAGGAGTTCCGTTTTCTCCGGCGCTAATGTAAGTCCTAGTTTTGGAAGTGTTTCCTCAAGTGCAATTAGCGCAGCCTGGAGCTCGGTGGCCATATCTTCAATATTCCCACTGTAGTCCCGTCCCTCTGTCCAAATGGTGATGTCGTCCGCATAAATGCTGTAGCGGGCACCAGTATTGGTTTCAAGCTCTTGGGCCACAGTAAGCATGGCTACATTGAACAGCAGGGGACCCAAAATCGAGCCCTGAGGGACACCACGATCGAGATAATATGTCACAGGCTGGACACTGCTGGTGTTCCGAAGTCGAATTGGTCGGGCCTCCAGGAATCTGGCAATCCAATCGAGAGCACGCTGACTGGGGTAAATCTTGGCCAGATTAGACAGAATGTTTTCCTGCTTGACATTATCGAACGCTTTCTTTATGTCGACTGCCAGGATGTAGTCTGGTGGTCCCTTTCTTGCGTTTCGGTTCAGGACCCTCCGAAGCAGCCAGAGGTTATTATGAGTTCCCATGTTGGGTCTGAACCCGGCCTGAGACGGGTGTAAGCCTGGCTTGCAATATTCGATGTAGTGGGTTATCCTGGTGTGTATCATTCTTTCCACGAGTTTGCATATGGTTGGTGTCAGCGATATGGGGCGGAGATTGGTGACTTTTGTCGGGTCCTTTCCCGGTTTAGGTATCGGATTAATAATTGAAAGGCGCATGTGGTCCGGGACTGTTCCCATGGTCCACTGCTCGTTTATGATTTTCAGCAGAGCTGTCTCAGTGTCTTCGGTTAAGTTCCGCAACATCTTCCAAGTGATACCGTCATGTCCCGGTGCTGAGTCACTTCTGCCATGCTTAAGGGCGGCATGAAGTTCTCCCAGCGTAAAGGGGGCGTCTAATTCTGCGTTTGTGGACTCGAGCTTGGGTGTTTCGATGGGAGCAGGTGGCGTGAGGCTGGCGTGAGGGAAGAAAGATTTAATGATTTCCTCTTCGAGCGTGTCGCTGTCTTGGCGGAGAGTAAGAGTTTCTAGCGGAGAAGGACCTCTGCCTTTGTTGAGCATTTTGCGGACGATTGCCCACAGCTGCTTCATTCCTTTAGCTTTGCCGAGCCGCTCACAGGTAGAGACCCATTGGGCTCTACTGAGTTCTTCCCCGTGTTGCTTGATGAGCTTGTAGGTGTCTCTGATCTGACGGAGGGTTTGATATCTTTTACCGTTGGTCTTGTACTGATGTGTGAGCTTATTAGCTTTCTTCCACAGTGCTACCATCCGAGAATCGGCGAGTCCCGTGTCTTCTTCGCCAACTGTTTCTTCGGTGGCAGAGCTCAGATTGCTTCGCATAAGCTGAGCGAACTCTTCAATGGTGTCGAATTGAGCTCCTATGCCATCTCGGAAGTGAGACCAGTTTACGGCTCGGATGGTTGTACGCTGTTTGCGAATTTTTTTATTGACGGTAACAATAATGGGATAGTGATCACTGCCCCATGTTGAAGAATGCGTCTCCCAATGCTTGACTGCTTTCAGGGAGGAAATGGTCAAGTCAGGCGTAGTGTCGGCTTGTTTCGCATGGAGCCCTGCTCGGGTGTGTACTCCACTTGTGTTGCAGATATGAAGCGGTAATAGCTCCAGTTGATCAGCCAGGAAGCGTCCTCTCGAATCAGTGGTGGCATATCCCCAGATTCGATGCTTGGCGTTGAAGTCTCCGCCTATGATGTGACCCGTGCGCGTGTTGTAATAAGATAATGGATCGCCATTAGTCCAGCAGTTGTATGGACAATAGAACGTCTATATTCAGCTGCTGGTGCCTTTGCAACCTAATAAACAATAACACATTTGGTTTTGCTTTCGTAAGTACACGTCGCGCACCTCTTCGCTTGAAATGATTTACATTTACGTAGAAACTTATCGTGCCTACATTTCCCACGTTTGAGCCTAAAACGTTGTTTCACTGCCTCGTTTTGGCGCCTAAAATGCGCTTTTGAATACTAAAAGTACCTCCTCTTGTAATCAGAGCTAACGTTAGTCTCAGGCGCTGGGTTGAGAGAGACGCAGTTCGGAAATACCGTCGTTTACGAGAGCAGAAGTCGCCGCGTTTGAGAGAGCTCACTCTACCATAACAGATAAATTCATCGAACTCAAACACTTGTCACCAGGGGTCTGAAGGCTCTCAAGTCTGTAATTTTGTAGATTCAAAGTTCCTCAGCACTTGCGGCGTCGCGTTCGGCATGAAGGGCTTCTTCGAAACAACGTTGATAAACTCAGGCAGTAAGACCGAGGAATGCCAATCTTCGCCCACACCGGGTGGAGAGAACACAGTGCCAAATATTAATCCCACTAGCTTAAATATGCAAGAATTGTAATGGGGGAATAAAAGTTAGTTGGGAATTTGGTCGCGTCGTTTCTCTACACTAGCGCCCACCCACGCTCTGTCAGGCGTGCACAATATTTTTTGGGCATGCCACTACGGCTGAGCTGCCGATACCACATTCACCAACCTAACAAAGTGCAAACAGCTTAACCCGATGCAAGTGCTGCCTGCCTTTTCTGCACGCTAGCTCTAGATGCGCCACTAGCGGGAAACACGTGCTATGCGCAGAGAATACCTGAGCGGGAGAAACCCTGAGCGGTAGAATGTCTAGCCATCAAAGGTGAGGAGCACACGTTTCCTTTGATAGGCAACGCAAAGGCCCGATGCCGTCTCGTTCAGCTGATCGCTACTGTGGACGTGTCAATGAAGAGTGAAAGCCGCGTCTTTATGCTGCATGTTAATCCAGTGTTGGGTTATAACTAGACGTGGCGGCGTCGGCTCTAGCCGGCTCCACGCTTACGCAGCTTGCGCGCAGCCGCGCATCACGCCTCCCACTCAGCGCTGGCACGCCAAACGATACTTAGTGAGCCTACAACTGTGCTTCCAATAATTAGCCGAAAACTGCGGAGGACGTATTATTGTATGTATGAATACGCCAATTAACCCACGGCCCTCAGTCTCCAGTGGCTGCGAAGCAACTGACCACGGCGGCGGTCACACCTGTGACGCAGCAGGGGGTGCTAAGAATACCTGGATCCGGACAGGCCGGGATTGGAATTGGAATCTGAACCAGGCAACGTTTAACACGAGAACCTTATCTAGTGAAGCGAGTCTAGATGTGTTGTTCGAGGAATTATAGGTCATCAAATGGGATGTGATAGGGCTTAGTGAGGTTAGGTGAACAGGTGAAGCCTTTACGGTGCTGAAAAATGGACACGTTCTATACTACCGTGGACGGAAGAGAACTGGGCGTGGGATTTCTAGTAAATAAAATCATAGCTGGCAACATAGAAGAATACTATAGTATTAACGAAAGGGCAGCAAGTTCTTGTAATTAGGCTCAATAAGAGGTACAAGCTCAAGGTGGTACAAGGCTATGCCCCCCCCCCCCCCTCCAGCCATGACGGCTAGGTAGTGGAACGCTTCTATGAAGATGTGGAATCGGCAATGGCTAAAGTAAAAACACAGTATACCGTAGTTATGAGAGATTTCAATGCTAAAGTAGGCAAGCATCAGGCTGGAGACAACGCAGTTGGGAACTATGATCTGGGTGTAGAAATAGCAGGGGGAACCTACTAGTTGAGTTTGCAAAACGTAATAACCTACGCATAATGAATACTTTCTTCTGTAAACGGGAGAGCCGGAAGTGGACGTGGAGGAGCCCGAATGGGGACTATAAAAATGAAATAGATTCACATATGCGATAACCCTGGCATTGTGAAGGATGTGGAAGTGCTCGAAGGGTAAGGTGTAGTGACCATCGTATGGTAAGATCTTGAATTAAGCTAGATTTGAGGAGGAACCGTTAACAAGCTAGTACGAAAGAAGCTGATTAATGATTTAACAGTAAGGCGTAAAGTAGAAGAATTCAGGATCGCGCTGCAGAACCGATACTCAGCTCTTACCGAGGAAGCCGAGCTTACGACGCAGAAAGCCAGCGACAACATTACACGCATTATCACTGAGTGTGCAGTAGAAGTCGGGGGCACGATGGCTAGACAGGATACTGGTAAACTTTCTCAGGAAACGAAAGATCTAATTAGGAAACGGCAAACCATGACATTTCCACCCTAGCTGACAGAATAGAACTAGCGGAGCTTTCTAAGTTAATAATGGGTAAGACAGCTGACATAGGAAAGTATAATATGGAGAGGATCGAATACGCTGTAAAGAACGGAGGTATCCTGAAAGCAGTAAAGACGCGTCTCGGCGTGGGGAAAAATCAGATGTATGCACTTAAAGACAAACAAGGCAATGCCATCACAAATAGAGATAACATAGTCACAGTGGCCGAGGACTTCTATAGGGATCTATACAGTAGCCGGGACATCCAGGATAATGCCGAACGAGAAAGTAGTTCAGAAGAGATAGACATCGCACCAGTAACGACCGAAGAAGTAAAGGGAAAGGGTTTGAAAAAAATGAAAGGGGCAAAGCACCGGTGAGGATCAGATAACAGCAGACCTCTTGAAGGATAGAGGAGAAATTGTACTTGAAAAACTGACAAACCTGTATACGCAATGACTAATTAGCGCAAGCGCACTGGAATCTTGGAAGAACGCGGACATCATCCTAATCCATAAGAAAGGGTATATGAAGGGCCTACAAAATTACAGGCCGATCAGCTTACTGTCAGTCGTCTGAAAGGTAATCGCTAACAGAATTTTGCAACCTTAGATTTCAGTCAACCTAAAGAACAAGCAGGGTTCCGTAAAGGTTTATTTATTTATTTATTTATTTATTTTCCTCAAGGGTCCCTAAAAGAAAGGACATTACATGAGGGTGGGTATACAAGGCATTGGTAAAGGCAAAAGGGGATGTGCAACACAATAAAACAAAAAACAATTTTAGGATATAGCTGAAGCGGAGAAACAGACAACAACAACAACAAAAAAGATAGGAGGGGGGAACAGGTACAGTTGTTTGTGGACTGTGGATGAAAGCAATTTGCACTGGCAAAAGATACCACCTAAAAGGTACAAAACATTGTCAAGTACAATATATATATATACACATATACACATATGTATACACATATGTACTTACAATACACTTATACATACACATATATACAAGCCGTACGAAGTAAATGACACCAGGAACCACTATGCAAGAAATATCATGCGAGGTCACACAAAAAAAGAAAAAGTTGAGCACGTTAAAAGTTACCAGGCAATTTATTACGGTTCAATGATCGTCGTCAGGGCATTTTTAAAGGCTTCTGCATCCTGAATGCTAACAATGGTATCTGGTAGGGCGTTTTATTCCTTAGCTGTGCGAATAAAGAAAGATTCTGCAAATGTGGTAGTTTTGGGGCGAGGGTAATGAACTTGCATAGTGTTGTAACAACGATCAGAGAAATGGGGGCGTTGGGTGACGTAAATGCTCGATGGGGATGCGTGATAGAATTTGTGGAATAATGCTATTCAACAATGTTATTCAACAATGGGCCATATTCACACGATCAATCAGGGGATAGAGAAGTGCGCTGAGTATACTGAACCCCTATGTATAACTCTTATAGATTATGAGGGAAAACATTCGACTCGGTCGGAACCCTAGCAGTTATTCAGGCCTTACGGAACCAGGGAGTAGATGAGCATTATGTAAAAATACTAGAGGATATCTACAATGGGTCCACAGCTACAATCATCCTCCATAAAGAGAGCAGTAAAATACCTGTAAGGAAGGGCGTCAGAAAAAAGGGGACACAATCTCTCCAATGTTATTCACAGCATGTTTACAAGAAGTATTCGGAACAGGTGGGAGTAAGGGTTAATGGAGAATACCTTACTAACCTGAGATTTGCTGATGACGTTTGCCTTGCTAAGTAACTCGGGGGACGAATTGCAAAGCATGCTTTCCGCACTAGACGAACGGAGTAGAACCGTGGGCCTGAAAATTAATATGCAGAAAACTAAAGTAATGATCAATAACCTCGGGACAGCACAACAGTTTGGGATAGGGGGCGAGGTAGGGGGAAGTGGTAAAAAAATATATCTACTTAGGCCAAGTTGTGACCCCGGATCCCAACCATGAGGCAGAGATAATTAGAAGGATCAGAATGGGGTGGAGTGCATACGGCAGACATTCTCAGATAATGAATGGCAGCCTACCATTGACTATGAAGAAGAGAAAGTGTATAGCAGCTACATCTTACCGGTACTCACCTACGGGGCAGAAACTTGGAGGCTCACTAAGAGGGTTCAACTTAAATTGAGAACCACTCAGCGGGCAATGGAGCGAAAATGATAGGTGTAACATTAAGGGACAAGAGATAGCGGAGTGGGTCACGGAACGAACGCGTGGTAAGGACATACTAGTAGAAATTAAGAAGAAATGGACGTGGGCATGGCATGTAATGCGCAGCCAAGATAACCGTTGGTCATTAAGGGTAACAGAGTGGATCCCTAGAGAAGGCAAGTGTTGCAGGGGGCGGCAGAAAGTTAGATGGCCAGGTGAGATCAAGAAGTTTGCAGGGACAAATTGGTCACAGTTGGCACAGGACCGGATAATTGGAGAATAATAGGAGAGACAGAAAGAGAGAGAACAAACTTTATTTCCGCAGGACCTAAGTCCAGGTCCTAATTTCAAAGTTCAATTCACCGGATCCACGTAGTACTCCAGAATGTCCGTGCGGATCCGGTGCACGTGTTTGTAGATAGCTTCCTGGGCAGCCTGGATGTTTACTGTCGGCGGGGGAGATAACCAGAGCTCCCAGGAGGTGATAGAGGCGAGGGAAGGGTCAAGTGGTGGTGGGGTGCAGTCCCAATAAGAATGAGGGATGGATGGGTAGGAAGAACAGGTGGGACAGGAAGGATGACCAGGGCGCCGATAGATGCGGTGAAGAATGTGATGGGAGGGGAGTGAAGAGGTTTGAGCCTGCCGAATGAGGCACGCAGCCTCACGAGTTAGACGGGAACTGGGGGTGGGTACAGGGTACGTGATAGGCGTTGGGCGTGTAATTGGTAACGGCGGGAAGCGCGGTGTTGAGTACGAACCGTCGGCGGGTGGTACAAGGTTGGCCAGGACATGGGCGGACCCGGGAAAGGTACTCGGGTGAGCGCGTTTGCTAAGGCATTTCCGCACACGCCAGCGTGGCCAGGAACCCAAACCAGTGTGAAGCGTGGCCGAGGATTCGATGCAAGTATCGGAGTGACGAATTCAGTAGTGTGTGGGTGAGTCTCATGGTGAGCGAAATTACGAAGGGCTGACTGACAGTCGGAGAAGATATATACTGGCGTGCTGGTAGGAACAGTAAGAGTAGCGTGCTCTATTGCAAGGGCAATGGCGTATTCTTCGAGGGAGGTCGAATCCGGTGGGGAAAGAAAGGAAAGCGTGGCAGTGTCTAAAGAAGGGAGTTGGAGAAATGAAGAGGAGAGGCCTTTGCCCTGCAGTGGGCGTAGATAGGCTGGTGATGTATGTATGTATGTATGTATGTATGTATGTATGTATGTATGTATGTATGTATGTATGTATGTATGTATGTATGTATGTATGTATGTATGTATGTATGTATGTATGTATGTATGTATGTATGTATGTATGTATGTATGTATGTATGTATGTATGTATGTATGTATGTATTGTACTATAGAAGGAAGGAAGGTCCACCAGCAGGCGTAAATTGTCTTGTACGGGCGGACACCGGAACGCCTGCTGGTGTAGGGGAGGTGGAATAGGGAGGAAAGAGTACATAGGAATCGGTGGATAGGGTAGAGGACTTACGTGAATCATATATAACTAATAGGCAAGATTAAGAAGGGACCTATATACTACGTATACGATAAAGAAAAAAAGGCAAACAAAAAAAACGTGGTCCCGCATACAAGCATCACTGGCGGCATTTTGATTCAGCGGGGTTGCGGAGGGCTAGGAATCTTTTCTTTAATAAACTAGTATATAAAATTCATCGCATCGTTACCTTGGCAATATCTTTACTGAAATATCAAACACTACTTGCGAATAAGATCTTTATGTAAGTTAACTCTCTTGTGTGTTCAAAGAAATTTTGAGAAATAGAGAGTCATCTGCTCGTTTACGTAAAAAATAAGGGCATTGTTTGGTTAAGAATGTGTCATCATCGAAAACTTACAGCTAACTAGGCAGGTGCAAAATTCCGCCTAAATGCCGTAAACTTTATTTGATGCACATCTTTTTTCAATAGTGCCTTTTGCATGGCAAGTTGGCTGATTGTCGAGTGTCTGCCTTAAACAGAAGCCTGTTTTGCATTCGCTCGACCTTTTGCAGCTCTCTGCAATTGTTTTCTATGGCGCCGAAGCAGCCGAAATGAAGCAGCCGAAAAAATCTTTTCGGCTGCTTCACAGCTCTTGAAAAATGCTCTTTCAATATGTGGAAGTGCATTTGATAGTGTTGGGACGCATATGACAGTGTTGCGACAATTAGGATAGTATAATTGTATATGAGAGCCTTGCTAGAGTTGTACCTAAAGGTGCTGACGTAGGAGCGTGTGAATTTCTTGAGAAATCGTCGTCTCTGTGGAGTTTATAATTAGCGTCTGCTTTTTTGTGTACTAATAAAATTTATTCTGGCAGACATAAAGTACTGCTTTTTTTAAACTGTGTTCCCAGCTTACAAGTATCTTTTTCATTCCAGTTTCCCAATATCCGGCGCTTGAGCAAGCAAGAGTGACTAGTGAAAATAAATGTGACCCGTGCGCGTGTTGCAATAAGCCAATGGATCGCCATTAGTCCAGCAGTTGTATGGGACAATAGAACGTCTAAATTCAGCTGCTGGTGCCTTTGCAACCTAATAAACAATAACATTTTTGGTTTTGCTTTCGTAAGTACACGTCGCGCACCTCTTCGCTTGAAATGATTTACATTTACGTAGAAACTTATCGTGCCTACATTTCCCACGTTTGAGCCTAAAACGTTGTTTCACTGCCTCGTTTTGGCGCCTAAAACGCGCTTTTGAATACTAAAAATACCACCTCTAGTAATCAGAGCTAACGTTAGTCTTAGGCACTGGGTTGAGACAGATGCAGTTCGGAAATACCGTCGTTTACGAGAGCAGAAGTCGCCGCGTTTGAGAGAGCTCACTCTACCATAACAGATAAATTCATCGAACTCAAACACTTGTCACCAGGGGTCTGAAGGCTCTCAAGTCTGTAATTTTGTAGATTCAAAGTTCCTCAGCACTTGCGGCGTCGCGTTCGGCATGAAGGGCTTCTTCGAAACAACGTTGATAAACTCAGGCAGTAAGACCGAGGAATGCCAATCTTCGCCCACACCGGGTGGAGAGAACACAGTGCCAAATATTAATCCCACTAGCTTAAATATGCAAGAATTGTAATGGGGGAATAAAAGTTAGTTGGGAATTTGGTCGCGTCGTTTCTCTACACTAGCGCCCACCCACGCTCTGTCAGGCATGCACAAGATTTTTTGGGCATGCCACTACGGCTGAGCTGCCGATACCACATTCACCAGCCCAACAAAGTGCAAACAGCTTAACCCGATGCAAGTGCTGCCTACCTTTTCTGCACGATAGCTCTAGATGCGCCACTTGCGGGAAACACGCACTATGCGCAGAGAATACCTGAGCGGGAGAAACCCTGAGCGGTAGAATGTCTAGCCATCAAAGGTGAGGAGCACACGTTTCCTTTGATAGGCAACGCAAAGGCCCGATGCCGTCTCGTTCAGCTGATCGCTACTGTGGACGTGTCAATGAAGAGTGAAAGCCGCGTCTTTATGCTGCATGTTAATCCAGTGTTGGGTTATAACTAGACGTGGCGGCGTCGGCTCTAGCCGGCTCCACGCTTACGCAGCTTGCGCGCAGCCGCGCATCACGCCTCCCACTCAGCGCTGGCACGCCAAACGATACTTAGTGAGCCTACAACTGTGCTTCCAATAATTAGCCGAAAACTGCGGAGGACGTATTATTGTATGTATGAATACGCCAATTAACCAACGGCCCTCAGTCTCCAGTTGCTGCGAAGCAACTGACCACGGCGGCGGTCAGACCTGTGACGCAGCAGGGGGTGCTAAGAATACCTGGACCCGGACAGGCCGGGATTGGAATTGGAATCTGAACCAGGCAACGTTTAACACGAGAACCTTATCTAGTGAAGCGAGTCTAGATGTGTTGTTCGAGGAATTATAGGTCATCAAATGGGATGTGATAGGGCTTAGTGAGGTTAGGTGTACAGGTGAAGCCTTTACGGTGCTGAAAAATGGACACGTTCTATACTACCGTGGACAGAAGAGAACTGGGCGTGGGATTTCTAGTCAATAAAAGCATAGCTGGCAACATAGAAGAATACTATAGCATTAACGAAAGGGCAGCAGGTCTTGTAATTAGGCTCAATAAGAGGTACAAGCTCAAGGTGGTACAATAGGCTATGCCCCCCCCCCCCCATCCAGCCATGACGGCGAGGTAGTGGAACGCTTCTATGAGATGTGGAATCGGTAATGGCTAAGTAAAACACAGTATACCGTAGTTATGGGATATTTCAATGCCAAGTAGGGATAGCATCCAGGCTGGAGCCAAGGCAGTTGGGAACTATAATCTAGGGGTGTAGAAATAGCAGGGGGAACCTACTAGTTGAGTTTGCAAACGTAATAACCTACGCATAATGAATACTTCTTCTGTACCGGGAGAGCCGAAGGTGGACGTGGAGGAGCCGAATGGGGACCATAAAAATGAAATAACTTAAGATTATGCATAACCTGGCATGGTGAATGATGTGGAAGTGCTCGAAAGGTAAGGTGTAGTGACATCGTATGGTAAGATCTCGAATTAAGCTATGATTTGAGGAGGGACCGTAACAAGCTAGTTCGAAAGGAGCCGATTAATGACCTAACAGTAAGGCGTAAAGTAGAAGAATTCAGGATCGCGCTGCAGAACCGATACTCGCTCTTACCGAGGAAGCCGAGCTTACGACGCAGGAAGCCAGCGACAACATTACACGCATTATCACTGAGTGTGCAGTAGAAGTCGGGGGCACTATGGCTAGACAGGATACTGGTAAACTTTCCCAGGAAACGAAAAGATCTAATTAGGAAATGGCAAACCATGACATTTCCACCCTAGCTGACAGAATAGAAACTAACGGAGCTTTCTAAGTTAATCAATAATTGTAAGACAGCTGACATACGGAAGTATAATATCGGGAGTATTGAATATGCTGTATCCTGAAAGCAGTATCCTGAAAGCAGTAAAGGAGGCGTCTCGGCGTGGGGGAAAAAATCAGATGTATGCACTTAGAGACAAGCGAGGCAATGTCATCACAATAGAGATAACATAGTCACAGTGGCCGAGGACTTCGTATACGATCTGTAGAGTAGCCGGGACATACAGGATAAGCCGAACAGACAGTAGTTCAGAGGAGAAAGACATCCCACCAGTAACGACCGAAGAAGTAAGGAAGGCTTTGAAAAAAGTGAAAGGGAGGCAAAGCACCTGGTGAGGATCAGATAACAGCAGACCTCGTGAAGATATAGAGGAGAAATAGTACTTGAAAAACTGACAAACCTGTATACGCAATGACTAATTACCGCAAGCGTACTGGAATCTTGGAAGAACGCGGACATCATCCTAATCCATAAGAAAGGTGATATGAAGGACCTACAAAATTACAGGCCGATCAGCTTACTGTCAGTCGTCTACAAGGTACTTACCAAGGTAATCGCTAACAGAAATTTCTGCAACCTTAGATTCTGTCAAACTAAATAACAAGCAGGGTTCCGTAAAGGTTATTCAACAATGGGCCATATTCACACGATCAATCAGGTGATAGAGAAGTGCGCTGAGTATACTGAACCCCTATATATAGCCTTCATAGATTATGAGAAAGCATTTGACTCGGTCGAAACCCTAGCAGTTATTCAGGCATTACGGAACCAGGGAGTAGATGAGCATTATGTAAAAATACTAGAGAATATCTACAATGGGTCCACAGCTACAATCATCCTCCATAAAGAGAGCAGTAAAATACCTATAAGGAAGGGCGTCAGAAAAGGAGACACAATCTCTCCAATGTTATTCACAGCATGTTTACAAGAAGTATTCAGAATGTTGGATTGGGAACAGGTGGGAGTAAGGGTTAATAGAAAATACCTCACTAACCTGAGATTTGCTTCTGACGTTGCCCTGCTAAGTAACTCGGGGGACGAATTGCAAAGCATGATTTCCGCCCTAGACGAACGGAGTAGAACCGTGGGCCTAAAAATTAATATGCAGAAAACTAAAGTAATGATCAATAACCTCGGGACAGCACAACACTTTGGGATAGGGGGCGAGGTAGTGGAAGTGGTAAAAGAATATATCTACTTAGGCCAAGTTGTGACCCCGGATCCCAACCATGAGGCAGAGATAATTAGAAGGATCAGAATGGGGTGGAGTGCATACGGCAGACATTCTCAGATAATAATAGCAGCCTACCATTAGAAAGATGTATGCAGCTGCATCTTACCGGTACTCACCTACGGGGCAGAAACTTGGAGGCTTACTAAGAGGGATCAACTTAAATTGAGAACGACTCAGCGGGCAATTGAGCATAAAATGATAGGTGTAACATTAAGGGACAAGAAGAGAGCGGAGTGGGTCAGGAACAAACGCGTGGTAAGGACATACTAGTAGAAATTAAGAAGAAATGGACGTGGGCAGGGCATGTAATGCGCAGGAAAGATAACCGTTGGTCATTAAGGGTAACAGAGGGATCCCTAGAGAAGGCAAGTGTTGCAGGGGGCGGCAGAAAGTTAGATGGCCAGGTGAGATCAAGAAGTTTGCAGGGACAAATCGGTCACAGTTGGCACAGGACCGGGATAATTGGAGAATAATAGGAGAGGCCTTTGCCCTGCAGTGGGCGTAGATAGGCTGGTGTTATGTATGTATGTATGTATTATGTATGATGTATTATGTATGTATGATATGTATGTATGTATGTATGTATGTATGTATGTATGTATGTATGTATGTATGTATGTATGTATGTATGTATGTACTATAGAAGGAAGGGAAGGTCCACCAGCAGACGTAAATTGTCTCGCCTAGGGGCGGACACCGGAACGCCTGCTGGTGTAGGGGAGGTGGAATAGGGAGGAAAGAGTACATAGGAATCGGTGGATAGGGTAGAGGACTTACGTGAATCATATATAACTAATAGGCAAGATTAAGAAGGAACCTATATACTACGTATAGGCTAAGAAAAAAAGGAAAAACAAAAAAAAGGTGGTCCCGCCATTTTGTAGCCAGCATACAAGCATCACTGGCGGCATTTTGATTCAGCGGGGTTGCGGAGGGCTAGGAATCTTTTCTTTAATAAACTAGTATATAAAATTCATCGCATCGTTACCTTGGCAATATCTTTACTGAAATATCAAACACTACTTGCGAATAAGATCTTTATGTAAGTTAACTCTCTTGTGTGTTCAAAGAAATTTTGAGAAATAGAGAGTCATCTGCTCGTTTACGTAAAAAATAAGGGCATTGTTTGGTTAAGAATGTGTCATCATCGAAAACTTACAGCTAACTAGGCAGGTGCAAAATTCCGCCTAAATGCCGTAAACTTTATTTGATGCACATCTTTTTTCAATAGTGCCTTTTGCATGGCAAGTTGGCTGATTGTCGAGTGTCTGCCTTAAACAGAAGCCTGTTTTGCATTCGCTCGACCTTTTGCAGCTCTCTGCAATTGTTTTCTATGGCGTATGAAATAAAATATTTTGAGGGAGGTAACACAAGCTATAAATTGGAACCAAACGAAAATACTTCAAAACAGAAAAGAGATTGCTCAAATTGCGGATACCAAGATTACTCGCGTGATGAGGCGCTATGAATGATTGGAGCAAGTAACACTCCCTAAGTCGTCGTTGAAACAATTTACAGACATGTGTCTGAAGCGGACGACTGGGCGATCTGGTACATTATTCCTAAATTAGTGTTCGCGTGCTATGTTACTGTTTATTTTACTTTTTGTTGGTGTTGTCTTGGTTTGTATAAAACCACTTGCAAAAACAATAGAGTTTTAGTTGTTAGTCATCGCTGCGTTTGTGCCCTGTTCTCGTTTTGCCTCGTGTAGTTTGCACTGTTACTAGAGGCAGACATGTGTGATTGAAGGGTCTATAGTCTTCAGTTGTTATCGATGTTCTAAATAGTTTGGCCAGTACTGAGATAGATATACCTTTGCAGTGGTACTCTTGTCTCTATTGGCGGCAGTTAGGTTGGCAAAACAAGCAGTAACAGACATTTCTGATAATCAAGGTATTCAGTGAGCCACCATGCCTGGTAGGCTTCAAGCGCTGGTTCTTGGGCTCATTACCCGAAAAGCCACTGTATTTAGCGCTGCTACGTAGTAACACGTCTTTATTTATTTATGTATTATTTATTTATTCATTTATTTATTTTACCCTCAAGCCAAGGGCATTACAGAGAGGAGTGCATTATGGTGCCGACGAGAAAATACATGGCTTATTTGGGGACTACTGCCTTCGTTGGTTATCTTTTATCTCTAGAAAACTTGAAATATTTTAGAGGCGATATTTTATGACAGCCAATAGTGCACGAACACGCCTAGGGCATGACTAATCGAAGCTATGTAGGCGCGATAAATATTCATGTGACTGTACAAACTGTAAGACGCAATGCAGAGGTTCAGGCTCAATAACCGTATTTTTATTAGCACCACTAACCCGCAACTCACGCTAATTCGTAGTATGAATACAACTAAAGCAAATTAAATTTATAGGCTTTTTTTCAAAACCTAAACAGGTCAGGTCTCAGATACACGCATTGACACGCGTAATGCGTTTAAATTCATGATTTTGTTGTGGCCGTTTTGCACCACACGGAAGATATGGTTTCCCAAAACCGGATGTAGCACAGGGAGAGGCACTGCGATAACATAAAAGAGCAAACAAATATTTTTTATGCATAAAAATGCAACCAGCACAGCGACAAGATTGTAAAGGCCCGTCAATAGTTAAAAAATTACCTTTTTGGGGGGGCAATGGGAAGGATTAGAGATGGGGGCATGCCGTATAACATTTATAATACTGTCACACAGCGAAAAAACGCCAGTTTTTTCAAGAAACAAAGTTTATTGGAGCGACCTTGTGCTCCGCTAAAGCTCGAAGAAAGAAATACAAGCTACATGGAAGCAGTCAATGAAGTGAAGTGCGCAGACTGGCGTCGGCAATTCGAATACCTCCGTGCTTGCCCAACTAGCATTTATCTTTCGGCGTTAATGCTTCGCGAACCATCGAATCAGATCTGGGTCATACGCGATCAAAGAAGAACATGCTCTTCTAGTGACGATGTGGGGATACCTTCTTCTTATTAAAATTAGCAGTGGATTAGCTCGGCTATGCCAGGATATACGTAGCGAGAGCTAAGGTTCAGCTGGTTATTTTTAGCTTTCCTGGTGGTCTAGGATTACCTTGGTTACCATGCTTACTACTGCTTCAATGACACACACACGGTATGCGCATTATGTGACACATGTATATTTATCTAGCGGCGCCGGCGCAGCGTCACCAATCACACCAGAGCTAAGCGTGTTCCACAAACGCCCGCCGGTGTTGCTGCGACGCAGGAGCTGTCGGTTCCACACCCGGCCACCCCTCGCATGATCATGAAGTGGACTGGGCCGCCACCTTTGGGAACGAAGGTCGGCGAAGACGCTGTGCGCGTAGGGTGTGTGAGAGACACCGGGAAGCGAGCAACGGTCTGTGCGCCATGTGACGCCACTGCTCCTCCCGCATGCGCAGCACGGCTCTCCAGGAGCCACGCGAAACTGCACAACCTCGGACAGTGCAGCTCACGCTACAATAAGATCGCCGGCGCGGCATACAAAACAAACAGTTCGAAACGCGGGAGTCACTTTTAGATAATACAGCTCGGCGTGGCAAG
This sequence comes from Haemaphysalis longicornis, assembly GCA_013339765.2. NCBI lineage: Eukaryota > Metazoa > Arthropoda > Arachnida > Ixodida > Ixodidae > Haemaphysalis > Haemaphysalis longicornis. Next base: position 44,165,980 of record CM023457.1, on the reverse strand, counting down.
ACACTGAGGGCAACACAAAAGTAATATAACACAAGGCGTGGTTTGTGTCAATACCTTTCGGTGCGGCCCCAAAAAGGGTCCGCACCGAAGCAATTTTCAAGCTTATTTCAAACCTACTCTTAAACAATCCAAACAAATTTCCCCGCTTTCTAATAATGCAGGCAGCTGATAAACAATGCCCATTACCAGCCAGTCAGTGTTTTTAGTAGCGAAGTTTATTGAAAATCTCGTAGGCAAAAACTACAAAGGGCAAAAACTAACCTCTCGAGAACTGCTTGTCGAAGTGAACAACAAGGACCTGCCGAACACCCTTCCGAAGCAAACCAAGTTAGCCTACTTTGATATAACTGTAACTCCCCACCATGTTGTAACGGGGAAGGTATTGTATCCACCAAAGGTATTTACAGGGGAAAAAGCCAGAGCAGAGTGTCCGGATTTACGCACCAACCTAGTCGAGACTGATTGTCGTCGACTTCCTCTTCTAGCTGCTCAGCTCTCATCAGTCCCTTCTCCAGCACAGACACCGACACATACCCGTCGGCTCAACATAGCCCAACATCCTCGGGAGTGTTCAATGACAAGGCAAGCCTGGCCGTCCACAATAATTTCATCCTGACAAACGGGAGTGCCGCCAAGCAGAATAATAAGGCTGTAGCTCTTTGAAAGAGCCTTGAACTTACCAAACTTGCGAAGGACATTGGGGAGAGTAAGTAAAGCAGCCTAGCGGTTTTTGTTCGATGCCAAAACGCATAAAGTTGGTATCCCCTTCAGGACCATTGTGAGCAAGATTCTTGGCAAGCACTTGTCTGTCGCTACCTTCTAAAGCAGCTTAGCGGCTCGTTCCCCTAGGGATGATCTCGGCAGGGATTTGGGAGCGCTTTCAGATGTCTCCTACGGCCTTTCCGGGAAGGTGGGTGGCGAGAGAGCGATCGAGGGGCTTGCGGGGTTCCTATCCTTCCCGCCGGTGCGTGGTAAGATGGCATAGCTGAGTGCTGGTTCAGGAAACTCCAGGCGGCCGGTCATTGCGCGCGACACCTCCACCGGACACCGGAGTCGGCATGGGGATGTCTCCCCAGGGATGATACTATAGTGAACTAGAATAGGGGTAGTGTGCTCAGAGGCACTGCTGGAGTGAAGCCGCCGCTGTCGACAACGGCGGCTGCTTGCGGTGGCGCTGCTGTCGTAACCACGGTAGGGACGCCACAAGCGAGCTTTCGCGTACGTAGTCGCGTAGGCTTGCAGGGAAACACCCCACGTATTACCGCACACGAGTGGACCGATCTATAATGCTGTGCACTTTATTATCGTGCGTAAAAAGAGTGGATGTGCGTTCGGTAGAAGCATCACACGAGTGAATGCGAGGTGAAGAGTGCAGCGCGTGATGTGCATGCGCGGCGAGTGTCCGGCTGCTTTCTTGCGGGTTTCTTGGTGAATTCGAATGTAATTACAACCACAGCCGGCACTCTTGCCGTTCAAAAACATTAATTGTATTGCGTGTTTCGTTTCTCAGCAATAGCTTAATGGATTTTATAGATGCTTACCCGCCTGAAGGGAAGATGCATAACCGGTTGTTGCGCACTGGAGAATAATTTTGTAAATAATGAGAAAGCGCTACAAAATTTCATTTCTTTTTTAGCTGATGTTGTACAAACTTAACTAACCCAGCAAGCGAAATCTACGGAGAATTACTCATACTAATAGAATGAGTTTTTTCCCTTCTAGAATTTTTTTTTCTTCCTTCGCTCGTTGTTTTTTTGAGAGCGAACAGGTGTACTGAATAACTTGTAACATCACATACGTGTTAAGTGTACTTTCACTCTTCTCCCGCACCGAAGAAAATTTTGAATACTCAAGCCTTTTCTGTCCAAGGCAGCAGGGGCAGACGTTTATTTTGTGAGGCCGGACCTAGCATAAAGGCAAAGTAACTGCCTTATTTGGTCAGTTAAGTCTTTTAAGGTGCTTGGATCATTCCCGTGGACTCGATTAACAAAGAAGTGGATTTGAAGCCTCACGGGAATACAAAACTTCACAATCTCCTTGCATGAGAGTCACAACCGACAACATCCCTACCTTAATCGGATACTAGTTCCATGATACGGTTCAACAATGATGTGCATCGAAACTTTGTGTCGTTTTCTTCACAAAGTGCATGCTTCGTCCAGAACACTGAAGGTGCACGTGTACTCGGCGTTTCCACAAAGTCATTTGGCTGTAGAAAATCTGTCGCAGAAGACACGGCCTCGGGTCGTGCAGCTGCGCCAGTGAAAGTCTCCGGCTCTTGTAAGTGCTCATTCACCGCAACCTAGTATTCAGTGTTACCACCTTCGGTACTTCCGAAACGCCCTTCACGCTTTGCATTTGGTAACAGTTTTGCTTCTTTCCCAGCTCATCGTTTCAATTCTTTCTCGGCGGCCTCCCCCCCCCCCGGGGTAATTTTTTCGATGCGTACTCAGGCAAATTAGGTAGAATGGTTGGGCAGCATCTGGTGCTAAATGTGTATTTTCGCGAAAAATACGGACCTCTCGTTCCTGCACGACATGAACGTAATCCCAAATGACGGAGCGCCGCTCGAAGTTCAACTCGCATGGAGCGCAGTCGTCGTTCAGCGCTTTATTTGCGCGTCGAAGGTTCCTATCCTAAATCTCTCTTCGAGAAGCCTCTTTTGTTAAATTAAAAAGGGCCACCTTTCTTGTTAACGTTGCCGGTCTTGCAGCCGGCGCGTAGCAATGGTTCGATCTGCCTACTAGCGGGCCTATCTCTTTCCTTGGTGAGGGAGATTCACAGGCCAACAAATACGCGCCGCACGATACATTGATGACTTCCCAGTTCAATCAACACCAAATAACTAAACGCGCAACAGGAACGGAAAGAGACGTGCAGACTGAACTCGCAACAACCATCAGAACACCACGCCGGAACGCACGCAGATCAAGAAACGCTCTCGCAACTCCCCTACCATGGTTTGAACCTTAGCGACCCAAGCGTAGAGGGCAGAAACTATAAAAAAGGCCCTCCCCGAACGCCTGGGCGGGGTGGGTGTATTGCGTTAACGTTTAGTGTTTGGGGAGTTGGTGGCAGTGAATGCGTTGTATCAGCAGCTTCTTGACGTAGTTTGAATGAGTCAAGGATATAAGGCGCGTTCGTAGCCTCCCATTCTGTGTCGGCTTTGTGGCGCAGTGGGTAGAGCACCATGTACATTGCGTTCCGCCCGCAGGGTCGAGGGATCGAAACCAGGCGCCGGATAGTATTTTTTTTATGTATACTGTAGTGGGAGGGGTGCGGACAACGACGGTGCGGACTACGACGGACGTCAGCGCGGGTGACATCGTTAGTTACTGAAATGCTGTGCATTTAAAAGTCGACGCCGCCGGCCTCAGCCGATGGCGTCGGCCCCAAAGATATACAGCCGAAGGATATCTTGACATCGTTATGTTATAGCCCGTCTGACTGTTACTTAAAGAAGGGAAAAATCAGAACACTAACGTTTACGTACAGCCTCTATGGCATTCCAGACATAGACGCTGCTGTTTAGTGATATGTGGACACAAAACGTATCTCGTGGTGAAGCAGCAGATATTTTATTGTATGGACAAGCGAAATTTATGGGGTAACTGAATGTTTGAAATCGAAATATGCACTATAGAAACATTGATAAAACAACAGGCTAAGGAATTTGAATTTTGTTCAATGACACTAAAAGTGCAAATTACCAGTTTCTACTGTACTTTATCTTGTGCTGTATCTGGTACTTGCATGCTTCCAAAGCTGACAAGGCAGAATATACATTGTCCGCCAGATGGTACACAAAGCATAAGACATGCAGGCCTGATTTTTGCACTATGTCACATGTAAGAATACCTTCAAGGCATATTGCAAAACGCCTAGGACTCATCGTTGATATCTTTATATCATAAACATGTTGTTGATCTTCTTCGACATGTTGTTTGATTCTTTACGATATCAGACCTTTATAATTTTGCAGTATATCGACATCTAGTAGAAGTACTTATCATCAAACACATGTCGTTATACTTATTCGACAAGTCGTTGAAATCTTTGCGATATTGGACCTGCACAATGTTGAGGACTACGAAATGTCGTTGAATCCTTAAGGTGTCGACAACATGTCGAAAAAGGGTTTTGATTGTCATTGAAATCGTTGTGATATAGAAGACATCTCGTTGAAATCGTTATGATATCACGCATATGGATATTGTCGCCATATTTTTAGCTGGGATATACGTATCGGTCGAAGAAAGCGCTGAGAGTTGCGTTATGACAGCTGGCTACCTGTACAAAATGCGACCACCTTGAAAAATGCAACTTATTTAATGCACTCACACTGCGCAAAAATATGCTTAGATGCTGCCTAATTATGCTGATACATTCAGGACAGCGGGTATTAAAGTTGCAATGCTACTGGTTTTCCATGCCGAAGAGGCTTGCCGATAGTATATGGCATCATTTGCTGATGACTTGCCTACAAATAATGACCATGAGTCACTGAGAATACTACAAAAAGTCAACAAGAACTCCACACTAGAAAATCATTGTGCAGACCACAACAATAATTCTATTGAGTTCTCAATGTGTAAACTCAATGAACATTGAGTTTCGTTGATTTTCTGTTGAATCAATGAGAACTCAATGAAACGTCAACAGAAATTCAGAAACCATTTTTTCAAGAGTTAGACGCCGTCCGACACAAACCAACTTGTCAATCAGGACATGTTAAGACAGTTCGACGACCTGCGCACAGAGCTGAAACAGTTGCTCGAGGAGAAACGACAGCTCAAAGTGGAACTCGCTGCTGCGCAGGAGGAGACGCCAGCGTTGCCCATTTCAGCAGCAGATACTCTAAAAAAGTCGGCCCTTCGGGATCGTTCGGCTACTGCAGCTTCTCGGCGCAGCCGTAGCATGAGTCGCAAACACAGCCCCACCTCCCAACTACCTTCGAAAGCGCATGACTTCATGCAAGTTCTTAACTTCATCCGAGTCGACCTCCAGCAGGAACGCCGCGAACGTCTCGCGGATATGGAGAAACTCCGTGTGCTTACTGCCCTATACGCTACGCAAACTGCAGCCATGATCGAATACATTGATAAATATCTGCCAGATATACCTGAGGAGGAGGACAAGCAACCACCAAGAAAGGTAACAGTACGTGATACGATCGCATAATAAAGGAATCACCACGAGCTGTACAGTGGAACGGCCGCCGCTACTTTCAAACAGGACATATTCTCGCCGCTCATATGTCCCAAATTTTACCGTTTCTTATTTTCCGTCAGGAAACCCCCCCTCCCCCTCACTTAGATGATGCACTACCTTCACAGAACCAGCCATTACTCACGGTTAACAAAAAGGCCCACCCTCTCAGCCACTGGTACTGGTACTGGTTCGTTAAGATCTTGGATGCCGCCGTGTCAGTGTTCCTGGGTATTGTTCTAAGGATCACGAGGTCATTATAGTGCATTATCGGCTTCCGGACGGTAAAGATCTGAGTGCGGCGTCAGTTTACTACCTTCCGGTTAGTGGTTCTCAAAAACATGTTCTGTATAATTGGATGCAACCCCTGGTGTCTCAGTTTCCTCGAACTCCTTTGCTCATAGGCGGCGACTTCAACGCCCGCAGCACCACTTGTGGTTACCCTTCTACGGATGGCCGGAGAACTCGGTTGGGAATCATGGTTGACGATTGTGGGCTTCAACTTCTTAACGACCTTACTATGGTTAGCCGCATTTGCCTCCATCCTTACCCAGCGGAAACACCTCCCCCTGATCTCACCATTGCATCTTATGGTATCGTTCGCGGAATGGGCCACCCCATTCCACAACGTGGGAGTAATCATTTCCCCATACTCATACATTACACGGCAAAAGGCTTTCGCACCCGCCAATGACTCACACGCACGGACTAGGGCTTCTCGCAGGTCCCATAACCCTCTCGACGCTCGTCAATACCATTCATACGGCTTGGGATAGTGCACTTGAAGATATTAAATGAGACTCCTAAACACCAGCTTTCGGCGCTAATATGGCCAACCTATAGAAACGGGCGCAGATATTCACCGTCCGTTATTCCCATAACGGGAAACGCCATCCAGACCTTGTAGCGCTACGTCGCCAGTACAAGCTGATCCGGGAATACCAGTTAGTGCTATCAACTGAGCACTGGCACAGCCTCTGCGATAACGTAACGCGCGAAAGAGTGATATAAATTGTGGGGCTTTTATCGAACCATTTTTATAAAAGGAAACAGAAATCTGGTCTGTTTGCCTCTCTCACCCTCAAGGATCCACCAACAACAGTCGAGCATCAGCTAATCACGACTTCCTTACCCCACGCCTCCCTCCATCGGCGTCCGCAATTACCAGTAATCACCAAACCAGCTTACTCCGCGGGCTTTTACTGGCCCTTTACTTTTGCCGAACTTCAAGCTGCGCTCTTCCATGGCAAACAACGCTCGGCGGCGGGACATGATGGCATCACATGGCAACACTTCCGTAATCTAGACGACTTCACCATTGCCGCAATCTTGGACCTTGTTCATGATTACTGGGCCACGGGAGAAGTTCGAGAACAACTCAAACTTACGCTCATTCATCCGATACCAAAACCGAACAAAGATCCCACTAATATCTCTAATTTCCGACCGATCTCCTTAACCCCGCTGCTTTGGAAACTCATAAAACGCATCATTATTTATCGTTTTCAAAATCATCTGGCAGTATGTCTCACCATGCTTCTATCCGGCGCAGACGGGCTTTCGTCCAAATCTAGTACCCACGACTGTTTTTGGCTGCTATACCGAGTGTTTCAAACGCACCTCCCGTGTGCGTAACCCTGACTACGTCCTTTCAATTGACATGCGCAAAGCCTTCGATCGTGTTAGTCAGGCCTGCTATTCTCGAGATTTAGCTCAGTCCTTTCATAGTCAGAGGACCAAAACTGTGTACGTAAATTTCTTGAGAACCGTCCCATTCGTCTTAGCAGCACGCATCCAGGATGGAGCCCCATGACTTGCTACTTGGATAGGGGCGTGCGCCAGGGCTCTATTACTGGGGCCGTTCTTTTCAACCTAGCCATGACCCACGTTGTTCACTAACGGAACTCATTACTTCTAGCGAACTTTAACATGGACAAAGAAAGAAAGACGAAACACACGACTAGACTTTCAACTTGGTTAATGCAAAAAGGAACACCAAAACACGCATATATGCGCATGATTCGAAAAAAACAAACAAACAAGCACATGATTCAGCGGAGAAAAAAATCGTGCCAATTCACCCTCGTAATGTGGTTGGAAAGCGAAGCTGTAAATGGCACCCAGAACGATTACCCATGCCGACGTCCTTTAAATTCACTCACGTCGCTCTGCAAATAATGAAACCAGAGAGAAGTGAAATGCACTTAACCACACCCTTTATTGCTTCAAAGAGATATTCTTGGTAAGGTTAAATCAATGATGATGCATGAACGGTGGTTGATTGAGTTGCATTGGTGTAGCACACTGAGTGAACGTTTTATAAAATTAAAGGAAGCTCAAACCACCTGTTAGACGATCTCTCTCTCCGTCTCTGCCGCCGCGGGACGGAGGTGACGAGATTGGCGGCTGGAGGGGAGAAGAGAAGAAGAGAAAAGAAGAAGAGAGAAGAAGAGAAGAAGAAGAGAAGAAGAAGATGAGATGATGATGGCGAAAAAGCATTAGGAGGAGGACGAGGACGAAATACTTCTATTCAGATTTATGAACGGCCCATATTGCGGTCCAGGGGAGTGGTTCCTTCTTCACTGGAGCACATATGCAATCCATGCCGCCTGTGCTCTGCCAACCAACTGTAGCTGGCTAAGCAGAGAAGAGCTGCACAGCAGCATCTTCAATTGCTCTTGTTGGGTAGTTGACGGAAGAGAGCAGGAGGGTGCTCAGTGCTAAAGTTGCACACCCCGATTATGTAGCGGAGTGTTCCTACTTATGAGAAATATTTACATTGGGGTCGTAGCGATTCGGGTGCATTAAGTGAAGACGCGTCGGTGTGGGAAGAAGCCGGATTGTATGAGCCGTAAGGTACTTTGTTTTTCTCTGGAAAGATCATGGTAAGGCGAAGGTAGGGTCTGTCTCTGAAGGCGATAATGCTGGGTTATGTCCGTGCACGAGACAAGCGGGTGACTGTCCTCGTGCAGCTCCATAGCACGGGGGGCAAAAGCGCAGGCTTGTTGGTGCGCGTATTCGTTGCCCTCTATCCATGGAAGCATGCGCGGGTGTCCAGATGAGCTGAATGGAACCGTTTGGGGAGTGGGTTTTAGCACACGCAGTGCACGTCGGGACACCAACCCGACTGGTAATTTCGGTAGACTTCTTGGGAATCGGTTACTACCTTCAGAACCCCTGGTTGGGTGAGAGCCAAGGCGATGGCTGCCTCTTCTGCTGCCATCATGTCTTGGGTCTTCAGTGAGGCACACGCAAGAAGGTTGGTTCTGGAGGTAGCTACGATGATCGCGTACTACTGTCCTCGATGTAGGGAGGCGTCAGTGTAGATAACTGCATGATCCCCACCAAGGGTGTTGTTGAGCGCTTGAGCCCGTGCTTGTAGACGACCCTAATCGTGTGAGGGGTTCACATTTCTAAGCAAAGGGAGCATCTTTAGTTCCTGTAGCCGAGAGTCCGGGAGTACATTGAGCGGAGAGGCATTCTGTGCTGCCCAGCCAATCTAGTGAAGGATGCGGCGACCCGCCGCAGTTCACTTCACTTCGTTTGAAAAGCATTCAGCGACTCGTAAAATGTAACAGAAAGGCAAATAAAGCGGCACGGCGCAAAAATGCACAGAGATTACGACGGAGATTCATTTTCTGTGCACCTGAGTACGGATAAGCTGATTCCTTGGCGTTTTCGCACATGCCATCAGTCGCATTCGAGCTTGCGCGCAAGTAATGTGTGAGCGTTGCCACGTCTTTCCTATAAAGTCTCAGTGCATATAAGTCACGCGTTAAACCGAAAATATGTTGGTTACCTACTCACAGGGCATAAACTACGTTATGCTGTCGACAACGCCTACACAAAATACGCCTGGCCAGCGGGCCGCCATTTTACAATGAATCCCGGCATGCTTCGCAAGCCGGACGCGGAAACGCACAGCAGCACGTTGCCAGATTAATACCCATCGCTTTCGCCGTTTTTAGTAAGCAAAAGCTCAGCTGGCAACCTTTAAATCGTTCTATCATGTCTGCCACTGTGTGTCATACGGTTCCAATCCATTGGCTCAGCTGCGCGCTTTCGCTCTAGAATAAGTATATTATCTCTATGATTTCCACACTCCTCCCCCCTAAAGACTGGACCCCCCTTGAGCTAAAGTGCTGCCACGTTACACAACACTCGTCACAATGCCCCAAGTCAGCAAAACTGCCACCGAACGCCACTCCTACGCCAGTCCACACCAAGGTTCGCCACACGATGCTGCCGTCGCGATGCACGTCCTACAAACGCGCAAACACATTGCACAGGATCCGAGTCTCTCGCGGTTGGGCAGCACAGCAGCGTGGCAGGCCAGGGGGTAGCCTACAGCCGCATCCGACGAACGCCGGGGTCGCGCCGTGATGGGACCCCCACTCCAAGCTCGAAGTGGTAACAGGAACGGTCGCGCCCGTTGCGGCTGCCCGAAGGCTCGCGCCGCTCTCGTACTGAGTAGCGGGTAAAAGGAGACGCCTTTTCGGACTCCGTGGCCGGGGGCGTAGAGTCACCTGTTCTGACGCGAAACCCCAGCATTTCTAACATGCTTTTCTAAAGTAATACATGAGAAAGTGGCTACATGGGAAAACAAGAGGAGACTGCTTTTCGGACAAGTCGTGCGTGAGTACTACCATTGCCGCCCGAGAAATTCAACGAGCTTTCAAGCCCCAACATGCAAGCCTCTATCGAAAAAAGGGCAAAGATGCTCACCTGTGAGCCCAAGAACGTATTGCACCGACTATTGTCCTCGTTCAGTAAGGAAATTATTGTGCAACACCATTTTCCGTTCCAATATACAGAATTAGGGCATATTGACCCCAATTTTGAGATCTGAACACACAAACGCCCATTCCTTTATCTGATGGATTTTTTACAGCAAAGCTGCAAGCCTCCACTTGGTTGGGTCCTAAGGCGAAAGCTTCAAATCGCTATGTCGCATGTAAAGTGTTATGAGGGACATACAATCGGAAAGTACACAAAAAAGGACCGACAGCAGGGGGGTACGCTGCGTGAAAGCAACGCAAAAACAGTAGGGAGGCCGCTGTCGCAAGTGCAATGCGATATTCCCGGGTTCGAAGTTTTAGTTTTCGAAGCGACAGTAGCGCCAGATTGTAGTCCTAGCGGCGCAAAATTGAACTTCTGGATTGCCGATTGATAATCTCACCCATTGTTGCTCGGCGCTTTTTTTGCGCGTGCGCGGAAATTGCGCGCGTTGCAAAGCGCGCCCACTCCGAAATGAGGCATCCCATGAAAAATGAAGGCGTTTAGACGTGGTAATGACCACATCACAAAATAGTCATGGGTAGTCCTAAATGTCATTAAGTGGATTTGGGTGTCATATTATAGGTATCAGTGAGGGGAACCACGTGGGCAAATCAAAGTCTGAATTGATGATCAGTACTAATAAGAGCAGTTAAACTTTGCGAACTCATAGCGGGCATTGAAATAGTCGCAGACGCGCAAATGAGGTGTCAAATGAGCGGTCCTAGCGACGCTCGTTTAGCCGAAATAATGACGGCATCATGAGGTAGTCATGATGAACGAAAAGGGATGCCGTTAGGGCGCCTGGGGTGTCAAATTAAATGCCTCAATGAGGAAAATAATGTGGGACAAATAAGAAATGCGTCCTCGTTATAATCTCGAGATAGTCACGGTGAGTCACAGATTGCGTTAAAATTCAAAATGATGCTGTTGCGTTGTGTGGGTATCAAGTGAATTTCTGGATGAGGGCAATCACGACGGTACAAATGAAAAATTTATTGCTGAGTATATTCATGAGATTATAAACCAGGAATCAATGAGATTATGTGAGATGGTAATAAAATTTAGAGGTTTGTCATGTAGGCTACTGATGCCGAACAGCGAGACTGCTTTAGTAGTTACCCAAACCAATATGGGGAGAGTTCAAGGTGAAACAGGAAGCCGCACTGGGTGCGTACAGGAAGTAGAGGTGTTGCACCGACAAGGGAACAGAAGCTCGCACGTACAATACGAACCACACCTAGACATGAAAGTACCTTGGGTGGTTCTTCGAACGCGATTCGGAGGGTGCTGTCCAGTGTCCGGTAAAGAGGTGAGGGACAGGGCCTCTAAGGTCCATCGAATATGCAACAGCAGACCAGCAGAAGGTCCAAATGGGCTTTTGCCTTCAAAGTCTTACAAAGGTTTACAAAAGCCTGTGAGCAAACTGGAGTCTTTGAGCAACCCGCAGATTGGCGTTGAATGAATTTTGATATATGTTTACAAGTCGCTATAGAGTTGTAGTTACTTCTACTTACAGCTAAGTCTAGCAAGGGTCTTAACAGATAACCACACAAGTGCATTGGGCAACGCTTACCCCCCCCCCCGGATTTTTGTTATTTCTATGAGGTGATATTCGGTTCCGAGATACGTACAAACCAGTCACTTCCCGTGGGACGCAGGAAATTAGACATGTTGGTGTCCTTCACACCGCTTCTAGTTAGACCTGAAAGTTACCAAACCAGCCTTATTTATTAAAAGAATGCGGAAAATGATGCAAGGGAATATCATGCCATAAAACAAAAACTTCGGGTCTGGCAGCAATTTCCCTATGGCGTTCGCGCTTGAATCGGCGGTTCTCCCCAAGGCTAGTGAGGCCGATCAACGGGGTTGTTTTATGTGTTGCTCCAAACTAAATAAGTGTTCTATGCGAACCAGTGGGGGGGCGCTGGGTGAGTAGAGGGAGTAACGTGAGAGAGAAACATCTTTAATGGGCAAGTGAGGTCAGCCAGGCATGGCGCCCGACTTGCTACACCAAATGGGGGTGAAGGTGTGATGAAAAGTAATGAAAACTGTCACTTACACATGAATACTCAAACACACAGACGCACACAAAAAGCACACACGCAATCAGGCGATACAGTCATTTGTCTGAGAGCTCATAGCCCACTGACAAGTCCAGTGCTCCGGAGGAACGTTAAGAACACTTTTGTTGCGCGACTTGCCATGCGGTTGTAAGCCAGGGCCCAAGGAAGTGACTCGAAGAGATCTGGGCGGACGCGGGCAGGCCGAGAGAAAGCTTTGCCGTGGTGCGCTCAAGTTCGTAGCGAGGACATGCGCAGAGAACGTGTTTCAGGTCCTCGCGAACTGTATAGGTAGGGCACAGAGGTGAGGAAACTCGACGTAGTTTAAAAAGGAAATGCTTAGTGTAAGCCACATTAAATCGTATTCGATGCAGGACAGCTTCATCTCGCTTGCACATACCGCTTGGCATTCGAAATCGACACTCTGTGGTCTATTGTGTGCAACGGATCGTAGGTATTATTTGGGTCGGTCAACAGAAATCGCTGAGAACTCTTCGCAAGCGATGAAGCAACGTGTTGTACCAACAAGGGAACGTAATCTCGCCTGCCGTGGACAGCCGTTGCTAGGGTATGCGTCCATGAGAGCAAAATTTGCTTTGATAGGATAGGTTGAATTGAAGTTGATCGTCAAGTGGGTAGGCTATTGCCACGGAAGCGACCAATGTCCCTCTGTTGGCAGCAAAGGAATATTCCTCCGTGATATCTTTCCTCCGTGTGTATGTGAGATAATGGTAGAATATAAAGTGCGCAGTGGCGCTTGGAAATGAGAGATAGAAAGCGCGCGAAGAAGAAGGAAGAGAACTGAAGCGGATTGCACTAATAAGGAAGAGGCAGCGAGACTACCAAGCCTTAGCAATCTCGAAATACTCCAGTTAGTTTTACCAACATGCGCTTTCTGGATTTGTCTGTATGCCGTACTTTGGACGCACCCTGCACCATCGGCTGGCGGAGTTTGGCCCGACATGGCTTGATTGTATGTCTGACAGTGTCTGACAACTTTATGTCTGACAGTGGGTTGTCGTGCTCGTAAGGACAGGAGGTCCCATTTCGTAATTTTGTTGTGGAATGTCTTCTGGTAGCAAAATGTAAATATGTTGATGTAACTGCGGAATAAAACTTGTGGAACTATTCAAAATTTCTCAATTGGAAAATTTTTGTCGCTTTGTTTATGACGAGTTTGATTGCTTGTTTGTTCAGTAAACTTACGAACATGCGCTAACTGTAAAAAAATAATGCATGTTTGAAAAATCCCCAGTTCAACACCTATGAGAAAAAACGCCAAACTCCTGCTGTACTTACTTTTATTTTATTTTTGTCGGTTAAATAAAGTTTACACCTCTTCCTCTTCCTCCTCGTCCAACAAGTACGAGCGGAATGTTGAAGGAGGACTGACACGAAATTTCTGTGTTACATTTTTTTCGCGGCTAAAGGTGCGTACGAGCTCACTAATCGTATAATGGCACATTACATTGTCGAAGGCAGCATAAGTAAATACTTACAGCTCCGTTTATTCTTGTCCGTTCTGATTTTGGTGAAGCGAACACGAGGCAGCAGCCATGACGGGAAGGCGCATTTGACGTCACTGTTCTTGTCGCACTACGGCCAATGCCAATCAGGGCGCGCGCGCGCACCACGACTGCCAGAGTGGCCCTAGTCGCACGTGACGTCAGCCCCCCAAAAGGGGACGTGATGAACAAGGAAAAAAAGCGCGCGTCAACAGCACCACGGACGCCTCAGTACGTCACAGGAGCCGTGACCTCGGCCGTTAGGTTCGAAGCGCAGAAGTTTGTTTGATGGCGCCAATGACCTTTCTTGTGCACGCAAAGAAAATGTTGATTTAAAAATTGTTCAACTGAACGGTTACGGTTTAAATTTCCGACGGGGTATCTCCTGATATAAAGGAAGCTTTTCACATTGTTATGTGGGCTTTGAAATTTCCCGTCAGTACTCCTTTAATAGTAACCCCATGCCGACTTCTATGTAGGCATTTAAAGGTATTGACAATGACGTAACATACCGTTATTGCCGTATTTCAGACGTGGATGGGTGGTACATATGCCGGAAAGAAGAAGGAGAACCCTACGCTACTTGTGCAGCGACACCATCTGGAAAACGGTGAACGCACTGAAAACTGCTTCACGATAAAATCATCTAGTGGCCGAGCTTCAATAAAATATGCACCTGCCTCAGTCAATATGGTAGATTGTTTTTCATATATTCTGGGTTGAATCTGCGGTTAGGGAACTGAGGAACACGGAACAGACCCACAAATCTCGCGCAGTGTGTATACCCAAGCACAACTCCGCGCAGTGCGGGATGCTCTGCTACACGCAACTGTGTTTCTCAACCAAGATTCACCACAGGGTAAAATCTGCAATGATGCATCAGCAGCTCTTTGAGATTTTTGTAAAACAGTTACGTCCAACTAACTTCTAGAAATTCAGGACATAGCCGTTCCAAACCCAAGGCATGTAAGCATCTCATGGCGCCAACGCAACCGCCACTCCACCGTGAGGGCTGCAGAAGCCTGTACGCACCCGTGCGTGTGCAATATCCCGCTTTTCTGGCCCCTTCTTCAGTGGCTATTTGCTGGCCAGTGCAAAAAAAAGGCTTCGGCGCACCGCGCGCGCTCTGATACCCCCGCGCGGTACGGATCTCCTTTGCGGGTTTTGTCGGCAAGATGAGGTTCTGCTCCGATGTCTTCGCCTGAGGGTCGCCCTCACGCCGGTTGTAAGGAGGACTTCGCCAACTCAGTACCCTGCGCCGTTTGACTCGACGTGCCCCTTCTACCCCAGTCCTTCAGAGCAGGCTACAGCGGAGCACTCGGTGTGGAGCTTCCCTACGATGCGAAGCCTACGCCTTGTGCACAGTGCCTCCTGCGGCCCGACCCCGGACGTCCACCAGATCTCATGGCGTGGATACGAGGTCCACATTATGGCTGCCTGCTCTGATTCCTTCAGAATTTCGAGGTGGATCTGTGCGTATAGGTTTTGTTATGGTGAAAAGCAAATTTTTGCAATAAAAATATTCTGTGCGTAGTAAGGTCGCATTTAAAATGAAAATTATGTTGCCACGTACGCAACATTGTTCGTGGGCAGTAGAAATGCCATCAATACCCATTACTCACCCTAGCCACCGACCCATGTATGGTTAGCGGGAGTAACAGCTCAGTAAGTCGGACCTCTCGACCGAGCGTATGCTAGTAGAGTAGGCACGCGCAGCCAGCAAGGTCCAGGACAAGAAGAGGCCAGCAGGGCGAATGCCCCCACCGCCATGCACCAATGAGCTAGTAGATAAACATGTTTATTCCCCCTCTCTCATAGGCCAAGCGGAAAGTCCTAGCCAGATGGAGCGAATAACAAGGCGAATATTTATGCACACCTGACATAGCTTGGAACGTAAGGCATCTGGAATCGTGCTTATGCGTGAGTCCCCAAGCATCCTTACAAAATCATCGCAGTCGGAAGCGTATGCTTAAAATGCCACTGCCCCCGTCAAATGAACGGTGGCAACCGACTGATTTAGCCACATGGAAGCGCACTACACGCCAACTAGCTTGGTTTTCCACGCAGCCCAGACGAGTTACAACATAACTTGTGTGTTGTTTCAAGGTAATCATTTTGTTCCCCCCTGTTATTATGACATTTTTTGGCAATTACCCAAGCGTGTTTTTGAAAATGATAGTCTTTCGCTTGCCTTATTACCACTGACTCGATCGGTGTGGACGAACGGAAGTGAATTTCTCACGACTACCAAAGTAACGATGCAGCTATGCAGCATGAAATACCTTAATTGCCATTTCAGTTTGGTAGTCTAGCTATTTGAACGCATATTTAACCATCATGCCTAAGGAACCAAATGTCAGCAGCCTTAATTGTATTTCTAATTGTTCTAGAAAACATTACAAACATGATACCTGTGCCGTTGACGGTGAGCATTTAGGCGCGCTTTAAGTTGCTGTACAAGCAACGCCCTCAAACGTACTGTTCCCGCTATATCCGCTTTATTTCTCACGTTTTAGTTTGACTGTATAGGGGTTTCTGTGTTTGAAGTCTAGTCTTCCTTGTGAATACAATTTTATCGGCTTTTGGTAGAGTTTTATTCTCAATATTTCCATGAACATTCTTGTTTTTCAAGCAGGAACAATAACCCCTCCGTTTTCATTTTCGCTTCTCATTACTCTTGGGCATATAGTGTCCTCATTTGGGCAACGTCAAAGTCCCGCCACAGCATAGTAACCGCATCACTGCCCCTGTTCCGCGCGTATGCGTTGCCAGGATCGCATAATATAAGGTGACATAGTATGCCATCCACAGTGGAGAGACTAATGTCGTGAAGCAGTTCAGGGAATCTAGGTTTCTGGCATAGATGAAGCTGTAACCTAACATCTTAATTTCCGGTGTGTAAAACACACAAGAACAAATTGAAATGGTTTTTAGTGTTATTGGAATGTTTTTGGGTTTATTTACCCCAAACCTATCAACTGATATTTATCCTCTTGGTATTGCTGAAAGTATTTACAAAGCTCATACAAGCTGTCTTATCCAATTGTTTTTATAAGATCGTCAAGCTCTGCAGATTTAAGTGGCTACAGGAGTGGTGGACGAGCAGCGCTTCGTTTTATGTCATTTTAGCGACTACGTGTTCATTTCACCGAAGCCGCTTTACTGGATGTCATTTCCTCTAAATGGCCTCACCCGTTTCGCCGAACGTCTACCACTAGATTTATTTTATCTACGATTACAATCGTGATGTGCTATATTTGCTGCTTCCAGAGACTTCGCCCCTTTTCGCGTGCTGGGGTTGATGAGAGCGTAATTACTGTAAACATTGAAATTTGCATTAAAATACGACGACGACGGCTATGATGATGATGATTATGATGAATGATCATGGTGCTGACCTCGATGCGTTTGGCACGTACCCACAAGGGGCATTTGGTTCTTGCTAAAGCTTACTGTGGTCTGGTTGGAGCATGTGTATTTAATTGAATTTACTCCCGAGCAGTTGGAATGCGCCCTAACCAGTTCGGACTTGCACGGCCAGTAAAACGACATCAGCGGGTCACTCGAGGAGAGAAATCCCGCGGCTGCCAGATCTGAGGCGGCCACCCATCTGCTCCAAGTTCATAAAACACACGTTTATTTCTTCCCCTCCCTTGAAAAGAAAATAATAGCAGAAATGCAACCAAATGGAGTGTTATAAACCAATATTGATGAGGTTTTAGCAATTTGAGCGAATTGGCACAAAAAGGTAAGCTAGAACAGAATAACCAACCTCCCTCCTCGCTGAAAACGCAGACTGGTTGCAGCGGCAGATCGCGCCTGCCGCCGAAGAGGCTTCCCACGGTCACTACGACTTTTTCCAGTGTGCACCGTAGAAGAACTGCTGGTGAAAAAAATTAGCAGTGGCTTAGCTCGGCTATACGAGGATAAACGTAGCGTGAGCTAAGGTTCAGCAATCCAATCCAATCCAGTCCAGTCCAGCCACTGCTCTTTGCGCATGCGCAGCACGGCTCTTTAGGAGCAACGTGAAACGGCTATCAAGCGACTCCGGCGCACTGTCAGACTTGGCTACTGCGCAACGGAGGCGCACAGCTGGGCATGCGACGGCGCCAGTGCGGCGGCCGCGGCTATGACGTCACTCCTTTAGAATGCGGAGACCGGCGAATGAGCAGACCCAATTCTCTACATAGCCGCACTCCAAATGGAATTTAATCCAATCCAATCCAATTCAAATACAATCCAATCCAAACTAATGCTCCTCGCGCTTGCGTAGCCCGGCCCTTCAAAGACCACGTGAATCTGCTAAATCTCGGCTAGAGTAGATTACGCTACAAAAGGAGTACATCCTCCGCGCCTAGGCGTGCTCCACTTCCACCGTGTGGAACTGACCTCCCCAGTGGGCTCGCTCGCAGGGAGGAGATATTGCTGCGGAGGCTTTGAGTTGGAGCGGTGTTACCCCGGCAATTACCCACGCTTGGCCTACCCGCTACAATGCGCCGTTTGCGGACACTTGCCACTCCTGCGTGATTTCTTCGTCAGAAGCTGACGTTGCACACCTGTTCTGTACCTGCCCATGTCTTAGAAATGCCCAAATGCAACACCTCTGAGGCACACGGCTCTATCCTGGGAGGCCCACAGATCTTAAGCGTTAGATATAGGGATCCCAGCATCGGTCTCTTCATGTTTTTGTTCGTGAAACGGGTGCAGTGTTGTATCTTTAAAACTTTCTCTTTAAACTCTAGCAATAAGAAAGGACACAACAAACGGCCTAGAAAAGGTCAACACCGTATGGTTAATTGGCTCCTCTAAAAGCAAACAGCTAGCATGTATGTGTAGTGTGGAATCATTGAAGTTTTATCTAGAGAGCCGTACGACGGTAATATATCACTCCAATAAAGCGACACTAACCGGAATGTAGCGAAACAAAATGCTGCGTTTCACCCTACTTAGTTCCCCTAAAGTAATCTAACATAACCTAACAAACAGAAATCAATCATTTTATGACGTTAAGAAATAACCTAAACCATTGTGACGGACGATGTCAAAAAAGAAGGCAAGAGCGGGACTCGACCCATCGTCCTTGGCAACAGAAAGCTAAGAAATCTCCACATCGCAGGGGCAAACGCTCATCACTCCGACACCCTACCGATAAAAATTCGAATGCTGTCGGGCGGCTCTATAGACAGTAGGGTTGTTAAAAAACCCTCCTTATGTACATGGCAGGATGATGATAATGGTAATGATTATAGTCCTCGTCTATTGCCTAATTCCCTATCTAAAGATCGACCCCAAAGGAGCGTTATGGAGTCCGGAATTGTCGGCTAGCTTCAACTGGTTCAGTTGGGTCTTTCTATGAAGCATTAAATTTAATACTGAGTCCCTTCGAAGTCGTGGCAAAGGCATGAGAAAATATTACCCCCACATTAACACTCTCGGCCAATCTCTCCCCGTGCGTTTAAGTGGCCAAAGAGGTAGAAGAAATACGCAGCCTTTAGTTCCGCGTCGTTTCCTGTGCTGCCGCGACTGGTCTTCAAACATCGCTGTATTCAAAAAATGGCAACCCCCGGTGAGGACCCTGCTTTCTAAGCCTCCCGTAGTGTCGAGCGATATGCTGATTCGTTCGCTGCCACTGCATTGCCGCCAGCTTCTCGACGCATAACAGTGAGAGCTGTGTCTTTCTCAAGTGAAGCGAGCGAGGTGCCTTCCATTGAGAGAACAAGACAAATTACGGCCTCGTCTCTCAATGGTACCCTGCAAAGAAAATTGTAGCATTCAGCCCTGTCTAACTGGACGGTTATTAATTAATTAATTGTAGGGTTTAACGCGCCGACGCAACGCAGGTGATGAGGCGTGCCGTAGTGGAGGGCTCCGGATTAATTTTGAACACCTGGGGATCTTTAACGTGCAACGAAATCTCGTATACACACGGCCGTTTTTTATTTTCGCCTCCATGAGAAAAGTGGCCGCCGTGGCCGGGAATCGAGACCGCGTGACCTCGTGCTCAGCAGCACAACGCCTTAGCCACTGAGCCACCATGGCGGGTGACTGGACTGTGAATACTTGTTGTCATCACAGCTCAGTACTTGTGAGGAGTTGTGATAACGCTATGCTTGGCATTGTCAGATCGTCACATTGCCTGATTGACTCATTTCCGCTTGTTATAAGTGGAATATAATTTAGGACGACAACGTGATTACCCCCTTTTTCTGATGAAAGGTAGTGTCTATTACCCCGGCAACCGTGAGAATTACCGTCAGAAATTTCTCACGGCAGTCGCCTCTCATTGGCTAAGTAACGCTACGCGGAGATTCTATGGGATAAATATTCCCTAAAAAGCGGTGTTTGCCGCTGCCCCTGTAGCGCTGTGGTATAGCACTTCGTTTTAAACGAGAAGGCTCAGGTTCGAGTCCGACATTCGATGTTTTTGTAGCTTTCAGAATTTTGCGGTTATCGTAATCTTGTTAATACATTTTTTACTCTGGTTTTTACTATACTGAACAATCGACGCACAGGACATCTAGGATGGGTTGAATTACGTTTAATATAGGTTGTGTTCTGTGTCGTTGGGCTGGGATAGATTAGGTTTGTTGCAGTTGGGCTGAATTTGAGCAGGTTATGACGCGTTCGGTTAGGTTAGTCTCGGTTCGGTGAGGTTATGTTATGTTAAGTTACTTTTGGGCGTAATATTATTCAGAAAATTTTAGGCCAGCAAACTTTTATGGCAACTGCCGTGAGAATTTCCCGGAGGTAATTGTCACGGCTGCAGTGATATTAGACGCAGCCTTGATGAAACATGCCCGGAAGTAATGAAGTCGTCAGGAGGAGTGGACTCTTAAATGACATAGAATACTTACGTTGAATGTGTCAAACGCCATCTCATTCTTGTGCGTCTTTTCACCGTAAGGCATAACGGCAATCACAGAGCCTATTGAGGAGCTTTGACCGAGTTTCATCTTAATAAATACAGAGCGCAATCTTTTCTCGAGCAAAAATATCACTGCTGTCTTTATCGCCTGTCGGCTGTGTATTGTTTTTAAATGACGTTTTATATTCGCGCCGGTAAATTACGAGCGAGCTTAGTAATGAGTATCAAGAAGTGGTTTTTGTTAGTGTGTAAGGCAGAGCCCCAACTTTCTGAGCTCGCCGGTTCCAAAGTCAACACCTTCGTTCAACGTAGGGCGAAGAAAAGCAATTTTCATTGGATAAAAATACAACAGCCGGCGACTTCACGTTTCTTCTCTTTAACTCTAGACATACCTCGTGGCTAAGCTGTAATTGCTGTTTATTTCAGTGGGATTCTGTTACGGGCCTAATAATTTGTAGAGTTCCTAAACAGAAAGGCATTCATTCATTCATTCATTCATTCATGAACATACTCATATTCACTGAAGAAGAAATGCTCACTCGATATGGCCTGCTTCAGCCGAATGCGGTTGCAAAATCCGGTCCTGGTGTGGGTGTGCAGTTTTTCATCCTAAAGCCCTTCTATGGTTGCACCTAGCTAGTTTATCCTCTCTGCTAACCGACACTATTACTACAACTACACCAGGCATCACATACAAGGAAGGTTTTTAAACTGACCGTGAAAACAAAACACTATTTGGCTAAGTAAAACGACTGCTTGGTTCCTATAACAAGGTCATTAACTCTATCGGAAGCTTCAAGCACATAATAGATATATTAAGGAAAACAGATGAAGCAGTAGCGACTTCCCCGGCACTTTTCGGCGATTTCACTATGACGTCACAGAATCTTGTTTGTGCAATTCACGGCCGCCCACCTCAGTCACCTAAGCCAAGAGAACATGAGTGCGCTGCTTAATGGGGACCTCTATGGTTCCTCTTGATATCACTTGACAGCTAACTTGCCGTTAGCACACCGAACGCTGTCTTTTTAGTGTTGGCCCATCTAACGTCACTCCCGCCCTTATTACGTCACTGTGGCGCGAAATGTGAAAGCTTTCCCATATTCCTACCGTCTGTTCGTTCAAAAAAAATATTTCTTGGCTAGAATGGAGCTGGGAATTATAAATTGAGCAAACTTTCACTCTGTCTTCATGGCCACTTTAAGGCATAAACAGCACACCCTCACCAGAACAGGATTTGGCCAAAAAGGTGTGGTACACGGCTAAAGGCGACCATATCGAATGAGGCATCTGTTCTGCACAGCGAATACAGTGGTATTACTCACAGCCAACCCACTTCCGACCAGAGCAATTTCTTTACGTCCTTTTCCAGGGCTGTACGAGCAGTGGTCCCAACAACAAGCGCAACAACAAGCGCGACAAGCGCAACAAGCTCAACAAGCCTACCAGGAAAACGCCTGTAAGTCCACAGCTTGAAAATTGCCAGAAGAGTTTTTTTTTTTCCAAATGGCAGCCGCCATTCAAATGTACACCAAATGAATGTATCAGCGCTGCGCACTTGCTTCACCACCTTAGAGTTTTAAATACAGTAGCGTACCCAGGATTGCGCTTCAGGGGGGCGGAGGGAGAGGGGTCGCAGCCACCCTTTATAAAAGAAAGGGATACCATGAAACAGGAAAGATTAAAAAAAAAAAACCAAGATTAGAATTGAAACAAAAGTTAGATCGGGAGGGTGTCGTTCCTATCGTCTTGTTTGCGCAGTAAATTACAGAATGATTGATCGTCATGGGGGGAGCACACAGAGCAGTCACATATGGTTGCTGCTGGGCTTGCGACACGCAAACGATTATCGGGTGTCATTTAATTTCAGGATAGTGTAAGTTGCTGTCTTTGCACCTCCTCCTCTTCAAAAAACTCTGAAGTAGGGGATGGGAGAGAAGTGCGCGGGCCTCTCAGACATATTCGGTGTTGGCGCCTCCATGTGTTTCCTTCTATCGCTCATCCTCGCTGAACCCTAAGCACTGCACTGTCTCTACTTTTCCAGATCGCGCGGAAGCGTACGCCCAGGGTGAGCACAACCTCATAGCAGCCTTCGGCGGCATTTTGAGTGTTAACCAACTGCGGAACGTCTCCAATACCGACATGACATTGCGGAGATTGTATTGGTTATCTACCTCACAGTAATGCAGTCTACGTTAAACCAATCATGCCGTACAATCAGACAAACAGGCGCCCGGCTTTAGGGTTTCGGATGAGTGAACGTATGCAGGCATTAACTCGTGGGCATTAGTGAATTTCGAAAAGTGATCGACAAGGAGCAAGGTCGCGAAGAGTTTGTGGGCAATTTTCTGCCTACCTGTGCTTGCTGAACTTGCTGACGTTCGAAAAGCCATGAGAATTGCGCATAAGGAGACACGCAGCGAAGAGAAAACTTGAGAAGCCCAACTAACAACTGATTTATTCAGGGGCTTACGCCTAAAATATGAGACAAAGTTTCCGCATGCGCCGAACATATCCAAAACGCCTAGAAGACATGATCCCTCGTCACACCCTGCAAGCACGACTTTAACAAATCTGACGGGCTTTTAAATAAATCCAATGATGTGTCACTGCGCAGTTGTGCGCATTGTTTATAAAAAAAATTGGCCGCGTATCTGCTCCTTTTCTTGCATATTCCATCAAAAGACGATAGTCTTTATCGGCTTTTGCGAAGTGAATGCCTCCCTTCGCTTTCCCGCTCACCTCTCATGTTGTTCCTCTTGCGTCGCGCTCCTCCCAAGGTAAAGGCACCAAAGGTTTGCTTAAATCATTTTAAATTTCCCGCGTTCCACTGCTCCAAACTGGGTGTCTCGATGCGAACGCTGCCGTACGGCGAAGACGCGCGTTAATCGATGCGCCTTACTTCAACGTTTATAGAGCCGCATTTCCCTACTCCACGTGCGTTGCAAGCAGAACGTGGAACCTATCTAGTGGAACCTTGCGTAACTGTTGCCGGTTGATTTCTTAAAATGGCGCCAGAAGCTATAGTGGCGCGGGCGACAGCAGGCGACGGCGTAGTGAATTCTTTTTCTGCAGTTGATGACGTATTTAATTTCGCAAAAGTCAAGCATGTTTGATTTTTTTTATAAAGGAACACTGCGAATATCACTTCTGAATTGATTTTTTGTCTCATATTTGCGTAGTGTCTTGTTCTTCTTCAACAATGTTGACAAGTATGAACATGACACCGGACATAGAAGGGTAGATTTAGCTGTGACTATATAAGACTATGGCGCAAGCATTGTTTTGCTTTGGCCGGGTGGCTGAATCGAGTCACAGACAGACAGACGGAAAGACAGACAGACAGACATACAGACAGACCAAAATATCTGGGTTTAAGTAGCCTAAGAAAGACTATCGTCTTTAAAAGGCTTCCACAATCTCGCACGCCACATCGCTGCTGTTCAGGCCTAGAATCTCCACCACATTCAGTCGCGGCCTGCACCCGCGTTTTGCGCAATTTATGCAATGCTCCGTCAGGTTAGTTCGACAATCTTTATCTGATAACCTACTTTTTAAGTAAGGCGTGTGTGGAACAGTCGCGTTGAAGTGACCGATAAATGATAACGCGATGCTGCATCACGCGAGCTGGCAGAGAATGTTTGTGCGACACGTTGCAAGAAATCCAAGTGGGTAACACTCATCAGTCGAACGGCGTAATCCATTATCACCATCCTTACCTCGAATTGCTTTTATTGAAGAGGGCTGGGCGAAATTTCACTGCGATGATAGTACCGCTACATACTTCCTTGATGGCCTCTGAGCGTGGTGGTTGAGAACGCACCAAACAATACAACAGTTGTGTTGTGTTACAACACAACCAATTTTTTTGATTTGCCAAGTAAATATCTATCGTTTTCACAGTTCCCTGCTTTAAATCCCACTTCTCAGGGGAAGGCAAAGCCAGAGGGTTTGGCGCGTAGTGGCCATCCCAGACTAGGTAGTTAGTGGTGTTCGGGACGTAGCAAGAGGGGCAGTTGTATACGGGTAAGTGGAGGGCTAGGTGTAGTGGAGTATCGACATGTTGTAGAATGTGTTTGTACTCGATATTAAATGTAAGACGACAAGGCTACAGCGCTGGCTCGCGGATTTCTGGACTAAGACAGCCACCCACTTTTATAGTCAATAAATTACCTTTTTGCCTCCACCTCCCACTCCTCCTGCTCATCCTCCTCCTCGTCCCCGCCGCTGTAACTGAATTCACCTCCGCATTCCTAGAGTTGTCAGCTTAAATATTCACTGTTCTGTGCCACTCAGACTGGTGAAATAAAAGTCATTTAAAATTCTAGTGAAAAGGTGAACGGACCAGATTAATTATTAGAGTTAAATTGTAGTACTACATAATGTGGCCTCATCTTGTTTATACAGTGCAAATACCAACACGTGAAACAAGGAGCGCTCCAGTTTCTATTGACTTAACGCGATATAAAGGGCAAAATGGCACTTCAAAAAATTACGCCCACCTCCCCTCGCGGGAACCCTGGTGTGATGCGACGCTGAGGGGGTTCAAGCGCAAGCGGAGAGCAACCGTCGACCGAAAGGCCGCCGGAGAGCGGCACACCGGTTATATTCTAGGCACTATATATGCGCAGCGCGCCCGAAGGAGAGGAAACCGCGGAGAGAGAGAGTACTGCACATGCGCAGCACCGCGAGCGGCGCCGCCCACCAGCGGAGTGAGAGCGCGCTGGGCCGCACACGCTGTCACCTGGGCACGCGCCGGCGCCAGTGCGTCTGCCGCGGCTATGACTTAACACAATCCAACACAATCCACTTTAATCCAATCCAATCCAATCCAATCCAATCCAATGCAATCAAGCCAAGTCAATCCAATTGAATCCAATCGAATCCAATCCAATGCCCTCTCGAGAGAGTGTTTTCGCTATCGGGAGGAGAGGCGGGGAGAGTGGCCTGCGGACAACGGACGCACGCCGCGGACAACAACGGACGTAACGCAGGAAGGATAGGGCCGCCGACAAAAGATGAATCTGAGCGTCGCATCTAAAAACAAGTGCGGCACGCACACACACAAGCTGGCTGTGCCGCATCTTTTCAAAGTGCTACGAGTTGTGCCGCTGCCTCCGCCAGATGGCGCCACGGGTCCCGCGACCGAGAGAAGACGCAGTGAAACATCCCCCTCGCGAGGGGCACGATCAAATGCAGAGCATTTCCGGGGGCGCACGACGTTAAGTAGTTTGCGTTACGTTAATGTGTTGCACTTGTGGCAACTGCTGACGAGAGAGCGCTCGTCAGCAGTAAATTTGAATGAGTCCAACGATATAAGGCGCGTTCGTAGCTGTCCCATTCTGTGTCGGCTTTGTGGCGCAGTGGGTAGAGCACCATGTACATTGCGTTCCGCCCGCAGGTCGAGGGATCGAAAACCGGGGCGCCGGATAATATTTTTTATATAGTAGGGACAACGACAGTGCGGACTACCGACGTCAACGCGAGTGATATCGTGAGTTACTGAAATGCTCTGGATTTAAAAAACTCCCACCTCCCCTCGCGGGAATCCCTGTGTAGATGCGACGCATAGGCGGAGCGGCGAAGGACCGCGTTTTATAGCGCGCATAACGTTGAGGGGTACTGCGTACTCCGGTCCCAGTCGGATGACGACGTTGGCGTACTTGTACAAGCGGCGTGGACTCTGGTGTTTGAGCAAGCGTGGATGTGGTTCGCCGGAGAACGGCACACCGGTTATATGCGCAGCGCGCCAGAAGGACAGGAAACCGCGGAAGAGAGTGTACTGCACATGCGCCGGCCCCAGCGCGTTGCCGCGGCTATGACACAACGTGCCGCGGCCATGACGCAACACAATCCAACACAATCCACTTTAATCCAATCCCATCCAAGTCCAAGCCAAGCCAAGCCAATCCAATCCAATAGAATCCAATCCAATGCCCCTCGCGAGAGTGTTCGCTATCGGAAGAGGAGAAGGGGTGAGTGGCGGAGAGCGCAGCTGGCGCGGCGAGGAGAATGGGGGAGGGGTGGACAACGCCGCCGCCGTCGCTGCCGCCGCCGCCGACGACGACGACGCCGGAGGGACAAGGCGAGTAAATCAGATGCTCTGCATCTAAAAAATGGGCGCAAATCCACTCTACGAAGGTGGTTGGAAAGCGAAGCTGTAAACGACACCCACAACGATTACCCATCCGACGTCACTTGAACTCACACACGTGGCTGTACAAAGGGTGAAACCAAGGGCAAGTGAAATGCACTTAACCGCGCCTTTTACTACTTCAAAGAGACATTATTTGCTAAAAGCAAATCAAGGCACGACCCATGATTGGTGCTTGGTTGAGTTGCATTGGTAAAGAACAGAAGTGGTAAATCTTTTTTTTTATAAAATTTAAGGAAGCTCAAATCTGGAGTTAGGCGCGATTCACTTCTCCTTGGTCCTCTGCCGCCGTCTCCCTTGGCTTCGTCGGTGGCGGTCGAACAAGGAGAAGTCGAGGCCATCGGTCCAGGTTGAAGCTTCCATAATTTTACTAATCCGAGGCGCAATGCGCAAGGAGCGCACTCGGCCGCTACAGGCGCCGCAAGCGGAGCGCACAGCGGCGCAAGAGGTCGCCTAAAGCTATCACGTGGCATTCAGTGAGAGCGCCAGGGGCAAAGCCGCAGTGTCCGCTGTGTGCATGTCTCGTCTTCCCCCGTCTCCGCGTGGAACGCACACTGCCGCTACAGGCGCCGCAAGCGGAGCGCATGGCGGCGCGAGAGGTCGCCTAACGCTATCACGTGGCATTCAGTAAGAACGCCGGGGGTAAAGCCGCAGATGTGCTCGCTGAGTGCACTGTCCGTCTTCCCAGTCTCCGCGTGGGTTCATAGCTGTATCGGTACGACAACGGGATATCGCTCCGTTTCTCTATTCGTTCCAGGTTCGATTGCTGGCGGTGCCAATAACTTATTTTATTTGAGGCGTTTTTTTTCAAAATGAGCCACATCCACCTAACGCGAATTTGAGAATAAGAAGAAGTATGTTGCCGGGACTAAATGCAACGCTGTCAAAACTATAAGTATATTTTAAGGTCAGCTGGGGAAACTGTTATGGACCACAAGTAATTAAAAATTATGTTGTGAATTTCAGCAACATTGGGAACGACAAAGTTTGCATTTGGCTAATATTGAATTTAAACACTCAAGTTGATGCGGTATTCGTATGAAAACTTTATTTAATTGACTTTCAAGAATGGTGTGATTGCGTTCTGGCGGAAAGGCACTAAACATGAGCAAAAGTGCTTCAATAACTGTTGAACTGTACATGGAGAGCCGGTGAGTTCTCCTGGCACCATTAGCAGCCCTTTTCGAATTCTTCCCTAGGATAATTTTCTTAGGCAAGCCATAACCACTCACAAAGTAAGCAAGCTCTTGATTGCTTTGCATTAATTTCAAAAACGTTTCACAGGAAGGCTGCTCCTATATTCTTCACCTTAATGAAGTTGTTTGTACTCTCAGGAAGGGGGGGGGGGTGCTGATTCGCCAGGGCTTGTAAGCGGCAGCCATTTTATTTAGTACAAAAATAGTAACTATGGTAGTCAAAAACTAAATATAACCAGAGTTATTCCGTAGGAACGGAAGAGATGCGATGAATTCACTGTTTCACATCTCTCAGTTTATTTTCGTTAACTTCTTCTTCAGTCACTTCGTTGTTAGCATCCAAGGACAAATTTTTCATCGATCTCCTAATTACTGTCGGAATTCATGATAAGCCAGCTCCGGAAAGCAAAACAAAAAATCTGAAAACCCACACGAAACAGTCTGAACAGTGAAGCCAAATGCAAAGTCCCATTGGGCAAATGGATGTTGCTCATTTTGGTCGGTGAAGCAGCAGCGTCTGCCTCATTTTGGATACGACCTATGATCTGCGTACACGCTTCCAGGGCGTTATTTCACCTATTTTCTTGCCACCCCTCTTTTAGGGGATTGTTGCAGAGTTTTTCTTGTAAGTGCAGTTTTATCTGAGCTAGTTTCGGTTTCTAGATCTGACGCATTAAAAAAACGCCTTCTTTTGTTCGCGGGAGTTTTCTGTTGGCACCAACGGTCGCGGCAGAACTCTTGGGGGGGTTAGAGGTAAAAAGCTTCGCTTTAAAAACTGAGAGCGATTCCTTGACGGAAACAGGAAAGCAATATAATTGTACAAAAACTGGCCATGAATCTGCTCGCTATCTGCAAATGTCGAAAGACGATAGTCTTTTACAGTTCCTGCCACGTAACTGCCTCTTTATCCTCATGCTGTTCCCCTCCCGTCTCGGTCCTCTCACGAAAAACGCAAAAGATTTTCTGAATGCAATTCAATTTTCCAGCGTTCACACTGCCGACGCGTTACATCTTAGGACCATTTGTCGCTGTTTCGCTTACCGCGCGAGCCACCACCTCCATGCTATGCTCGAGCGCCTTTTTTGTACTCGTGGTTTAGGATATTGTTTTTGATGCGTTTTGGTTACTTCACGCGCTAACAATAATTACACCCACGTATATTTTTTGTTAAAATAATCGTTTTGTTTTGATTTAACATCCTCAAAGTATTATTGTTGCTAAAATATGTTCACAGGTATACAGTTTCGGTAGCTAGAAAATGTTTGTCGTGAACCTCTCGTTGACAAGTTCTTTTAACGTTTGGCCGAGCACCTGAATCGCGGGACTGCCATGGCTGTCCAGTTGTAGAGAGTGCACATTGTGAACATCAAGCTACTGGGCGGTGGCTCGTGTAGGGTCGTGATACTTGGCTGTCGTAAAAAATCCTCTTTATCACAAACAG
The DNA here is from genome assembly GCA_013339765.2 of Haemaphysalis longicornis. Classification (NCBI taxonomy): domain Eukaryota; kingdom Metazoa; phylum Arthropoda; class Arachnida; order Ixodida; family Ixodidae; genus Haemaphysalis; species Haemaphysalis longicornis. The sequence continues at coordinate 44,136,772 of CM023457.1, read as the reverse complement.
TCCAAAATTTTTGCGCTTGATTAGCCTAAGAAGGACTACCGGCTTTAAAATCAGCTGGAAAGAGACGTGCCGCCATTGTCCCGCCCACTGCGAAAAGTTGCGCAACCGTGTCCATCGCCACCGTCGCCGGCCTCCCAATAAGAAAAAAAGAGGCGAAAATCCGCCAGAACGCGAGAAGACAAAAAGGAAGACCCCGCCACAATACAGGGACAAGAAAGCGGCGCCACGCGTCGTTTTGTATATTTCCGTTGAGAGAACGGGCAAAACCCGACAGGTGTATGACTGAAACTCCTCATTGTCTTATGCATGTGTGTGCGTTTCGGGGGGAGAGGGGGGGGGGGGGGCTAGCAGGAGATGGGAAGGGGGCATCTCTCGCAGTCGATGGCTGCAGTGGACCCCGTTTCTGCAGATGTTTGGCTGCCGTTGCAGCATTGTCCGACTGATAGCTCGTGCTCGTTGCACACAACGAAAACGTTCGCCGACGCGTTTTTGGGAGTCGATACTGACTGACGTCACTGTAGTTGCTGCGTTGTTTGGCTGCTTGCATGGCGGAATTCTGCTGCTTGTACATCGAGCAGCTCTGAGGGAACGGAACGATGGTCTAAAAAGGGAGGTGGTGTCGTTATGTGCAAGCATCATATTTTACGAAGACGTTCCAATACGTGAGCTTGAGCGAAAAACCCTGATTCTGGCATCGGTGCTAATACTATAAAAATGCCCCCTTCGCCAGGCCTTCCACGGTCGGAGCTTAAACTCGATAGTAGCGGCTTGCGAGGGGGGTCACCCACTCCAGGATACCGCAGATGAACGTACCGGAAGGACAAGCAGCGATATTCGCCGTCGCTGCAAAGTGTCTCATTATACGGAGGATAAACTAATAGCGGCACAACACGTAGGATACAGATTGAAGCCATTCGAAAGCAATGTGCTCCAACACCGACAAGATGGCAGAGCTCTTCGACAATGCAAAGCGAAAAAAAAGGCGTCGGAGGCGTTCAGCTGGCATCATTGCTTTCCCACCGTACAGTGCGGGTCAAGCTTGTCTAGGGCAAGCGAGCGCGCGGCTTCGGAGCATGCTGGCGACGTCTGCTGATAGCCGCTGGGTTAGAGATAGCTTCGCCTTCGCGTGCGTGGATTCCGGACAGGCTCAGGCCGGTCGCCGTTTAGCTTGGGCCTCTCAAATTTGCAGACGCCCTCACCCGCTAAGTGCGCTTCTGTGCTGCAGTGTCAGGCGTAAGCAGTGGCACCGGAGATAAGCGCGTAACTTGACGCTGGGCCATTATCACACCAGGAAGTCACGTAATCACAGAAAAGGTTCGACCGAAAGCACTGCAGTGCATTCTTGTTGCGTGATTTTCGTTTGGTACGCGTGTGATTCAGGAGATACGTAACTGCCCGCGGTGACATACTTGCAGCCCGTAAAACGACGCGTCCATCGGCCTGTCACCGCTCACGGCCGGCACTGTGGAAGATCAACGCCCCTCGTGGGTGGTGGCTCCTGTAAATTAAAGTGGCCTATATGAAACAACGACCGGCCCGACCCTGCCTGAGATCCACGCACGCGCAATGGCAAGCTATCTCTAACCCAGCGGTTATCAGCAGATGTCGCCAGCACGCTCCGGAGCCATGCGCTCATTTGCCCTAGACAAGCCTGACGCGCACTGTACGCTCGTACCTTACCCGTTAACCCCATTCTCTGAGGTCACAACATACCTGCGCCACGGTAGGCAGGCGTTCGCGGTGCCCGCCAGGGGTCTGGATAGAAGCTGAGGAGAGCCATCTTCGCCGGATGCAGACGGGCTCATTCTACAGCCCCGCAATGCTCAAACACATCAACCCGTCCTTCTCGGGTTCGCGTAACTTCTGCGGTCAGTGGGCAGATATATATCATATGGTTTGGGCATGCCAATATAATCCAGGAATAATAATCAAAGTGAAGCCAACGAGGGAGGGCTGGGAGGCGGCCTTGTCGGGCTGCTCGGACCTGGAGTCTCAGTGGGCTCTCGTCCAGCGGGCACGGGCGGCGGCCTCAACCAATGGGATCACGGACTGAGGAACACCGCCCACGCTAGAGAGGCCCTCCCTTTGACTCTGTCTTGTACATTATTAGTTTTCCCTCCTTCTCCTCCTCCAACTCACAGCCCACTGACGTGCTTGGGTGTGCTCAAATGTTTTATTTTTGTTGGTGCGGAACATGTTCCCTCCTCAGCTGCATGGGGTTCTATATGTTCACCGGGAAAGGGAACTGCACAAGAACATAGTCCTAGACTATTTGAAGCAGGTGTTTGTAAACTTGAGCATAACAAAGTGAGATAGGCTCACGTACAATACTGAGCTGAAGTATACGGACCATGCATGGGAGCGGAGGCCAAAACAAATCTCTGCGTCGCCTGGTTGTGCGGCGCCTGCTGTCGAGACCAGGCAGAGCGCAGGCCTAGCAGTACACCACACATGCCGATGTCGCTCGAGTGTTCGCGATTGCCTAACGCTCCGATAAACGGACGCCAGCAGAATCTCGCTGCTCTGTGCTGTCCGCTGGTAAAGACACCTTCTGTGGAAGCAGCTCGCTGGCACAATCGGCGGCAACGCCACTCCGCTGGCACAGTTGGCGTGCTGGGATTAGCTCGTGCTTGAAGCTTTTTAGATGCGACGCTCAGAGCATCTCTTGTCGGCGGCCCTGTCCTTCCTGCGTGCGTCCGTTGTCGTCCGCGGCGTGCGTCCGTTGTTGTCCGCGGCGTGCGTCCGTTGGCCGCAGCCACTCTCCTGCTCTCCTCTCCGATAGCGAACACTCTATCGCGAGGGGCATTGGATTGGATTCGATTGGATTGGATTCGATTGGCTTGGCTTGGCTTGGCTTGGATTGGATTGGATTGGATTTGGATTGGATTGGATTAAAGTGGATTGTGTTGGATTGTGTTGCGTCATCGCCGCGGCAGACGCACTGGCGCCGGCGCGTGCCCAGGTGAGAGCGCTGTGCGGCCCAGCGCGCTCTCACTCCGCCGGTGGGCGGCGCTGCGCGCGCGTGCTGCTCATGTGCAGTACTCTCTCTCTGCGCGGTTTCCTCTCCTTCGGGCGCGCTGCGCATATATAGTGCCTAGAATATAACCGGTGTGCCGCTCTCCGGCGGCCTTTCGGTCGACGGGTGCTCTCCGCTTGCGCTTGAACCCCCTCAGCGTCGCATCACACTAGGGTTCCCGCGAGGGGAGGTGGGCGTAATTTTTTTTACACTCCCCCCGCGTGATATATTGAAGCAGAAAATGAAGCAGAAAAAAATCACTGTTCAGTCGAAGAAAATAAGATAAAACCCTTCTTAGCCGAGTTTGAGGATAGTCGGAAAATTATGGCGCAACAAGAATGTAAGCGAACTTAAAGAAATTATTCATGGTAACCATTCATGCTAAAGGTTTCACTAATACTGCTGTGTTGAGGTATGTACTGCATTTCTTTATGAAACTTCGTTTGCCGTATGCAGCATATGTGCCATTTCGCCATTGCTCGGAATATCTGGCTTCTTAATTTATTCAAGTTCAAGGCCCCCACATATACGTTTAGTGTTCCAAAACTCCATTGCTATATGAAATACCATTGTACCGCGCTTTGAATGCTCATAGACTTACCAAACGCATGGAACCTACATTCTTCAGTGAGATTTATTTGCACTTGAAAATAGTATTGACACGCACTTCTGTAGCAGGAGTTGAAATTGAAGGATTTGATGATTGAAGATAAAAAGATTACTAGATTATGGTCGACGGCATGTGGAAAACAAACTATGGTATATTAAAAAAAAACGATTATATTTAACACAACATTTGCAAAGCATTATACAGGACCGTCGTTCTCAGTTGGGGTGCCCGGACAAAAAGGGTTCCGTGAAGACACTTCGGGCTCCCTGGGTCCCTCCACGACACTCGAAAATTCCTTTTTTCCAAACCCTGCCGTCATATAAAAAAACGCAATGCTTCCGAACCTGTTCGAGTAGCCTCAGGAGGTTCGCGGAAAGCACTGTGAAAATTGCCTTACAGTATCCACATTTCTGCCTGCTAGGATAATTCTGTAATAATTTCAAGGTTTATCAATCATACAAAAGTAGGTTAATTGCCCACTAGAAATGACTGCATTTAGTTTCTTTATTTATTTGGGTAATACCTTCGTAAAAATAGGGAAAAAATCGTGAGCCGTTTTTGTATATATCCGACATTTTAAGCAAAATAAAGCAACGTGGGCACGTCAGCTTCGCTGGGTGCATTCATGTTATCATTATTTATTGGACCGCCGTTTTTTTTTCTTTTGGTTTTGATAACTTCTACGCAGTTATTAAATGCTGCAAAAGCAGGAGATACTTTGTTTCACAAGGCCAATCACCCGTGTGGTATTTCTTTTTGAGCTGTTAAATGTATGGAAAATATACGAACTCCCCAAGCACGCCCACACAGAGACACAGTATACAAATAAGCTCGTATACTCGATACGCGGGTGTCTTTCTCGAAAATCTAAGCGCTATAACAAGGTGTGATGTGAACAATTGTGTGGTTCGGAGGCGGGGCGTGATGGGTTGTGGCAGCTGAATAGGATAGGATTCATTTTAATGTAATTGGAAGCCTAGTTCATCAGGGACAAGTTTTCCCTGCAGCAGCTGCAAATATATCAAAACAAGCCTAATAGCCCGTACACCATCGTGAGCTAACAAAAAGCACCCATGTTAGTTTGGCCCTTTTGTTGGCATGTATTTACTGCAATGCTCTTCCGCTGCGACCTTGTGATGTCGAAGAATGAAAATGCTACGAACCCAACGCAGCCACAGCGCGCTAGGTGTGACAGCGCAGCACCATTACCGCATGTTAAATCCGTCGCACGGTTTTCAATGATATGGCGGTGCCCGGCAGTTTCGTTTCGAAGTGGCTACCGAATGTGTTCATTGCGGCGAGTGAAGGAGAGCCGGCAAATAGCCGCTACACCGCTGTAATGACGTACTTCCTGCGGCCGAACAATGCCAAAACCGGTAAAGAGAGAAAAAGCTTTGTTTCTAAGCTATATCACGGGGATAGAGGAGTAATTTTTGGCGGAAGTACTTTGCCAACCCCTAATCAAAGTCCTGGATGTTTTGATTGACTACGTTATAGAAGCATTCAAGATTTTGAAAAAAAAATGTTGATAGAAGGGTTGCACATACCCTTTCATCCCCAACTTCGACAGCCTCCCTCAGCTTGCAGTGCGAACTCGGATTCCTGCTTTATAATGTAGAGTTCATGCCAGACTTAGTGCCACGCTGAATTATGGTTTTCGCCCTCTATTACTACCATTTTCAGGATATCAAGAGGCGTACACGCCCGGTGAGTATACCGTGTCAACCCTGCGTATCTCTAATTCATCCATATTATGGTCAGGGTGCCACCTTGACCTTCATCCCGGACGGAATTAACTACCGGACGCCCAAAGTTAATCAGGTTATAGTGTGTTGAAAGCAACAACCGTCATCGCTCGGTAATGCTTTGACTAGGAGACGTGCATATGAGGCGTGCAGGAGAATTTTGACCATGCTAATTAGGCAGCAAGGGTGCGCAAGAAGAAACCTACAGAAAATGAAACCACGCAAAGGCAACACGACAATGTCAATAGTGATCAAAAGATACGGTATCATGCCTGATGCCTGCCGCACTAATTTTAGAGGGTCATTTATGTCGCAGAAAAACACGTTTACGTTGACACCAGGTATTTAATGCTAGCAAAATGATTGGCGAAGAATTTTAATCATGAGAATAGAAAAACAAAACTTAAGCGACGCACTGGTAAAATCATTATTGCGCTGGTAGTCGCAGGGCACAGTCATATCACGGGACGCGTTCCTGCAGTGGGTTGTATCTCTACTGCAACGGACCCTGATTTGTCGCTCGTAAGAGGCAGCTGTGAGACCTTGCCGCTGTAGGAAGTAGGCCTCAACAAAAGTGGAACAGACCCCAAACATCTGCCATCACTTCAAAAATAAAGCTAAGAGAATCGCTCGAACTAAGAGCGCGTCCAACTTTCGCTCAATGTGCGTTCAGTGGATCGTCAAACCTTCTAAGGCCCAAATAACAAACGAAGAGCGAACCCACCCGACAACTTTTCGCGCCCTAAATAAACGTATCTACGAACGATGTAAGTATATACCGATATAGGGTTTATGAGATAAACATGTGCAGCTTTCCCGCTCATGGCAGTCCTTTCAACAGTGATTACTCTGCAATTTTTGCGAAATGAAAAGTAGTTGCACAGCTAACTTTGGGGTGAATACTTGCTTTGTGCAAACTTTAAGTCGCGCACGTTCGCACTGGGTTCCTGACATGAACTAATAGAAATGAATGGGGAGTGCGTCCACACGAATTACAATGCTTCAGGGAAACCTTAAGGTTCTAAATTTTAATCTAACGTTGACTACCCGCATTTTGCGAAATCATTTTCCTAAAGTGGTTTACTAGGTGTAAGAGTTACCATTTGAGCGTTTAAATGGGATGAGGTATATTATCACACCCATTCTTCATGATCGATGCGTGTATGTCTTATTTAGAACCGTTCCCGTTTACCGATTTACAAGTGACTGCTTTGACACAATGGAAGCTCTAGGTTTCACGTACGCGCCGTGAGTCCGAAAATATTATCGGAGAATTTCGGTCGACCTACCGATCTATGGGGAAATGCATTCGTTTTTTGACACGAGGCAATCGGTCCCAGTAACGAAGCTATCACTTTAAAGAAATGCAAGCGGTTTAGCTCAGCTGACCTTGGATATGCAAACAAAAAGCTTGGCTTAGTCTGGTTGAGTTCTTCGTTTCGCTTGGTTAACCTTTGATGTAGCTGTACTGCCGTCCACGGCTTAAAGCCGTTCGGTCCTGTGCAACGCTCTCAGGAGGAGACCCGGCCTCGGTTTCATTCTCGGCGAACGCGGCGTTTCTCTTTCACGGTGAACGCGTCGCTATATGAGACAGCGCCCGACAATTCCCAGCGGGGCATGCGTGGGAGGCTGCGGGCTTGGTCGGCTGTCGATGAACTGAGCGGCCGCTTCGTCGCCGCCACGACGGGAGCGGCCGCGATGTGAGCAGAACGACTTAAAATGACGCCTTGTACGCAGAGCCGACAGCGGGCCCGGTGAATTACGTGATGCGCTTCGAGGGGTGTGTCGCCTAGGGTGCGTTTCCGGTCAAAAGGTAAACTTACGCATCCTCCACGAAACCGCTGGACGAAAGTAGTAAAGCTGTGCTTTAAACACCCGCACTGCGAGCAAAGAGGTGGGCGCTCGCAACTACTAATTATTGGTTCTCAAACTTGCACACTCATCGCAGCTTACTTACAACCCGCGGCCAAGTTTGATGAGTCCAGGCTGGAAAACCTGATCACGTCGACTGACAAGCTTCACATTATCTGTGGGGACTTTAATGCTCGTTATGAACATAGGGGCAGTTTCCAAACAGAGTCTACGTGGAGCAAAACTCGCAGACCTTGTAATTAGACATGGCATCGGGCCACTAAATGATGGCAGCATGGACCTTCCTCAAATTCCTCAACGCAGCCAGCTTTATCGACCAATCATTATTCACTGCTGGGTTTTCCGCAAAATTCACATGGTGCACGGACTTAGAGACAAGAGAAAGTGACCACTACCCGATTTTGATCTGAACTGATGACGCCCTCACAAATTTACAAAGAACAGGTCGTGTCCACCGACTGGAGCGCCTTCACGGAAGCTATAAGCACCTGCATTACGGCTGTGACTCGAGATGACGAAACTGTCCCAACAATACTTCACTGTTTCTGGAAATCCACCTGATTAAGACCAAAATGTTGAATTAACCCAATAATGACGCTGAGTATCAAACATTGTGTGCCATTCGTCGGCAAGCGGAGCGAAAAGCCCGCCGTACAGAATTATAGAAGATTTACGAGCTTCTCGAAGAGCTCAGAGACGTGTAATTGGTCACCTAAACAAGCTTCAGCGGCAACAGCGGAGGATAGTTTGCGCAACGTTAAATACTCACACACTGTTGACGTGTATTTGACGTGTTGCCAAAGGGTTACGCACGCAACGTGAGCTGCGGCACCGTTTCATTCTCCTCTCAGTGCAGGAGCGCTCCCCTTTGAACGTTGTCGCAGAAGAATATTGCAAGATCCTCTCCTCATGAACGCTCAGTACACTTATACCTATTAAGCCTCCGGAATCCGCTGTTCCAGCACATGACCTGCCTTTTACATTAAAAAAAACGGCCAGCAGCAATCTCCGACGTGAATACAAAGTCGTGTAAAGGTCCGGACGGCGCTAGTTACGCAACTTTCACGCACTTACCTCACCATTCCCTGCTCTGTCCCCTAGAATTCTACAATTCCTCTTGGGTGAGCAGTAAGCTGCCCTCTGATTGGAAACTCGCGCAAATTAATCCTATTCTAAAGTCTAGCCGGCGCCACCGTGCTATTCCTCTTTTCGGCCTATAGCCTTGTTGAACTGTATAAGAAAAAGTTAGAGAAGGTACATAAAAGAATGTCCTAGTTTCTCAAAACCAGACGCTTTACCCGCACGACATGAATGGCTTCTATAGGCACGGATCGTCCATTCACAATATAATTACCTTGTCTCGTCAGTTGAGGAGAAATGGGGTTCTAGCCGCATACCAATCGCACTTTTCTTGGACATAAAAGCTGCCTACGACTCTTTCACAGACGCAGCTATTCTCACTGCTCTTGCAGTACAAGGCTTTGGAGGAAGAGTCTAGGCCTGGATAGAGGATTACCTTGCTGGCACGTCAGCTTTTCATGCTCGCTTGGAACGGTGACACATCACGTTCTCCGTCAAAAAAGGCGTTCCACAAGGAGTCGCCTTAAGTCCAATCCTCTTTAATTTGACTCTCCTACTTTGACTAGTCAAGTGGCACATGAAAATTGTGACGAAGAGGATACGTCCTCTCATCCGACTGAAACGGTGCCCACCGCGGGGATTCAACATTATTGATTTACGCAGACAACGTTTGTATCTGGTCCAAAACACGCTCCCGACGCACCCCTCAGAAACGGCTCCAGGAAGCCCTCTTCTCCATTTCAACCTACCTTGTTGCTCGCCGACTTCACCTATCGCACGAGAAAAGCTTGGAAATGGCGTTCACAAAGAAGCGCATGGGTCGGAGTGCACTTCTGCTGAGTGGTCGTGCCCTTTCGTACGCCCGGACTCACAAGAATCTTAGCGTCATCATCGACCGCAATCTCTCCTGGTCGTCTGAGAAAAAGGACTACGTACCCGTATCTGTGCGCGAGTCAGGTTCTCAAAAGTCTGGCAGGCGCCTCGATGCTACAGCTTCAAGAAGCTTATGTCGATGGCTTCATACACTATAGTCTTCCTTTGCTGCACCGTGCAGTGTCTACAACCCAATGAAGCTATAAGCGATGCGATGTAACAGCCTGCGGATTTGCCTTGGTCTACCCAGAGGTTCCTCGGGTGCCGCGACCATCGCTGAAGCTCGATGCTTGCCTCTGGAAGCGCTCATGTTACAGGAGTCGCTTCGTGTCTGTTACCGACATCATCAACCTACACCCCATTGTCTGAGCAAGATCACTGCGGCACAGCGACTTTGTCCCTTCCCAAAACAACGCAACCTCCTCGGAAATGCCATCTCAGTTTCCGCCGTGGAATTAGTCTCCCTGACATGACAACTAAAAAGATAACGCCCCAGGCTGAACTGCTTCAGGTGGCGTGTGACTATATGCAAAGGATTCATTCCACAAGGGCTGATATTTTCACCGATTGGTCTTCGTTGCCTCAAACGTCCTTCTCTAGATTGTACGTCCCGTCGACCACTCAATCTTTGCTCCTACAGTTTATAAAGACCAAATTCCTGGACGTCATCTGAACTACATGCCCTCCAAGAGGCAATCCACTACATCCTCAGTCAAGGAATCCAATCAGTGGGCTATATTCACCGACCCTAAACTAGACCTCCAGGGCATGCTTAAGAGCGGCAAGCGCTTTACATGTTAACTTGCCGCTCAAGATATTCTCTATCTACACCACCTCGCAGTAGGCGCTGGGCATAATATTGTGTTTCAGTGGGTGCTTGGTCCCTGTGGGACGACAGGAAACCAAAAGCTACGCTGCCTCTGCAGGCGACACAAATGCCGACATAGACGAACATTATTTTTAGGGGCGAAGCACCTTAAGGCCGAGGCTTGTCCGGCGTCCGGCCGTTGCGTGCTCACGGCCAGTACTGTGTAAGTCGAAACATCTGTGATCAAAAGGTTCACAAAAGCTTAGATAGAGAGAGAGGGAGAGAGTGCTCCTTGAGAGCCGTGGTGGGCACTCGTGTGGAGCATTGGATTGGATTAGATTGTAATGTATTTGATTGGATTGCAATAGATTGGATTGGATTGAATTGTATTTGGATTTCGATTGAATACGATTGGATATAATTGGATTAGATTGGAAATCGTTTTAGCAGCAGAACGATCCCTACTGCTTCGCCCACTCGTCATGATGCACTTCATGGAGATGCGTGAATTTTTTTACCAAACACGATGCTTTCAGCTTTGCCACATGCGACGCCCTTACAGACAGAAACAGAACGCGGACAAATCCTACTCACCGCCGTAAGTTTCTCCACACTCTTGACCCTCAGCTGTCATCAAGTCGCTATCAGCAGCTCCCCCGTCAACTAGAAACATCATTTTATTGGCTGCGACTTAATGGAAGGCCCCCCAACAGTTACCGTTTTTGCATTGCACTATCTCCCAAATCACGGTGCAACAACTGTTCATCGGATGACACAATCGAGTATGTTTTGCTCCTCTGCCTGCTTAAGGACTGTAGATCAATCTTGCTACACAACATTGCACGCATATGTTATACGCAAAGACCAGTGACTTTAAAAACCATTTTAGGTCCCTGGCCTTCTTGCTCTCTACAACGCCAAGCCCTAAAATTTTTCATACGTCACCGGCACCGGCTTAATTCAAAAACTGCTTCTTTTCACTCTGAGGCTTCTGAACTTGCATTTTGTTACCTAATTTCGTTCCTTCTTCTCTCAGCTTGTATATCTCTTTCTGCCCTCCTCTCTCTAGGGCCTTTCTTCCTTTCCCCCTCGACCTAACAGAGTAGCATGAAGGTGGTTTTGTACGCCAGCTAAACACTCCGTTTTCTAACAGAGAGCTTCTCTCTCTGTCTCTCTCGTTACTGCTTCTTGAAATTCGTTACCGGCTCCGCACAACGTTGCCCTCCCAAACATTGTCTCATTACAGCGGATTTAGTGCTTTATACAAATGCCTTCCAGGAACCGCCTACCGCTACGGAGCAGATGGCCAGGCTATACCAAACCTTGCCTGGCCCCCCGGTAAGTGTCCCACTTTCACTAGCGTCGTTTTCGGCCGGAGGAATTTGGTAAGCCAATGACATCTTAAATGGCCTTCCGCTTTTAGTTTTCATCGTGCTCTGCATTTTGTTAAAGACATGAAACTACTTATTTTATTATAAATACTTAAAGATGGCGTAAACAAATGGATCCGAATCTAACAAACCCAAAACCAATGGTCCCGAACTAAAGCTCGTTAATTTGAACCGTCGGTACATCTCAGTGACAAGAAATGGAAGTTCCAACTAATGAAAGTAAGCAATAACAACAGTACACTGCAGCTGGGAAGCCTTAGGACATTTCAACGCAGTCGATTCTTGAAAGAGCCCGTGATTGTGGCTTCCCTTTTTTCCCTTAATGCAACAGCCACCACTTTTTGCGCTAACAAACACGATTTTTCTGGTTACTGCTTCTTGAAATTCGTTACCGGCTCAACGCCATGTCCACCTTGCGAACATTGTGTCATTTCACCGGGTTTAGTGTTTTATATATATCCTTTCCAGAAGCCGACTACGGCTACGCAGCTGATGACCAGGGTATAGCCAGCCGTGCATGGACCCCCGGTAAGTGTCAAGTCTTTGCACTTTTAATAATGACTTCTCGGACAAAAGAGCTCGATAAGCCATGGTTAGCTTACTTGAGCTTTCGGCGTTGAATTTGTAAGGCGCCTTACCCATTGTGCGAGCCGTGTAATTTCTTTTTTTGCGACAATAATTTACGGATGGCACAAAGGAAAGGCCCGGATCTAATGACTCATCAGCAAATGGTGCTGGAGTAAATGTCTCAAACTCCAATAACGGGAAACCAATGTCAAGGAATATCTTATCCCAATCTTAACGTCGGGCGAAACAACCCTTTAAAAGCATACAGCGTGACAACAACCTGCGGACCAGCACGAAATATAGTAATTACGGATAGGTGGTACTAAAGATACCGCCCGGCTTGATCGATTGTTTATGGAGTTTAACGCGCCAAAACTACATAGGTTGTCATGCGCGCCGTAGTGGAAGGCTCCGGATTAGTTTTGACCACCTCTGCATCTTTAATGTGCGCCGAAATCTAGATCACACGCACGTTTTTTGCTATTCACCTCCAACAATAAAATGGCTGACGGGACGGGGATCGAACCCGCGTCTAATTGGAAGTATATTCGTCGAAGGACGAAACAAAAAAACTCACTCTGGCAGCGTATAACACGAGCAGGGGCACTTAAATTGGGAAGCCTTCATCCTGCACCAGGCAAATAGAGGCTGACGAAAATGGTGGTGATGGGCACGGCGACGACAACGACAAAGATTATGATGAAGATAACGATGACAGGTTCCTTTTTAGGAAGTAGTGCTTGGTGGCCAGCTGCATATTCCCCTAAAAAATCTTTCCCTAAGCAGAACCGATGATTTGTATCGATTTTTGAGAAAATAAGTGGTTCGGGAGCTGATTTTTGCGTGCGTGTAATTATCAGCATACAAATGTTGTACCGTGTCGGGAGGTTGTAAGGCGTTGGCAAACATCTCTTTCACTCGCAAAGAGCAAATTTAAACAACAAATCAGAGGCTACATAGTTCCAGAAAAAATATCGCCAGTAATGAATCCTCAAGTCACAAGTTTAAACTACGCATCACTTGTCTCTTCACTAGTGAGAGCATCCATTTGAAGGGCAGGATAGTGATTCCTACTGTAATGAGAGCCACAGGTATTTGAGGCTGCTAACCACTACGATAGCGAAGAGAGTGGAAAGTGGGATCATTTTAGGAGGCATCACGAGGTACCATGGCGTTTTCTAGGTTGAGAATAAAATCAAAATATAGATGGCCCTTCCTCTTGCGTATGGGGGCGCACACTGAGGTGCAGACTCACGCACACATTTCATGTTTTGACGTGTGTCCAGAACGCTGCCGGCATTGCAAATCATACCCCTCCTGGCACGCGTGAGATGTCTAGCGGGGAGGAAAGACAGCGCGCGGAAATGCCGAAGCACGGGTGGCGAGGCACTAAGAACCAGAGTTGCGTTTACGTGCAGCATCGGGTGTAACTGGGGGATTCTTTCGTATTAGAGTTCTGATGCCCACGATTGTAACTTGTTTCTTCATTTACTTAGCTATGAAACGAACTGCGCATTGTCTTGTGGTGCTTAACAAAATATCTGCACTTTCTGACAAGTAAGAGCAGAGTGGAGAGACAGTTGAGCTATCCTTCCCTTTCCTTTATGGGGCGACACGCCAAAAGAATTTATCGGGTGGGCAGCCCCAGCTTCGAGGCTCCTTCACGTCTGATAGACTTCGACATGACAGCCATTGTCAGAGCATGACCAGCACTGAAAGCGTCCTTCTAATACCATTCCAGCTGCGAGACATGGACAATACCAAAAAACCTGTCGACTAAAATACAAACCCTCTTAAAACGTAACAAAGTGTTATTCAAATCCATTCCAGCTACGAGACATAGGCAATACCAAAAAACCTGTCGTCTAAAATACACACCCTCTTAAAAGCGTTATAAAGTGTTCTTCAAATACCATTCCAGCTGCGTGACATTGGCAATACCGAAAAACCTGTCGACTAAAATACAAACCTTCTGAAAACCTTAAAAAATGCTCTTCAAGTACCACTCCATCTGCGAGACATGGAAAACACAAAAAACCTGTTAAATAAAATACACACCCTCTTGAAAACGTAACAAAGTGTTCTTCAAATATCATTAAAGCTGCGAGACATTGACAATACCAAAATACCTGTTGGCTAAAATACACACCCTCTTAAAAACGTAACAAAGTGATCTCGAAATACCATTCCAGCTGTGACGCATTGACAATACCAAAAAACCTGTCGAATAAAATACACACCCTCTTAAACACGTAACAAAGTGATCTTCAAATACCATTCCAGCTGCGAGACATTCGCAATACCAAATAACCTGTCGGCTAAAATACACACAATCTTAAAACGTACCAAGTGTCTTTTCTTTGGTTACAAGTAAAAACCTAATCTAGATTTTCGATGTGGCTGGAACAACAACAATCGATAAAGTGGACAAGAATTCCTGCTTGTTCCTGGCAAGCAATGGTGGCTTCAGGGCTTCTTGCAAGGCGTTAAATTCGCGATGTTTGTCAGTTAAGCCAAAAGAGAACCCTAGACTTTTGGTTTGGCGGAATTTTTTTCCTATTTTACTTATTTATTTCAGATACTTTCAAGCGCCAAGGCATTCTAGACGGGAGTGGGCAAAACAATACATAGGTAATTGAAATGTCACAGCAAAGTAAAACAGCATTTTTTGACTGTGAGATACAACACAAAGGACGCCACCAAAATAACAACGCACTCTACGTATATATATATATACCACGAAGACAAGGACGATGCAGTTGTCTTGAAAGAGAAACACGTTTATTGGAGCGAACTTGTGCTCCCCTAACAACTCAAAAGAATACAGAGGCGGCGAAGCAGCGGTCAACAAAGGGACTTGCGTCGGCGAGTGTCGTCGAATCGAATGCCCCGGCGTCTGCACTGCAGGCTTTTTATCTTTGGCGCGCGTGGTTCTCGAAACGTCGATTCGCATCGAGAACATAGTAGATCCAAGAAGATTAATCTGGGCTGTTCACGTTAGATCGGAATGCTCTCCGTATCACAACAGATAACACATGCGGCACATAAAGAAAGAATGGAACACGCGCAAAACACAAACAAACCCAATGTATGGTTCGCGGCATTACCCCCCCTCCAAGAGTGCATCGACCCGATGCTAACATATGCGACAGTCCGAACAAATGAAAATAAAAGTTCGTCATCGTCCGTAGAAAGGTTTTAAGCGAACCACGTGGACGACTTCAGGCCGCGTGCGTCGTCGTGATGTGCCGGAGTCACCATCGGGGATCACTTCGTAGGTAAGTTGGCCAACACGTCGTAGAATCTGGTAGGGTCCGAAATACCGTCGCAGGAGCTTCTCACTGAGTCCGCGCAGTCGGATGGGAGTCCAAACCCACACACGATCCCCTGGTTGGTACTCGTCGTCTCGGCGTCGGAGGTTGTAGCGGCCCGCATCCACCAGCTGCTGGTCCGTTATACGAACTCGAGCGAGCTGGCGGGCCTCCTCCGCACGTTGAAGATATCCTTGGACGTCGGCGTTGAGGTCGTCGTCTTCTACGTGCGGAAGCATGGCGTCGAGCATCGTAGTCGGCTTCTACCATAGACAAGCTCAAACGGCGTCAGCTGTGTCGTCTCCTGGATAGCCGTGTTGTACGCAAACGTGACATACGGGAGCACTTCGTCCCAAGTCTTATGTTCAACGTCAACGTACATTGACAGCATATCTGCGATTGTCTTGTTCATACGTTCGTTAGTCCGTTCGTTTGGGGGTGGTACGCCGTCGTTCTTCGGTGATCCGTGTTGCTGTAGCGTAATACTCCTTGCATCAGCTCCGCAGTAAATGCCGTTCCGCGGTCTGTGATTAGGACTTCCGGGGCTCCATGTCGCAGACAACTTGGCTTATAAAGAACTTCGCCACTTCTTGTGCAGTCCCCCTCGGAAGAGCGGCGGTCTCTGCGTAGCGCGTCATGTAGTCTGTCGCTACGACAATCCACTTGTTCTGTGACCGTGACGTAGGGAACGGGCCTAAAAGGTCCATTCCAATCTGTTGAAATGGTCTCGAAGGGACGGCGATCGGTTGCAGAAGTCCGGCGGGTCTTGTCGGCGGCGTTTTTCGCCGCTGGCAGTCACGGCAGCTCCGGACGTAGTGGGTGACGTCAGAGGTAAGGCCGGGCCAGTAGTACCTCACCTTGATTTTTCCAATAGTGCGGGCTGTGCCCAGATGTCCGGAAGACGGGTCTTCGTGGCACGCTTCCAAAATTTCGTCACGAAGGTCCGCGGGGATGACGAGAAGGTAATTCGCTCTTGTTCCGGGGCTGAAATTCTTCTTCACAAGGACGGAGTTTCTCAGGCTGAATGCTGGTAAGCTGCATTTTAAGGTCCTAGGAACGGCAACGTTGCATGCCTCGAGGTACTCGATTATGACGCGTAAGTCGGGGTCGGCACGCTGCTGGGCGGCTAGGTCGCTCTCCGTCACGATCCGAAGAACGCGCTGTCTTCAACAGAGTCTTGTGGTGGTGGGTCGACGGGGGCGCGGGACAGGCAGTCGGCGTCGGAGTGTTTCCTGCCGGATTTATAAACGACTGTAACGTCGAACTCCTGCAGGCGCAAGCTCCACCGCCCAAGACGGCCAGAGGGGTCCTTCAAATTGGCGAGCCAACACAGCGCATGGTGGTCTGTTACAACCTTGAATGGCCTTCCATACACGTATGGGCGAAATTTTGAAATCGCCCATATAATAGCCAGGCACTCTTTCTCAGAGGCAGAATAGTTTTTCTCCTCCTTCGACAGACCACGGCTGGCATAGGCGATTACCCTTTCGCAGCCGCTTTGCTTTTGGACAAGGACGGCACCCAAGCCTATATCACTGGCGTCCGTGTGCATTTCCGTTTCGGCATTTTCGTCGAAATGAGCGAGCACGGGCGGGCTTTGCAGGCGTTTTTGCAGCTCGCCGAATGCTTTTTCTTGGTCGTTTTCCCAGCTGAAAGGGGTGCTATCTTTCGTCAAGCGTGAGTGGCTCTGCAATGCGTGCCAATTTTGCGACGAAGCGCCGGTAGTATGCGCACAGCCCGAGAAATCTTCGCACGCCCTTCTTGTCTTTCGGCCTTGGGAAGTTCGCAATGGCTGAAGTTTTTGCCGGGTCAGGTAGGACTCCCGCGGCGTTGACGACGTGGTCCAAGAACTTGAGTTCCCCGTATGCGGAACGGCACTTTTCAGGCTTCAGCGTTAACCCCGACGTACGAATGGCCTCGAGTACAGACTCCAACCTTGCAAGGTGTTCGTCGAACGTCCGGGCGAATACCACAACGTCGTCGAGGTATACGAGGCAGGTGTTCCACTTAAGGCCAGCTAGCACAGTGTCCATGACTCTTTGAAACGTCGCTGGTGCTGTGCACAGCCCAAACGGCATCACCTTGAACTCGTATAGGCCGTCTGGGTTATAAATGCAGTCTTCTCTCGGTCTCTCTCGTCCACTTCAATTTGCCAGTAGCCGGTCTTCAGGTCCATCGATGAGAAGTACTTCGCGTGGCAGAGGTGGTCGAGGGCGTCGTCGATTCGGGGGAGGGGGTACACGTCCTTTTTCGTGATTTTGTTCAGTCGCCGGTAGTCAACACAAAACCTTAATGTGCCGTCTTTTTTCTTTACGAGTACGACGGGCGCAGCCCAGGGGCTTTTCGATGGCTGTATAATGTCATCGCTCAGCATGTCGTCGACTTGAGTCCGGATGGCTTCCCGTTCGTGTGAAGAGACGCGGTACGGTGACTGTCGGGTAGGTCGGGCTCCATCTTCGGTTATTATTCGGTGCTTCGCTAGAGGGGTCTGACGTAGTTTTGCGCTCGACGAAAAACATTCGCTATTGCAACGCAGCAAAGTCAATAATTTTTTCCGTTGTTCTTACGGTAGCGCCGGATTCACGTCGAATGGCTGCGGGAGCTTGAAGGTTTCTACGGGTGTGCGTTCAAAGTCGGCGACTGCGATCACGTCACTTGCTTCTTGCGTTTCTTCGAGGAACGCAATTGCAGCTCCCTTGTTTAAATGCTGGTACTCTTCGGTGAAATTAGTGACCAAACGTGAGATTGGCGTTGCTTAAAGTGCGCAATGCCTCTTGCGACGGAGACACCGCGGTCGAGAAGCAACCTTCGATCACTCTCTACGATAGCGTCGATGTCAGAAGCAGCATCCTCACAGTAGACGGCGATCATCAAGCTTGCGCGGGGTGGCAGGGTGATGTGATCGTCGGCGATCCTGACAGCAGCACGGTGATCGGGGTTCGGCTGCGGCGTCGTGGAGTGATCGGAAGAAAATGTTATCGACTTGGTCTGCAGATCAATTATTGCGCCGTTGTCCGTCAAAAAGTCCATTCCGAGAATCACGTCGCGGGAGCAGTTAGGCAGAATGACGAACGCCGTAGGGTACGTTGTGCCGTCTATGGTGACGCGCGATGTGCACGTTCCACTTGGCGTCACGAGGTGGCCTCCTGCTGTGCGTATGTGCGGACCGTCCCATCTGGTCATAACTTTCTTCAGTTTAGACGCAAATGGTCCGCTCATTACCGAATAGTCAGCTCCCGTGTCTACGAGGGCGACTACGTCAAAGCCGTCGATGGACACCTTGACGTCAGATGCAGTCTTCCTCGAGTTCCGGGTTCGTCGGGGCGTCGTATCTCTGCTTGTACGTGTTGATGGTCGGGCACTGTGCATCGTCGTTGTCGTCGTCTTCTCAACGGACGTCTCGGTCAGGTCGGGTACGCGTCGCGCCGTGTAGCTGTCGTCGTGTTCGGGAGTCTCGTCAGGGTTAGGTCGGGTCGTCGGGATGAGGGCATGTCGTGAATCACTGTCTTCAGCGCGTCCTTGCGTCGTTGGAGAGTTTCCAGTTTTTCGCCGTAGAGCAACTTCACCTCCAGAAGTTGCCGCCTTTAGTTTCCCCCGCGTGGGCTGGGAGACCTTCCACGTGCGAAGTCAGCACTGCTACGGCGGTCCGGCGACTTGTACGGGTAGGGCGACGGCGAACGGTTGAAACGGGCTGGTCCACGGCTGGTGTTCGACAGGTATTCTTCAATCTCAGATGGGTGCTGGCCGGGTCGGGGGCGTGGTGCGTCGACAGAGAAACCACGTAGTCCGAGTCTCTTGTATGGGCAGCGACGGTAGATGTGGTCGGCCTCTCCGCAGTGGTAGCACAGAGGACGATTATCCGGTGTTCGCCATACGTCAGTCTTCCTCGGCGTCTGGGTTTGTGCTACCGGGGGTCGGGCGGGCGACAGTGGGCGGCGGTAGGGCGGGGCCTCTTGACGACGTGCCTCTTGACGACGTGTTGGAGCAGGGCGGGGTCGGTGAACAGCCGCGGAGTACGTCATAGCTTGAGGCTCGCAGTGTACTTCGGATGCCACAGAAGTTCCCAAAGCGTTTTGAACTTCTTCCCGGATCACGTCAGTTAGGCAAGCGACTTGGGGTTGCGGCGTCGTCGGGAAAAGTTTCCGCAGCTCCTCTCTCACTACTGCGCGGATGGTCTCGCGTAGGCTATCAGCCGGAATCCGCATGTTGTCGAGGTAGTTCGCACTGGCCGCGCCAACAAAGTTCCGGTCATACTGCTTAGCACGCATTTCGAGAGCCTTCTCAATCGTGCTGGCTTCGGTCACGAATTCAGCGATGGTTTTGGGCGGGTTGCGGACAAGTCCAGCAAACAGCTCCTCCTTCACACCGCGCATCAAGAAGCGTAACTTCTTTTCTTCTGTCATTTCGGGGTCCGCGCGGCGAAATATTGCTTCATCTCCTCAACGAAGATCACGACCCCTTCGTTGGGGTGTTGTGTCCGAGTTTCAAGCAAAAGCGCAGCTCGCTCTTTTCTCACAACGGTAGTGAATGTCTTCAGGAACTCCCTTTTGAAGTGAGTCCAGTCGGTCAAAGAACTCTCATGGTTCTCGAACCAAGTTCGAGCAGCATCTTCTAAGTAAAAGAAGACATGCCGGAAAGTTTCTTCGTCGTCCCACCTGTTGAAGATGCGGACGCGCTCCAGCTTCTCCAACCATTCTTCGGGGTCTTCAGCGGGGGCTCCCCGGAACGATGGTGGTTCCCGGGGCTGCTGCAGGACGATTGGCGACGTTGTTTCTTGCACCATGGTGTTGGTTGCAGCGTTCCTTTTCTTGGGCCCTTCTGGCATCAAACCGAACTCGGGTGGTAAATCTTGCAGGCGGGTGCTGGCTCTTGTTGGACTGGCATGGCGGCTTCCCGAGGTTGTAGTGGGCATGAAGGGTGCGTACCCCGCACCTCCACCAGATGTCACGAAGACAAGGACGATGCAGTTGTCTTGAATGAGAAACACGTTTATTGGAGCGAACTTGTGCTCCCCTAACAACTCAAAAGAATACAGAGGCGGCGAAGCAGCGGTCAACAAAGTGACTTGCACAGGCGAGTGTCATCGAATCGAATGCCCCGGCGTCTGCACTGCAGGCTTTTTATTTTTGGCGCGCGTGGTTCTCGAAACGTCGATTCGCATCGAGAACATAGTAGATCCAAGAAGATTATTCTGGGCTGTTCACGTTAGATCGGAATGCTTTCCCTATCACAACAGATAACACATGCGGCACATAAAGAAAGAATGGAACACGCGCTTCCCTTGGCGCAGAGATAACACAGACCGGCGCAGCCGGGCGGTAAAAGCAAACACAAACAAACAAACCCAATGTATGGTTCGCGGCAATATATTTATATATGTATATATATATTTTATATATATATAGGTTAGTAGAGACAGAGACAAACGAGAAAGACGTAGAAAATAGAAATAAGTTTACTGACGTTTCGGGGAGAGGACTCGAGTTCAGGTACTCTGAAGAAAGGGAGTCCTCTCCTGAAACGTCAGTAAACTTATTTCTCTTTTCTACGTCTTTCTCGTTTGTCTCTGTCTCTACTAACCTTTTTTTTCGCGCTCTGTGTGAGTTTTTATCTTTCAGACTATATATGTATATATATATATATATATATATATATATATATATATATATATATATATATATATATACAAAACTCTGACAAAATACAAAAATACACAGTAATCATAAAGGAGCTGACCCACAAACAGCGACGTACATATGTTAAAAAAAGAAAATGGTAAGAGCCTTTTCACATAATCACGCAGGATTATCTCATTGCATAAATGCAGACAAGGTCTGGCGAAAAGCCGAATGATTGGAAATAAATCCGATCTCGTATGAAAGGTGATTCCATTAGTGGTATCAGTTATGAATGAATGATAAAATGCATTCGTCGGACAAAATGTATCTCCAACTTTGTTATGATGGTCCACGCGCAAAGAACTTTAAGTGGGCAATGTAATTAGCTACTCTTTCAAAGAAGTATGATAATACACTATAAAAAAAGCATAGACAAAACAGTTTCCGGTGTAAGAACAACTGAGGAAGGGAGAAAGAAATTTCATTGTTGTAGCACTGGTGGTACGGTTCTAATTGGAGAGTATAAAGCGGGGAGTGTCATTTTGCATTAGCTCAATCTTGTGTTCAAGAGTTGCATAACAAGGGTCCCGAATACCAGCAGCATACTCAATTTTGGGTGACAAGCGATTTTAGAGCAACAATTTTAGTGACGATAGGGCCTTGCTTAAATTACTGCGCAGAAATCCCAGCATCTTATTGGCTTTATCTGTAATTGCGTCAATTTGCTGTCGCCAGGAAAATGTTGGGCTTTTAATTACACCTAGATATTTGTAACTGCTGACAACTTACATAATGAAGCCATTTAGTGAACACATTGCTGTGATTGATTCCCGTCGTGAAACGCTCATTGACTTGCATTTGACTCATTTAATACCATCCCACTTTTTTCACACCACTTTGAAATGACGTCGAGATCGGACTGAAGTAATCGCTCGTATTGTCGATCGGTAATCTCACGGTACACATCACAGTCGTCTGCGTATAAATAAATACTGGGGGAAACAGAAGCCAGTAAATCACTGATAAAGATAAGGAATAGCAAGGGCGTGAGAACGGATCCCTGCGGGACAACTGAACCGGCGTCTGTTAAGGGGCGATTATAACCATTGAAAGTAACATATTACAAACGCTGAGTTAGAAAACAATTAATCCATGTCAGTACCTTAGAATACAAATTGAAGAAGGATAGTTTGAGCAATAATAGTTTGTGGTTCACCTTATCAAAAGCTTTTCAGAAGTCTAAAAAATACAGTCGGCCCTCGCAGAATTGTCTAAAATACAGTGTAATGAATGAGTAAATATCAGCAGCTGAGTTTCCCGGAATATGAGCGTCGGGAGCCGTGTTGGGATGCCATGAAAAAAGAATTGGATTTTAGAAATAAAAAGATGTTGCTGTGCAGAACATGCTCCCTGATCTTACATGTTATGCTTGTCCGAGATATCGGGCGGTAGTTAGAAGGACTTACTGTGCTTCCAGATTTGTGAAGAAGAACAACCTTTCCAATCGTCTGTTATAATGGTAAAATCCCTTGAACTAAAGACCGTTGGAAACTTTTAGCAAAGAATATTGATGAGTAGGTTTTGGTCCGCTTAAGAAACATTGACCTGATTTTGTCCGTACCACAAGATGATAATTTCAAGGAATTAATTATTTTCATGATTCTTGATGGCTCGAAAATGACCGCGAACATTGGGGGGAAGCTGCATAGCTGTACATCAGGGTAAGGGGGTACGATGGCGGTACAATTGAACACCCGCGAAAGAACATCATTGAACACCGAAGGGCATTCGGTAGGCGCTATGTGTTCACCCAAAAAATCAATTAGAGTGATAATACTCTTCTGTTTTTTTATTTAAGCTATTCCAGAACGATATAATTGCCATCGACCACTTGTGTTGAGCAGATTTGCAATACGGAATAGACGTTTCTTTGTTGTTATTAAGTCTCGGCAGGGATTTGGTATAATCTGGCGTGCAGGGATTACATTTATTTCTTCTCCTTGGTACGCGTGCAGATATAAGTTCATTCACTTTGTTGAAAATAAATCACAGTTTTCTTGCAAGCTCCGCTGATGGAATTCTGCAAGATATGTGTCAAGGTAGATAGCCAGTTCAGCATTGATATCAGCAAATTTTGCCTTACTATATTCTACAATTACTTCCGTTGTGTTTATGCTGCGTGGGGCAAATAGAGCCAAACAGCAATAGGTAATGATCACTTACATCCAGTTAGGTAGGTTATTTTTGACAGCATATCTGGGTGAGTCGTCAAAATAAATCAAGTGTGCTAGAAGAATCACGGAAGCATCTAGTCGGTTCTGTGACCACTTGTGTTAGCTGAAAAGACGAACAAAGATTAAAAAATTCCGCGATTGCATAGAAAAAGGTTTCAGAATTTGAGACGGGCCAGACCACATTATATTTGGGAAATTGAAATACCTCAATATAATTAATGGCGAAAAAAGAAACCGACAGGCGAGAATATTGAGAAGATGCTGTGGTTCCACAACAAAGCCTTTTGACACATTCTGAGGGTGGTAACAGGCACCAATTATATTTTTTGTGTTAGGAAAGTAGCCCAGGCCCAAACTGTTTCCAAATTAGTTCGAACATTTATGGGAAAAGACGGGATGCCATCCGCTATAGCAATAAGTGTGCCACCACCGTGTCGTCCTTCCGTGTCGCAGCGATAAAACTCGGTAACCTTTGCTGTCATATAATACTTCGCTGCTGCGAACTTTAGCCCCATAGCCATGTTTCGTTTCAAACAAATATGTCCGCGTCGCATGAGCTGACGATAACGCTGAGTTGGTCCCGTATGTTCATAACGCTTCTCACATAGGCAAATACAACTTGAGCCGAAGACAATTTTACAGCGCCTGCATGGTTAGCAGACCCTGATTGCTAAGAGTATCTGTGCGCATGGGAAGAAGCACTTGCGCTATTAGAAGACACTGTGGGGCTGCTGTGCGTAGGAAGGCTCAAGGTTGATCCTAGGGCGTTTGGTTGATCCTACGGCCGGCATTCGGAGCACTACTTGCATTATTATCGGAAATATCCCTCACTCTGTCACTTTGGCGGTCGAAAGTGTATATCGCACCATTTACAGACAGCCTGTGGTAACGAATTTTGAATTCAGGGAAACCTGGCAGCTCGCTGCCGTATTGTCACAATTTTTATCTAGCTTGTCTTGTCGGCAGTTAAAAATATTTAGTTAGTGATACGTCGCATTCTTTTAGTTTGGATCGCTGGGATTGCATCTTTTCTTTACCTTTCTACATGCTAAACTGCAGTATAATTCGTCGGCATTTCTGGTCTCTGTAAGGTCCTCCCAAGTGGTGAGTCCGCTCGATTCAGTTACGTCCTTGCTCTAGGGCAAGGTTTTGGGCAAGTATATCCAAAATTTTCTTTACTGTTTCGGACCACGTTTCATTAGTGTCTGTACACCGTGGAAAAGTAAATTATTTAGACGGCCCCTGTCCTGAAGATCGTCGAGGCAATCTTGAAAATTACAAGACACATAATTAATGGCTTGTTGCACACTTTGTACACCGGACTGAATGCGATCGATATCGCCAGAGCTGGCTTCAATTTTGTTCAAGCGTTCATTTAAATGCAACAGTTTTGTCTCGAGAGATGCCTGTGCCGCTCTTACGTCGTTTTCCGCCTGAATTTTGTTGGCTTGACCTTGTGCAAGTTTGGTTTGCCTTTTTGTAGTCTCTCATTATTGTGGTTTTATACCTTCTAATTACTCCAGAATTTCGGTTTTGGGATCGCATTCACTCGCCACAGGCTGTTTTGCGCCTTCGGGGACCTTTTTTGTGGGGCCAGGTTGCTCTCTACATCACCGCAGAACACCAGCATTCGCAAAGTATTTACACACTCGTCATAAATTGAACACAAATCAGATGGGCACGGGAAGAGCACTAGCAGCGATTGCTACTGCGCTTGGCATACGGCGAAAGCCTGTTGCTAACCTGGAAATGGCGAAGTCAAAATCATGCAGCCATCTGAGCGGCGACGCCGTTCCCGTGCCCACCTAAAGGACACTTGCTGATGTAGCTGTTAATATCCCACCACGATTGTGCTTATAGCGGCAAGGTGACAGTCATATCCACGGCCATTGGGAAGGGCAATAGTCGATGCTGACGAAGAAACGGTTACAGATGCAATGGCTGCTGTTTTCGGCCTGGTTCAGAAGGACAGGTGAGCCATGATTGTCTTAGCTCCGTACGATGCAGTCACAGCTTGTACAAACCAGGCGAAAACCTGGAAATGGCGAAGGCGAAATCGTTCAGCCATGTGAGCAACAACACCGCTTCCGTGCCCACTTAAAGGGTGCTGGCGGATGTAGCTGTTTATACCCCTCGTCGATTGGGCTGATAGCGGCAAGGTGGCAGTCATCGTCACGGGCCATTCCTAAGGGCAAATTTCGATGCTGTCCAAGAAGCGGTTACGGATGGAATGGCAGCTGTTTTCGGCCTGGTTCAGCAGGACAGTCGAGGCAGGGCTTGTCTTATTGCCGTACGCTACAGTTACAGCTTGTAGAAACCAGGCCAAAACCTTGAAATTACTAAGGCGAGATCGCTCAGCAATCTCAGCAGCAACACCCCTTCCGTGCCCACTGTACTGGAATTTCTGTTCGCTCCAAGCAAGCAATAGCAATTGAGTGCTTCTTGAAAGTTCTTACATTTTTGGTGTGTGTGAAATTGCAGGACCCGAGCACGGGGCCGGAATGACGACGCATACTGCGTACCGGCGTAGACATGCCGACCGTAAGTAACTAGTATTAGCGCTCTTCACTTCGTACGGGCTGGGCCTGTGGCGCTCCATATGCTGTGGCAATTTTACGCCGGCAGTATGAGAAACTTCAATCACGTTGTAATTTAAAGGCGTTGACATGTCTAGTATAACGGGGGAACTGCAGTGAGAGACGACGTAACATTTTACGTTGAAATTCCCAAACTTGAAGTTTTGGTGTCTTCAGAATGAACTCACACAACAGTAAAAGTCAGCAGGTGCTTAAATATGATATTTGTCATTTAGGCGCCATAAGTAGTACCGAAATGGGCCGTGCAGGCAGACTACAAGTTTGCTTTACTCGAAAGGTTTGGTGTTTTATGGTAGCCCCAATGGTGCTACCATAGCATGCAATGCTTCATTCCTTAAGAAATGAATCAATTATTGTTAAAATTTTAATTGTCCCGCTAAACGTGTTTAGTGCTGTCGGCAATGAAGTAACCAGGACAGGTCTTCAAACGAACCTTAATTCGCTGTTTCGACTGCAGGGAACTACGGAACACTTTACTTACCATAAGTGGTCCTAGATGGCGCCACCATACTGCGCAGGAGCGCTTTCTTCCCTTCGTTTGCATGCGACCGTATTTGCACCTGGCTTATTTTCCTTGCGGTAGGTAGTAACAGGTTCGCTCAACATGAGCTATGCTCAACAAACAGGGCAGCGGTTTGCGCCAATCTGCCAGTGCCGTGTGAAACAATTCCATAGCACCGGACTGCTGTGGAGCTATAACAAGCATAGTGCGCGGAGAAGCGACAGCAGTACTCACTGGTGCTTCTGTGTTTACGTGGACGTTCGTAACTTTCATTGTTTACCCAGCCATTCCTACTCCTATAAAATTTATATGCAATATATTTAGGCGGCAATAGCTTATTCTGAAGCTTAAAAGAACTGCCTTACTCGCGTTTTCTTTTTCCAGCCTAAGCCAGTCACGCAGCTGTGCATATGACGTCACATGTTCTAGTGCGGTAGTTGAGCTAGTGAGTCGCATGGCCCTTCCTTTTCTTCCTAATTTTACAGATTATTCGGGCGAAATTTACGTTTAAAGTGGTGTCAGAATGATTCCAAAGAGCCAATCTTTCGAATGAACTAAACTTGTGTTTGGTCTGAATGGCCCCTTTAAGCATAAAAACTGAATTCATTAACCACCTACGGGAATCGAAAATTCAGCACTCGCTTTATTGCTCCTGCTGTGCATTTAGGCCGCGATGTCAATGCATCGTTTTGTTACTTCTCAACACGGGTTAACGGGAAATATCCGAGAAACGCGTTCGCTTATTTGTAACGCTCGATGCGTTCAACGTTCGCCGCATACGAATCTAGAAATAAAATCTCCCACGGCCTTGGTAGTTTTAAGCGATAGCTCTTATTACACCTTAGGATGTCTTCCCACGAATGACCTTCACTGCAGTAGGGAAGCTAGCTTTTCATGAGGTTAATGTACGGCGATCTGTAGGGTTGCATGGCGTTTTATGGAGGCATTTAGTTTCAAATCCGTCATATTTTCATACGAGCGGTAGTGCCCGGGGATGCCTGGGTAAGACGTTATACTAATGACACTAATGGGTACAACACGTGTTCAGTTATTTGTTAGTTGTTATATAGGCTAGTTCATCGTGACGGGGTTCATAATAAGAACTACTGGCTGCTGTCAATATATGAGAACCGTCCGGAGCCGTGTCATGGTAATGGGAAACGTCTGGAGCACCGTGTTTTACTGAAAGCTCTGGGTAAACAAATTGCACCAAGATGGTGCCCTCAATCCAGTGAGTGAGTGCGTGTAAAAAACGTTTTATTGTGCCGAAGAAGTGGGAGTGGTTCTCTTTTCCAGGCAGCCATGTGATGAGCGGGCAGCTTTCCCTGGGGAAGCCAAAAGTGCCTGGACATCCAGATCGTTGCTAGTCACCAGGTCCTCCCATCGCTCAGGGGTTGGAAGTGAGTGATGATGAAACGGGGAGATAGGGTTTTTCTTGCCATGTAATATAACCATGAGAAGGCGTTTCGGGTTGGAAACAGCATTTGCATTCGCCAGCAGGTTGAGTTTAGAACATAGATTTGCAGGCCGGAATGGGACTGGGTGAGGGAAGGTATCTTTACCATAGAAAGTGTTAGCTAACGATGATCATTGGTCACAGTTTTCTAGTAAATGACACGGGCTCTTACGGGATGCGCGTGGTTGCAGAAAGGGCAATGGGATGGTGAGTGCTAGGTGAACGCGGGAAAATTCAACTGAACTCCACGTCCAGAGGGAAGAAAATTAAAAAAATCTCGCTGCCCTTTTTATACTACGCATGTTAGAACTAAATCTTCAAATAAATTTTTAGGCAGTTGGATTTGCACCATTTGAAAGCAAAAACGCAAGGGATATTACTAAGGGGTGTGTGGCTATTGAGGATACTGTCAGAACACACCATTTACCCCTAAATCCTGGTTGCCTCTATTAGGTGGGTGCCATAGAAAACTGTTGTACAACAGTGTTTAGATCCCAGAGTAAATAAACTATTTCAACTAAAACCAGTTCAACATCTCAAATGGAGTGGCATAAAACAATTTTTATCTGCAAAACTATTTCACAGCTTTTCATTCTCTCCGTTGTGTCATTTTTAAAAATTTCAACAATATTGAGCTCCAACACCGTAATCACAATGTGCTCGTGAAATTTGAAGCCGTTTGAACCAGCAGTTTGGCTAGGCGTGTACATCCCCAGTTAGGCCTGTTAGGGTCTTCACACGTGTAACTTGTCAAAAAGCAGTTTGCCTTTTATCGGTCGTCACAGGGGAAATCCTTAAAATCGGTTTTCTGCATTTGTATGAATAACCTATGTTAGCAAAACTTGATTGGATAAATGGATCAGTGAAATATTTACTGGAGAATCTTTCCGAACACCCATTTTTTTTCCGGAATGCGGAAGCACCTCGGTAGTGTTGGTTAGGGCGAAATCGTAAAACTACTTTTTAGATATTCTTAAAGGGTACACATATCATGAAAAAGCGCTTCGATATGCGAACGGGTGACCGTGATAATCACGAATTTACGAGAACACAATTTTGCCCCTTTGCTCGGTTACAAGGGCAATTTCTAAAAATCCTACCTTAGTAAGCCCCTACGCTATGACTCAAATGTATCCGCAAAATTTCAAGTCTCTAGACCAACCAGTTTTCGCTGGGCGTTGATGAGTCAGTAAGTCAGTCAGTCCGTCGGGCACTTGTCTTTATAGGTACAGATAAAACACAATATATTGCCCCTAAGGGTTGCTTCCAACAATGCAATTCCGTCAACTGGTGAACCCTGCATTAAATGGGCTGGATTTGTAGTGTTTGGTTAGGGTCCAAGGGACACTCTGCCGGTGTTTAATAACGGATCATTATTTCATCATACTCTGATGTCAAATTTCGTTATTGCCCCAAAATGTCCCCCAGTAAGTCATTTGTGTATAGTACAGAACTCGTCTTTGAAGCGACTCGGTGTTGAGTGAATGGCATCCGCGTTCATCCGAAAGTTTGCCGCAATATGAACTTTCATGTTTGTGTCCAGCAAGGCGTAAGCTATGAATTGAAAATAGAAAGATACGTTATAACAGTTGTTTAATTTCTTTGTTTATTGTTTTTATCTATACGTCGAAATAAACTTTTCGATGTAATATATTACGATCTTATGAATGTGGTTGCCCTTCCAGAAGCTGCACCCAAGGACGAGTAAGAGCCTACCGTCGTTTAATTTCTCACCTTCTTTGATCGTACAAACACGCTCCCACCCGCTTTTGATCGCTTTAGATCTTGCAGCGTACAACCTCATCGCTCGGCATTTTGGTCATGGTTCACTAGAGAATAATCTACACGTCTTCGAAAACTTGCTTTTTCAGCGATACAGTACTTCGTTGAGTTTTTCGCTTATTTCGGACTCGGTCTGCGACAACTATATTCATAGTGGCCGCCCTGTTGCGTCTTCAATTGTCCATAAAGACAAAATAATAGCCCTCTTCATTAACAAATTCTGAATTCTCCGTCCACGTTTCAATGATAGCAATTGTAAGCAAACTTCACTAAAAAAAATAAACAAATCGACATTTTAAAGAAAAACCTGCGATGAAATGGCGATTCCGGAGCCTATTTCTGCAAGTTGTTTTTGTTTATGTTATTGGCGGCGACGAACCCAAGCCACCGCCAATAAACTTGAAGAGGCGACTGTAGTGCGACTGGTTATTCATCTTAATCGTATCAGTTGAATGACAACCTCTAATTTTCCCACTAATAATTATGTTCTTAGTACTGACCCATGTTATGCTCGTTCTGCGTATATGACGTAACTTCAGCACATATTGCAAAGTTTCCCGTTATTTCTTGCGTTCCTTCGTGTAAACAAACGGTTTGTGAATAGAAATGCTGTAGTTTTTTTCAACTTGAATGAAGGTGTATCTTGTTTTCATGTCTCCTTTAGCAAAAGCCAATTCTTCTAAACGATCCTTCCCGCTTTTAAGCTAATGCATATTATGCCCGGGCACATTGTATTTTTATTAATTAAAGCTACTTCCTAAGGTCCACAGCTTCGCGTATGACACAAACCACGACATGCGTTTCTTTAAGCCTAGTTAAAAATAGTTTTAATTAGTGCACAGAAGCTCAAAACAGCGGGTGCTAATCTGGGGAAGCTACAGTCATTTATGTCGTCGGCGTTGTTGTTTGCAGCTGCTACTGTTGCGGTTGCTGTTGGTTTTGCTGTAGTTTTCGTCGTCGTTGTTGCTGCTGATCTTGTTCATGTTATTGTTGATGTTGTCGTTTGTGCTGTTGTTGCTGTTGTTGTCGTTGTTGTGGTCGTTCTCGTTGTTGTTGTTGCTGTCATCGTCGTCGTCGTCGCCGTCATCGTCGTCATATGCGTTCACAGCTGGAATGCATTGCATGACAAACCGGCAAAACTTACATTTTTTCATGCGGTATATTCCTTGCAATGAAACGCTATGTCGCCCTAAAATGTTAATTCTGTCTCAAAGAACTGCTAGAAGTCAGAAGGTGGATCCATGTATGAACTATCACATGGTGGCAAAGGAAATCTTAACTTCATTTACCTGATTTCAGAAGCGCGATTCTACAGCAGCGCCTTTGTCGGCAGTTCACTGCAATTGTGGAAGTAGAGGGAAAGTATTTCACGTATTTTAACTTAGTGCAGAGATAATTTGACGGCCAGATTCCCATATATATTACATATCCAACGCCATTGAGAACTATTTCTACTGGCTAATTAATGAGCAACCCTGTTTCGTTTAATGTTTCTGATGTCAATACAGTATGGCAATAGCACGTGGTCGTACTCCAGGGCGACTGTTGAAAGTTTTAACCACCTGGTAGACTAGACGGATTCATAAATACGAATAAACGTATATACTAAAGTGATTAAACTGAGCTTAAACGTGACTTCCAGACCAGCATCGAGTAAGTGACTACGTGCGTTAACTGACGATTCAGTTTGAAAATCAACACCGTTAATGAACTGCTTCGCTAAAATTTATTCTTCCTTTTGGTTCTTTAGGGACACGAACTGTATGACCAGTTGTCAACTGCTTTTGTTTATCGCCTTCTTGGTCTTGGTCGCGGCCACCGCCAGCGCACTCGTCTACTACGCGACCAGTAAGGATTCTTAATATCCACTTCCGCCTTATAATGCGGAAACGTTGGTATGACAGTGTTTCTTGATTGCGAAGAACAACGCTTGTATGCTCGCAAACTCTGCGACGTTTCACTAAACCAACCCTACCATTAAACATGGGAGAATTGCGCAACTGTTGTTAAAGCACACCATGTAACACCGAGCATACAGACGCTAAAAGAGACTACAAGTCTCTGATAGCTGAGCCATCTCCATGGAAGGCAAACAGCGATGAGGTAATCCTAGAAACTACATATAATCCAAAATGGTCAGTCTGTTTCAATTACATCCTGCGCGTAGGGCGCAGCGGGAAATTAGTGTGCATACGAGCGACCGCCACAGAACAGACGTCATTAAACGATTGCGTAGTTTTTTTGCATCTCACCCAAAGTGATGCAGTTCTCGCCTTAGACAGCCTATCCAGACTCCGCGTAGGCGGGGTCTGACTACATTTTCTACAGGGCACGGCGTGCGTACGTGTGGTGGCTGTTGCGGCGCATCGTGAGAAACCGTAACCTAAGAGGTTCAGTCATAGGGTTTAGGCCCAACGTTGGTCTGAATATGTTATTGCAGCATTTACAGTACAGGCGAATTCACTTATAAGACACTTCAAAGTGTCGCGAAAACTGGTGGTCATAGATATATATACATACATAAGCGCGGAAATTAGCCAACCTGTCGAACAACCCCTTCGGTAAGAAGTTAAGCTTCATACATAAACGGACGCTCACTGCTCGCTTACGAACGAGCTAAACTGTATTTTCGTCGAACCTGCCTCTGCCACCACAATTCCCGAAAAGAAATTCTTTTGGATTACCTCATAATCTACACTGGCTGTAATGGTTTCGACAGCCATCAGCCACGCCAGCTTGAGAGTACTAGGAGCCGCGTCGCTAGGACCGTAGGAGAGCGAAGATCGGAAATTGCAATGCAATCACTAGTTCTTATCAGCAACTGTGCAAACGAGGTGTCGGCCAACCGCGATCTCTAGGTGGTAGTTGCTAACCACGAGCGCTTTCTGCAGCACGCGGTTGCTGCGTTCGCTTCGTCTAGTGCGGCGTGAAGATTGGCACCGCCAATAGCAACGCTTGAGCGGCAGTTGATATTGGTGGCGCATAATGTTCGTTTATAGCGTCTTGAATAGGTATAAAATTGTTATTTATTCACCCCTAATTATCTTTACCATGGCGTGCAATTTATGGCTGCTAATTGCCTCTATACATACTAATTTAGAAACGTATAAAACGCAATGACTGCAGAAAAAGCGTTTATTTCTTTACATTGAACACGTGAGGTGAAATGTGCGACGAAACCAGAATTTTATGTGCAGATCTTAAAGGCTATCCTTTCGCTGCTTGACCGCCAGCTGAACGTCAGCTAGGCCTCACGCTCCCTCCTTAATTTTTTATTCCTAATTGCCGTTCTGCCTGGAAAGAGGCTAACCTCGGTCGCGGCATCCGAAAGCTGCGGACTATGCTCGCCGATCTGGGGATATCTTCGTTGTGATTGAACTGAAGGGGGGAACTCACCAGCTCATAACCCGTATTATGCGTGACAGACTGTGTTGAATTCTTTTAACTTACTATGCACCGTATTTTTAGCGTGACCGCGTCGGAAGTGTTCTTTGTAAAAGTAGGACGGTTTGAAAAACGTTCGGTATATCTGGACACAGTTTCAATGGGAAAGTCATAAGTTCCCTGAAATATGGTTTTATAACTGGTAGAGCGTTATATCTGGGATTGCTATAAGTAGTTCGACTGTATAACAGTAATGTATAGGAATTACGTTTTTCATCCGAAGTTTTACATCGCGTAATTCACTCCTTTTTCGCAATATCGACCTTTGTTTTCTCGAAAAGTACCAACTTGGCGAGCGGAGCTGCAGCTACCTGCGTCAGGCCGTACTCGCTGCCAGCGCCGTGTCTCCGGTCGCCCAGTACCGCTGGTTGCGTGACTAATGCTTGATGCAGCGTCGGAGACATTCGAATGTGTCGATTTCTTTTTATTAAAATACGACAGGTGGTCAAAGTGATGTCACGGTTGCAGAACATTCTGCCCACTGCGCAATCCCGCGGGCGAAATGGTAAAAATCAAGCCGAACCAGATTATTTGCCCCGCATGGCCTCTATTCGAACAACGCTGACCTATGGAATACCTACAAATTAGCGTCTACTGAGTACATCAAAGCGATTCCATCTGCTAAAGACACATTTATCAATACCACTCTCCCATTCATGCTATCTAAAGATCCTAAAAAGTTTTGGCGCGTCATAAACCCAAGCAGTGAGCATACGATAACCCTTACCGATAGCTCTGGAGACGCTGTAGCCCCCGAGCAGTGCGCTTATCTCTCAACAATTCTTTCACTCGTAATTTTTGTCGCATCATTAATGTTCCTGTGCCTCCCAAGAAATGCTATAACTACCCAGTCATGTTCCCAATAATGGTAGATTCTTTTGGTGTAGAAAACATAAGTCCCTGAAACTTTCATCCGCCCCCGGTTGCGACCTGATTACCACCAAGTTCCTTAAAGGTACCTGTTCCTACTCATCAATTATTCTTGCTAAAATTTATCGACAGTCGCTTCACGAAGGCATATTACCAATCGAATGGAAGATTGGCAAAATTGTACCATTTCACAAGTCGGGTGACAGGCATTCCCCATTAAACTATAGACCCATCTCGCTTACTAGTATTCCATGCAAAATATTTGAGCACATTTTGTTCTCTAACCTTGCGAGCTTCCTGGAGTCTAACTCATTTTTTACGTGTCACCAACATGGCTTTAGGAAAACATTCTCGTGCGAAACTCAGCTTGTAGCCTTTACACACAAATTAAACGTCATTCTTGATCAATCTAGCTTTGCCGACTGCATATTTATAGATTTTTCCAAAACTTTTGATAAAGTCTGTCACAACTTACTGTTGCACAAATTAAAGGAACTTAATATCGATCCCAGGCTTCTAACATGGCTCGAATGCTTTCTAAAAAATCGCTCTCAATTTGTTTCAGTTAATAATGTAAGCTCTGAGCCAAGTGCGGTTCATTCCGGCGTACCTCAAGGCTCCGTACTAGGTCCACTGTTCTCGTTATATACAATAATGATTTACCTTCCTGCATTACCTCTAATATTCATTTGTTCGCGGAAGACTGCGCAATCTTCCGGGAGATAACTTGTGATGGTGATATAACCTCTCTCCAACATGATCTTAACTCCATTTCTCTTTGTTGTAAAACATGGCTTATTGAATTAAATAGCAAAAAATGAAAATTTTTACGTGTTTCGAGAGCAAACCATCAACTTCCAACCTATTACCTTGATAACACACCTCTTCAATCCGTGACAAACTATGAATACCTTGGGGTGCATGTAACAACCGACCTGACCTGGACTGTTCACTGTAATTACGTAATTAAAAATGCTAACCGAATGTTAGGTTATCTCCGCCGCAACCTTTCAACGGCCCCTCCTTCCTTGAAACTTCTTCTTTACCCTACACTAATACGATCTAAACTTGAATATTCCGCTGCAGTACGGGATCCTAGTCATGCTAACCTAATACACTCTCTTGAAATGGTACAGAACAACTCAACTCGTTTTATACTTTGTAATTACAACCGGACAGCAAGTATAAACAGCCATGAAATCCACCCTTAACTTGCCTTCACTTTCATCCCGCCGTAAAATGTTCCGTCTCCACTTGTTTCACAAGCTGTTTCATCGCCCATCGCTACGGGACGGTCTTATCTTGGCTCCTAGTTATATTTCACCTCGCCTGGTTCATTCCCATAAAGTCGGGTTGCCCCTTTGCAAGACTCACGCTTTCTCTCAATCTTTCCTACCACGCACCTCTGAGGACTGGAACCGCCTTCCCGCATCAGCGGCAATCATTGAAAATCACCTTCATTTCAAAAGTGCGTTAGCTAATTATGTGTAATTTAGGTCATCAAAGTATTGTATTACCTGATTTTGTGTTGTTCCTGTACAGTATTTATTTTCTTGTCGTTTTTCCTTTCCTGGTCTAATTTTCATAATTCCCGCGCCTTTGTTTGCTATAAAGCCTGTTAGCTAAAACTGTATAATTAGGAACTTCTGCTCAATGTAAGATTCACAGCTGCATTTTGTAAAACTCTTGTGTTATCTTTTGCAACCACTCCCCGCTGTAATGCATTTTGGCCCTGAGGCTATTGCAAATAAATAAAAAAATAAATTTACCCCACTTAGGATACCTTAGCTTGTATAGGAAGCGAGCTGTACCATAACACCAACCGCAAAGGTCGTTGTCAGTACTCCTTGATCGTCATAGACTGTGTTTACTGGGGGGAAAAATGTTGCTTTTTTCTGGCATCGCAGAAAAAGAAAGTGGAGGTGACGAATCGGATTTGGATCTTGACCTACCAACAAACGAGCAACCAGGTTCCAGAACCATTCCAATATATTATACTTTGCCTCATGCCACCACCACTCCTCATATTCCTCTGCCAGCTCGTAAGTTCTTTTGTCCTTCTTGGTTGTATACGAATGTTCGAGGGACACCAAATTTAAAGCGCACTCAGTATTCGAGATGGTGAGGATTTGGCTCAGTTGGTGCGCTTTTCTTTCTTTATAAACAAAGGCACAACAACGTCGCAATTTTTTCCGACTTTCCCCGTAGATAATTTTCGGGATCTCTCGTCAGTATCTACAGAGGCTATCGCATTGTGAAATCTGAGTTCTAATGGATAGAGCTTCTTCAGGGAAATCCGGCAGGATGTCCGAGCAAGTGGCCGGCAGTGAAAAACCGTATCTGTGATTCCAATGCCTTTGGAAAGCCTCATATGCTCTGGGGCATGTTTGCAGATCTTGGGGATTTCTAAAGATGTTTTTGATGCTTCCTAATGTGAGGCTCTAAGTTGGCCTTCGTTTTAATTTTAAGGGGTACTTATAAGGAACATTAGTTATTCGGATTATGACGTCACTTTTCGCGCTGACCTCAGGTGTGGGGAGATTTTACTACAGTGGCACTTTTTAAAATTTCACTTTCTTATTGCATGTAGACTGAATTTTTGAACAATTCACAGAGATTTATCTTTTCCACTTTTGCCGCTTTCTGCGCAGAATCACCGATGCCAAAATCCCCTCTTATCTGCATCTATGGCGAGGCGACGAACGAGTCGATAGAGTTTCCCGAGGATGGATTATGTGAGTTCATGTTTTACGAAGGCTTGTATGGTCCTGGCCAGCCGCAGCTACACGTCGTGAACATTCTGGCGTCAGCGAGGCCCCTGAATCACTTCGCGTCGGAGGCAGCGGCGCCCAGTTCAACGCAGTATGGGCTGTCTTTGCACTATGGGTGAGATCCGTGACACCGACGCCTCATGTTCTGGCTAGTGAAACGGCACCTTAAACAAACGTACTAGTCATACCCCAGTTTTTACTGCTTTCTTGGACACTTCAAATGTGATGTGATTGACTTAATCGAGCCCTCAAAACTCGCGTATCGCGAACGCACAACTTCCCGCCACAAGCAAGAAAACACGATTTTTGGCTATCAATTCTAGAGTGACAAGCGAAGTTTTCTTGGGCG
Organism: Haemaphysalis longicornis; assembly: GCA_013339765.2. NCBI lineage: Eukaryota > Metazoa > Arthropoda > Arachnida > Ixodida > Ixodidae > Haemaphysalis > Haemaphysalis longicornis. The sequence goes on along the minus strand of CM023457.1, from coordinate 44,099,876 downwards.
GTTTTGTGTTATATTTCAACTGAGAAAACTATGAGCCTTTACACGTGGTCCAGGTTGATGACCGCGAACCTGAGGTGACCTAATTCGGAACGTTGTGCTTCCAACTTCCATTTTTTGGCGTCATTCAATCTGGGTAGATTGTCTAGGATCGGGGGGTAGACATATTCGTTTGCGGGGGAGAATCGGGTTGCAGCAGCTTTAAGAACATGGTTTTTACAGTCCCCGCATGCTTGGAAGTTTTTGACACCCCAGGCGTCTAGAAAGGACGCCCAGAAACATTTGCCGTTCACGAGTCTGCTGTACTGGATACACCCCATTGCGATATTGCTCAAGTCGATGTTGAACCGCCAATCACACAGCCTACAACTTAACGCAAGCTGTCCGTCCGGAAAGTTCCGTTTTAATTGAACGTATGTTTTAAGGAGGATTTTCTTCTTAATTCACCAGCATGATCCCTGCGTCTCTGCGATACCTTAGCTGCCCCACGTTCATGGCCGTCATGCAAGACATGGTGCATGCGTTTGCCCTTTTGTGCACGACATTCATCAGGATTTGAGGCCCGCCGACGACAATAGCATTTTTGTCTCTGTTCTTCCGTCAATCTTCTTAGGCGCGTTTCTGTTCAGGACTTCGGACAATTGGCGGCGTTCCCGAGACAACAGACGACAGGCGAAATTCAATATTGAGAACAGCAACTTGCCAAATCAACACTTGACAAGTTGCTGTTCACAAGTTGCCAGCAAGGTGCTAGAGGCGGAGTCAAATAAAAAAAGCAAGCCCACGAACAAGCTACAAACACAAGCACATGGAAAATGTCGCGCTATGGGACGTCTCGCGCTTCTAAGACACGTAGAGCTTTAAGGAATTTTATTTACGCATGTTAAAATTTCTGATAGCTGTCGCCGTAAACAGCTTTGATGTACAATTATTCAACGTTTATGGCCAAACCCGGATATCGATATGCGTTAGAGCGCCTTATACATAAAATCGTATGAACAGCAGAGATCACACAGAGATTTGGGGTGCGAGTGTCAGAGGAGTGTTCTGAGGCAGGGTAATGGAGCGTGCACCGGGGAAAAGGAAACAGCTGCCCCGGAGTGGCTGCAGCCACAAAGTTCAACAGAAAAGTTAGAGGCAGATCAAGAAAAGGTCCAAGTAGACTTTCGCTTTTACATTCTTGGAACGTTCTATGAATCCGCCGCAGCTCTTAATGGGTGGCATTTCCTTGGCCTCTAACCTGCCTTTGTCAGTAGCTCGGTTCTATCAAACATTGGATCTGAAATCCTACTTGCGCACAAAAAATCACTAGTGATCAAATACAAAGGCAGGAGCAGACAGAGTGGTGACAGGCAATAAGGCGGCACCCTCAAGTTGAAAAGATTGCATTGCCGCTGAATTTTGGCCCAGACCAGTTGAGAAGAAGCTATACACGTAACCACAGAATGCGGAAGATCTCTGCAGAATCGCGAAAAATTTTACCGTGGAGTACAAAACTCAAATTCATTGAAGACTCCCTACTCCCCTCAACATTTTTTCGGTCTGTTTGCAAAACAAGGGAAACACTGAATTTATTACAAACCCTCTAGAGGAATATCTCAGCACCATTCTATAGGCTGCCATTTTACACCTTGTAGCAGTGTGTTTTGCAAAGGTTGGACATAAATTTGTTTTGCCAAAACCGCACGAATTTTTTCTCAGTAACTTTAACAAAAACGGCTGGCGGCAAAGCACACTGTTACAGAGAACACAGTTACTTTTGTTGTCGCAGAGTGCATTTTTCCCATAAAAATACACAGGATTGCTTTCTGTTTTTCTAGGAGTATAAATATTTTTGCTATGAAGACATACTGGAGTTTTGCGCAAGAAAAAGAAAAACCATTTTCTCCAAAAATGTTCCCCGTTTTATTTTTGTGATCAGCCTTGTGCATGGGTCTTCGCATGTTAATCCACGGGTGTGTGTGCCTGTGCTTGTGCGTGTGCGTGTGTGTGTGTGTGTGTGTGTGTGTGTGTGTGTGGTGTGTGGTGCGTGCGTGCACGCGCGTGAGTGGGTAGCAGGCGTCCATGTATGTACATGTTTTTCATGTTTTAGTGCCGTGTGTGGGCACGTTCATGCATTGTTGTTCGTCTTTGTATCGGTTTGGTGAATGCGAGGGTATGCGTATGCTTATATGTGTGTATTTGTGTGCATCTGTGTGCGCATGCATGTCTACAGTTGCATGCGCAAAGCGTGTGCTTATGCATGCAGACGTGTTCATATATGTGTGAGGCTGTCGCGAACGCGACAGAGACGAGCCGAGACAAGTCTAAACGCTATGCCATGCACCCAAAAACTGGGGGCCCCGTTTTATTCCACGCTCATGGCGTTCGTGGCTGCTTGCGCACCGCGACGCGTGGCCCGCTCTCATTGGCGCTCAGCCCCAGCGCCATCGCCGCTGAATGATGATGAAACAACATTTATTGAGCCCAAATGATTTAGTGGTGCCCATAGGCAGCAGACGGGGGTGGTTCCCTATTCACGGGACCCATATGTCGCCAACAACTCCTGGCCCCTGGCCACCAGGGCTAGCTGGGTCAGCAGAGCGGGGCTGGACAGCAAGGTCTCCCATCGCTCAAGGAGTGTGGATGGGGAAGTGGAGGTAGGATAGGGGGGTGTAGGAGAGGGAGTGGGGGGAACTTGACTCTTGAGGAACGTGCATTCCGCCATGACGTGCGACAGGATGCCTTCGGGCTGCTTGCAGAAAGGACAGGTGGCGTCGTGTAACTCGGGATACATTCGATGGAGCAGGGTTGGGTGCGCGAGCGACCCCGCCTGCACTCTGCGCAGGATCGTTTGCTGTTGCCTGGTTAGAGAGCGGTGCGGTTCGGGTAAGGTGCGCCGTTCTTTCCTGTACGCTCGAGTAATCTCTCTGTTGCTTGTCATTGGGCTCGGGGTGTCCGCATCATCGCGCGACTCGGTGGCTGCCCGGAGCGTCATTTCGCTGGCGTGGTAGTCGGCGATGGTGTTGCCTGCTACCCCCGAGTGAGCTGGGACCCACATGAGTTCAACGGCTCGTCCCAGTGTTGTCACTTTCATGTTCAAAATCGCAAATGCCGCGGAGGAAACGCGTCCCCTTCGGTAGTTGCCGTACACAGTCTTGGAGTCCGTGACCACGGCCTCCACGTCCGGTTGAACGAGCGCCAGAGCAACAGCCACTTCTTCTGCCGCCACGGGATCTCTCGTCCTCGTCGACGCTGTGACGATCAGTCGGTCCGTGTGTCGTAACGACTGCCGCCACCCGGTCGCTGCCTTTCCTAAGCGAGGCGTCCGCGTATAGAACCCGGGGATTCTCCTCCAGCTGTCGGGCCAGGGCCTTGTCCCGCGCATCGCGCCTCCCGTCATCCTTACCCGGGGTCATGTTCTGGGGTAGAGGCTTGGTTTCGATTGCCTCCTTCCACCTCTCGGGTAGGGGCGCCGTCGTCGGTATTGGTTCTATCCGCCATCCCAGCTTGCGAAGGACGGCGCGTCCGTGTTCAGTGCTACTGAGTCTGACGCGTTGATTAGAGAGGTGAGCTTCCACCAGCTCGTCCACCGTGTTGTGGACGCCCATGTTCTGCAGTCGTCGGGTCGACGAGTATATGGGAACGCCCAGAGCTTGCTTCGTTGCCGTGCGAATGAGCGTGTCGAGGGTGTTTCTCTGTGTCCTCGTCAGCTGGAGATACGGGACCGAGTAGGTGACCCTCGAAACGACAAACGCCTGCACCAGACGGATGGCCTCGTCCTCTTGAGGCCTCTGTTTCTGTTAGACACCCGGCGTAACATGCGGAGTACCTGTTCCGTAGGTGGTTTTGATTTTAACGACGGCGGCGTCCGGTTTCCCGTTGTTCTGCAGCAGCAGGCCCAGTATCCTACACTGCTGTGTCGGCTTAATCTCTATGCCGTCGATTCTGACCGTGATGGCCGGTTGGGGCGCCTTCTTGGGTCTTCCCGGCTGTATGCAGTAAAAGTTCCGACTTCTGCGGTGCGCAGCTCAACCCGCACGACTTCGCGTACTCGTCCACGGTCGTGGCCGCACGCTGCAAGGAATCCTCGTTCCACCCGTCGGAACCGGCCTTCGCCGTCCACATCGTGATGTCGTCGGCGTAAAGGGCGTGGTGAATGCCGTCTATTTGTTCGAGTAAATGAGGTAAGGGGAGGAGAGCCAGGTTGAAGAGCAGGGGAGACAGGACAGACCCCTGAGGCGTACCCCGCTCGCCGAGCTCGATGGGATCTGACTTCTCTCCCTTACTGTGATGGTGGCTGTTCTATTGGTGAAAAGGTCCTTCACGTAACAGAAGGTTCTCCGGCCGCACTTTGTCTTTTTCAAATTTGACAGCACGCTCGCGTGCGTCACGTTGTCGAAGGCACCTTTCAGGTAGAGAGCGAGGATCGCCCGTGGACCGTGCCTCGTGGCTTTTTTCACCACCAGCTCGTGAAGCTGCACCACGACGTCTTGGGTACTCAGATGCCCCTGCAACCGACGTAGCACCATGCGCTCCATGACGTTTCTGACGCAGGACGTGAGGGATATGGGACGCATGTTGTCGATCGAGGGGGCCTTTCCGGGCTTCGGGATGAATCGTACATCTGCTTCCTTCCACTCGCGCGGCAACCGAGAGCTCTCCCAGGCTTCGTTGACGTGCCCAAGGAGCTCGCGCGCCGCCGTACCGCTCATGTTGGCGATCAGCTTGTAAGTTATGGCGTCCCTTGCCGGGTGCGCTTCTCTTGTTGCTCTCGTCTATAGCAGCCCACAGTTCCGCCATTGTAAACGGCCTGTCGAGGTCTTCGTTCTGCTGGAGGGCCCCCACATAGCCCCCTCCCCTTGAGACGGAGTCTGGAGGAGGAGTCCGTGTAGAGAGCGGTACAGCAAAACGCACAGCCTTTGCGTTGCGAGGTTCACGGGTGGTGCTGCGAAGGGAAGGGAGACTGGTGGTGTTCAGGGTGGAATGATGGGTGGTGGAGTGGAACGCAGGCAGGGCAGCTTCGGCGAATGCGGGCTTGAGGCGATCGATGGAAACGACGGTGTCGGGGCCGTTGACGCGAACTGTAAACGTCTTGTCAGAGCGTAAAATGACGAGATGATGGCCGGTGTATGGTGGTTGAAGTGGTCGGCGGGCACTGTCGACACGGATGAAAACGTACTGGCTGTCAGAAAGGTTTGGATGGATAAAAGTGTCCTTGGTGGAACACGACCGTGGTGGTTGGGGACGGATAGAGCTGAAAAACCGGGTTAAATCGTTTACGTAGGACAGTCCAGGGGACGAAAGGTTGTCTTGTGGCTGGGAAGGAACCAGGAAGTCTGCCGGTAAGCGCAAAGACGTGCCATAGACCATTTTAGTGGCGGCACAACCAAGATCTTCTTTGATGACAGTGCTTAATCCTAGCAGCACAAGAGGAAGGTGAGCTGTCCACTGTTCAGGTGATTCGTGAGCCATCAATGAGGCCTTTTGCTGACGATGAAACCTCTCGACCATGCCGTTGGCTTGAGGATGGTAGGCCATTGTTTTTAGGTGCGTTACACCGAGCAGGCATGTCAAACGGTGGAAGAGCGTAGACTCAAATTGGCGGCCACGGTGTGTTATAAACTCCGACGGCACGCCAAAACGGGCGATCCACGTGGACATAAGTGTGGAAGAAACAGTCTCAGCCGTTATATCGTCGATTGGAACCACCTCCGGCCAGCGAGTAAAACGGTCGATCACTGTCAAGATGTAACGGTAGCCCTTAGATGGTGGTAGCGGGCCAACGAGGTCGACGTGAATTGTGAAGAACCTAGAGTCCGGCAAGGGAAAATGGGCCAGAGGTGCTGTGGTATGCCGAGAGACCTTGCATTGCTGGCAGGCGAGGCAGGAACGAGCCCATGCGCGTACGTCAGGATTCATGCCAGGCCAGACGTATTTCTCGGCAACCAAACGCCGTGAGTCACGAACTCCAGGATTAGAGAGACGGTGAATAGAGTTGAAAGCAATGCGCCTGAGAGAAGCAGGAAGGTACGGTCGTCTGCGGCCTGAAATCGGATCAATGTCGCAAACGATGCAGAATTGCCGCCGGTGTCACGAGGAGGGTCCATTCTGGCTCCTTGACTCCGCTGCAGCGTCCGGGTCACCAATGTCGCGAACGCGACAGATAGACGAGGCGAGACATGTCTGAACGCTATGCCGTGCACCCAAAAACTGGGGCCCCGTATTATTCCACGCTCGTGGCGTTCGTGGCTGCTTGCGCACCGGCGACGCGTGGCCCGCTCTCATTGGCGCTCAGCCCCAGCGCCATCGCCGCTGGAGCGCCGCCACAAGGCCATGTTCATAGGCACGTGTCTGCGTGCGTGGGGATGTGTGCACGTGTGTAGCGTGTGCGTACGGTGTGTGTGCGTGTGCGGGTGCGTGTGCGTGTGTGTTTTTGCTTGTGCGTGTGTGTGTATGTATGTGTGCTGTGCGTGTGCAGTTGTGTGTGTATGTGTGAGTGGCGTGTGCGTGTGCCGTGTGTGTGTGTGTGTGTGCGTGCGTGTGTGTGTGTTTGCGGGCGTGTGCGTGTGCATGTCCATGTATGTGCCTGCGTAGGTGTTGTGTCTATTGCGTAGAGGCAAGATCGCTCCAACATACTTTCCGCTTTATCAAACGCAGTTATTTTACGGAAACATCTCAGGCCATTCATTGCCCCTTGCAGTAAATACGTTGATTGTTGCGACCCATGTGTCGTTATAGACGCTCAGTGTTTTCTCCTTACAATATTGCAGGGCCCAGGCGAAAGTTGCGCAAGACGTGGAGTCCCATGAAGGGCGACGGAACATTGCCGAGCTCTGGAACAGGAGGATACGTCACTATGGTTTCCTCAACATCGACTTCACCAGATTCGACCCCAAGGATTTTCGAAGATGCCCTCGCCACGCTCAGAGCAAGTTGTCAGCTGCTTTACCCGTCAGAAGGCAATAGAGCAAGAAAAACGCTCCGCAGCTGTACTTTAAAGCTGCGGGAACTTTACAAATACCGTACAAGAGGAGCTAGATACATGAGAATGAGAACAAACAGATGCCAGATCTAAAAGCTGCATGATTAATGGCTTCATCGAATGAGCTTGTAGGTTGTCGGATGTGTATTAAAATAGGCGCACACATGCGCACTCTTGCAAAGGCGCACTCGTACTCCGTTCAGTCTGATACGATGCTACGCAAGGTTAGGTAAACGATGAGGTCACTTTTAACGCGCCTTATTTTATGGGTTAACCTAAAGATGGTAGCCATTCGACCTCGAACGTGGCAATGATTGCAAGTTTCTCGGTCACATCGCTCTGCAGGAAAATGCACATCTGAAAAACATTTAGGCCATTGTGCTTCTGCCGAAATAAAGGAGTGCTAAGTCAGGAATTTACTTCACAATACGAATCATCATGATTCTTACGCGGAGTGAACATGTTTACGATGTTTCAATAGTTGTTACCGCACGCTCGAAGCTTCGTTCATGCGGTTTACTTGTTCTTAGTATATTTACACGGGCGATGCCAATAAGGACATGAGGCACTCATATAGTCTCTACGAGGCCTTCAAATTAGGCAGCGTCTTTACGTGTCAAGCTCTGATTTTAAATTTCTTAATATTGCAAATGAGGCTGTGGAATATAGCGAGTGCTTTTGTGGTGTAGGTGAACTGGCAGGTGCTAAGGATAAAACAAAAATGATTCAGAACCCCTCAGTTAAGAGTTTTCATGTCCCGCCAAGGCCATCTATTTTAAAAAATCACGCAAATATAATTGATGATAAATTCGGCGAAATAAACAATAATTGCCGTTTTAGACTTTTGCATTGCAAGTTTCAGTATGTCTTTAAATTCAGAGCTAAGTGGTTACTGAACTAGAACTCAGCCTACGCTTTCCTGCCCTAACAAACCACGTGGCATTTGATCTTTTCGACGAATGCATGCTCATTGACCTGCTGCGTGCTCTAGCACTGCGTCTGCGGTTATGTTTGGCATCTTTCCTTGCAGGTTTTAAACAACACCCTTCAAGGGCTCCGTACCAAACCCATGGAAGCAGCATACACAGGATTGGGGTTTTATGTCGTGGCAGGAAACCGTCTCAGCGTTTCAGACGCCTTCACGTGAGTGCCACGTGGGTTTTGATGTTGAGAGGCTCATGGCCACTAACTAGTGATCTACAATATCCCACTGGATTCTGCACAGGGTTAAAAAGGAGCTGAGCTACTTTCATGCATGATGTGGGGCTACCACACCGGTTGTGGCCGATGCCCTTCCGAGAATCTATAACACCTTAAAGTAGAGCACACTCGTCACGCACATAAGAAGGAACTATACAAACCACAGTGCTGTTTTCTTTTACTTCCTGTGTCCGTGTCGAGTGTGCGCCACTTTAATTTGTTTAAGAAACAGTGCTAAGCAGCCCACTTGTCAATTCATCAGAGAACCTTGATCGAGTGCAATATCGCACGTCTTACACGTCTTACACTACAATAACTTTGCCAGACATAACACAATACGCAACGAACTTTTCTGTCTTGTATTCAGGGCTGTGTACACTCCGTCGTTCATCGTCGCACATGGGCACATCGGCTTTGACGACCGCGAGTATACCGGCGATTGCTTCGTCTACCCGCCGACAATCATGAATGGAGCGAAGCAATACGAGACCAGTCAGGTTCGTCGCATGCACAGGACGCCAAGGCTGCCATTGCAGGCAGCCATAACTGGCAATTTCAGATATTACCGCATTATTTCATCTGATCGAGTACTCAATAATGCTGTATGAGTAAACTTTATAAGGCGAATGCTTTGAGTGGCTTCTTGTGCGGAAAAGCAGCCTTGTCTTGCTACAAGAACACCCTCCGATGCACAAAGAGTGAAGGAGCCCGTCACAAATGTCATAATTTGTACTCAACCGCTCATATCAATGCAGTTGTATAATGTGAATCAATTGGTTATAAAAATGGGTTCATTTGGCATTGTATGGGAAATAAACCCGGGTCCCCAAACTATAAAGCCAGGCAATAACCCCCTCGATACATCAGCTGCTTTTTCCATTTAGTACCGTAATTGAACATGCAACGCATGTTCAACAAAACCAGCCAAAGTAAGCGAAAAAAAAAACAGAGGAAGAAAAGACAAGGGGGGACTGCTGTACCTTGAGCGGGCAGTTACTTTCATTACAACAGGCCATTTATTAACGACCACATGTCTTCGTGATCACCGTATCCTAACGAACACTTCTCACATTTGTTATGATTTCTAGAAAGCGCCATTAGAGCGGCTTTGCATTTGCAATCGAGTTCAGTGCATTCATGCGGCTCCGCCCAATAGAACGCTGGTCCAAGCGGAAGAGCAGGGCATACGACAAAACATCTGCTACCACAGCAAAGTATCTGCTTCCATTGGCCGACAAAGCCACAAATTTTTTAAAAGTGCGCTGCACGACATCCAAGAAGTGTACTGCGTCTTAGCTGTCCAAGAACACATGTTAAACACAATGGCTCTCCCTGAGAGAGAACATTCTGCACCCATGGACAAGAGGAACCGAATTCATATCATGGCGAGCAGAGTGTCTGGGTGTATCTCACCAAACACATGAATGTGGCTACCGATTTATTTGAATACAGAGTGAGCCCTGACGCCAGTGCTTTTTAGCCATTCGGCTCCTCTGCGTAACACGTGTTTTGTTGTCATTCATTGCAGCTGAAAGCGCTTCAGATGCTCGAGGAACTCAACAAAAAGTATGCATTCGCTGTCAGCGTGTCGGTGGCTATGTTCGGCCGCAAGTATCGAGCGGTACAAAACGGCGACCTCCGTATCGGGACCCAGTGCACCTACCACCCAGATGACTACCTCGTCCCATACGAAGTGGTAAGGGGGAGTGCGCGCGAGGGACATCTCGCTGGTATTGGCCGTGTCGTGCATTTCTTCGGCCTGCATAAGCAGAGCTTAGAAATATTTCGCTCTAGCGGCGTCAGTGTAACTGCATTCATTTCATATCAATAGACTGCCTTCTTAGCTACGTCTTGGAATATTCATCCTGTTATTTGCGCGGAAAAAATAGTTATATATAAAAAAACAACGTAATTGGGTTTTAAATAAGCACACTTCTTCCAGCGATGCCTCCAAGTTTTTCTGTTGCGAGAAGAAGCAACAAGAAACTATATGTTCCTACGAGCAATAATTCTATGTGAAAGGGGCTTGTTGTGCTTCGAAGTGATTAGGAATCGGCTATTCTACCTTGTTCAGCACCTGTACCTTGTTCAGCACAAATATGCACGGTATTTTAACACCCTATAGAAAATATCTTTATATTGTTTTAAAAAGGCTTTAATATTGCGCTCCAAGGCCCCTTTAGCAGTTGGTAGTATTGTATGTAGAACACTGAACGCAGGGATGATCGTTTACACCAGTTTCTCACTTGAGGATATGTTAAGTTAGACCTTTCCATTGCTCTCAGTAGAGCATTACGTTTAAATTGTTTGGATTTGTGGCAGCTGTAGCAATTCAACGTCGCACATTTCGGGGATGTGCACAAGTATACCCATTAAATATATTTCAAATAATTCAATTTAACCAGATGTATTGTGTAGCAGTACAGCATGATGTCCGAATTGAGCGACAATGAGAGTCTTTCCGCACTACGATGGAATGTTACCGTCGTTTTTTGACTGATTTTATAACCATGCAGAAAGTATTTAGTAGTTTGAAAGCCATCACTTCGCAACAATCATCTTGTTCCTTACTAAAGGACCATTTCGTTACGTAGGCAAAGCAACGTCCCATACACGTTATCTTGAGGGTTTTTCAAACGGGTGGTGGGGGCTGAATTCTTAAAGGCCTTGCGAATTGATAATCAAAGAAAACCTTTACGGAGATTTACTTTATGTAATACTGATCACAAACAACGCAGCGAAAGCAGAAAATGCTTGCTACAGCTGGGTTGCTTGTAGAGCGATTGCCCTTGATAAAGCTACTATCTGCATCGTTTTAACACGAAAGTGTTTTATGCCCGGCTATACAAAGATTTTGGTGACGTGATATCCGCACGGAAGCGACGTCGCCAGAATAAGTGCCATTGCTGTGGCGGCGCCCGGTTTCGATCCCACGACTCTCTGGCCGCAACGCGGGGTACGTGGCGCTCTTCCCACTGCGCTACGAACCAAGACGTGAGCATATGCTACAAACGCGCCTTTGGCTTTTCCTGTGACTCATTCAGGTGGTGCGCGCCGTCAGTTGGCGCCTTCTATGCCGGCGCCTTCGTGTACGGGGGACGCACGTAAATTGAGGCACCCTCCTCTGTTTTTTTGTTTCTTGTGTGTCGTTGTCACTTCGCTTGGCGGGGTCAGGCTCGCGAACCCTTCGCACAAGAGGGAAATTCCATTAACATTAAACTGTTCTTGTGAAGGCCCCTTTTACTTTCGTGTTTCGCCGATTCCTATGAGAGAGGCATCAACCAATTTTTTTTCTTTAGTCCCCTTGCCAAAGCGTTGCACTACAAGACGGATGAACTGCGTGAAGGCCCACAGCATATTTTAAACGTGTGTTTTGAGAACTGGCAGGGTCTCTCAGGATATGTTTCGCATGTAAAAAAGACATGCACTGTACGTCCGTTTGTTAAGTCAAAAAGGTAATCCGATGGCCCGCGTAACGCCCGTGTGATTGCTTCCTCGGCTTGTCCCATAAATCGCACCACTGGCTTCTAAGGTGTTCGCGTAGAGAAGGTCTGCAGACCTTAAAACGCAACGACGTAACAATAGCAGAATATAACTTAAGCCGAGGCGGAGGTTGCCAAAATGGAAGTAGCCCACAATTCACAAAATTAACCCACAACGTGTTCAAGAAAATTTTGAGGATTTCTGAAATACACGTCCCAGACCAGAATATATATGCCGCGTCTTCTCCAGTTTGTAGCATACGTAGCCGGAACTGTTCTACTATGGGACTAAAAGTCGCTGATTAATTGCAGACAAGGCAATGTTCATTTTCGACGACGTTTTTGATGACTCCGTACCAGTTTGGGTTTTAAAGTCAGACCCGTTTTTTGCACGAACACAATGACACTGCACTCTCATGCGTTTTCTTGTGCAGCTCTGTACGAATGCGGCCTTCCGGACTAATGTGACAGAGGACTCCTGCCAACAAGGCAATTTTTTCTTACGACTGGTGCTGCCCGATGGGTCGTAACTTTCGACAATGAAAGAACTTTGCGCACAAAGGTACGTGTCATCGAAAAAAACTCAGCGCCCATCGACTCTGTTGCGCTGGAACACCAGCGCAGCTGGACGCAGTCCGCGGAGCGCACAAAAGCACGTTGTTGTTAATTTGCGATACGCATTCTTACTAATTTAACTTGTTGAAGAAAACTTGAAAAGACTAGAGTTTTATGGTCTCGTACAAGCATGGGGGTCAGGTCCGTTTCCATCCCGTAGAAGATAATGCTCTCGACAGCAGGCGTGAATTCTACTATACTTTACTACATTCGCTGTGAACTACAAAGTTAATACTAAACAAAAATTGGCGTAGTCTTACGGTTCATGACAATGGCTGATTTTCATATAGTTTGTTACGGCATAGTTTTGTGCCAACAATATTTGTGATTTTCTGTGACCATGCTTTCTCTGTGCATGGCCACGTACTATAACTATTCGAGAATAGTTATAACTTCACTGTTAACAAATTCATAAAAGCAAATGGAACTGGGTGTGTGACAGTCTTCTTTGTTGCAATTGTCATCTAATTTATTTCAGGATAGGTTGGATTCGGCAAGAGTTACAGCCACTTTCTGTGACCATACACCCTCCTTGCAAGGTCATGTATTATTGTCTGCAAGCTGAGAATGATTTCGTGTCGTCTGCACCTTCACTCAGAGCTAATTACGACAACAAAACTCGGTTTGATAATAGAGTGATTCGAGCGGTCAATTTGTGTGCGATGATTTCCAAGACAGATTCAGAGCTAGAGAGCATTCTGCAGAAAGTTGGCTTTGCCGCAAGTTTCGCAATTCTTTGTCGGTTCCACTTTATCCGCGGACGCAAAAATTCCCGGAAATTTGCCCTACACAGCTTCGCTCTAAATTAGTCAGATCCCACGAGTGACTGGAATTTGAAGAAAACAGAAGCTCTCAACGATGTTTCTATCCTATTACTATCAGTTTTCTGAACTGGAGCATTCAGATCAAAAAGCACCATTTCAAATGATGGTACAGTGAAACCCCGATAATACGTCCCCCGACCTTAGGACGACGCGCTTTTTACGACGGATCACCATGGTCCCGGCAAAGCCCCTACAGAAACAATGCATTAACAACCCCGATGACGTGACGGTCGGGAGCACTCGGTCCGCTTCATGCTACAGACCCTGGCGCGGATAAACCGCACTTTTTCTATAATTCACACCGTTTCAACGCCTCGCCTCGCCCCGACGTCCTTCATTATGAACGCTCGTTGGACTCTGCTTCATGTGCAAAGGTCCGGAGGCGGGCCAGACCACTTGCTGAACAGACGCAAGCGATCAGGCGGGAACTCGTGAGCGGGAGTTAACCTGCAACCGCCCCACGCAGTAACAGTACGCCGATGCGCCAAGCGCGAGAAGTCGAAGTTCAGGTGGCAGGCAGACCGTGCATTTGAAGCTTCTGTCGAGCCGTTGATGAACGCCAAAACACATACTACGCAACCCCACGGCGATGAACGAACAGCCGATTTCCCCTCCCGCTCGATCCAAGTTTCTTTCACGACGCTGTCTCGCTCAAATCACGCTGCTCCACAGCAAGGGTGGAGACAAGTACCAGTTGACACCGCCATTTTGGGTCACTGGCTGGCCACCGCAGCAAGTCAGTGCAACAACTGTAGTAATACCTCGCTATAAATGTCGCCGCAACACGGCTTACTCGCGAAGTTTGAATCATTTTATCTATTTCGCGTTGGTTGGTCTTGTGGGAAAAGAAAAGTTTTGTATTGGGCACTTTGACCCAATAGCGACGAATGTCGTTTTTTTCAACTCCGCCTTGTTCAATCGTTTGTTCCGCATGGCCTAGGCAGTTTCACACTCGCGTTTTCTCCTCTCAGAATCCTCGATTACTACCACGTCGGCCTTATCTCACGCGCGCAATGCGCCGGCCTTTTGGGTTAGCTGGACGCATGAAAGGGAGGGGGCAGAACATAGGCGTTGTGATATTTCGGCCTGAGGTTCGCAAATCATGCGAGAACGCGCTAAATATAGCATATAAATACGCTATTAGGCCAGCTGTCGCGTGAGACCATCTACTAGGCCGGAATTTACCGGCACCCCGGTAGTACGACACCCCGATCGTACGAAGCTTTATCGAGGTCCCTTGAAAGTCGTATTATCGGGGTTCCACAGCTTTCAAATGCCAAATGCTTTTGAAAATATCATCGATGGGAATGCCTCGATGGCAATTTTGTTGCGATTGTCATTTCAGGGCGTAGTGCTCGGGATGGTCGCTAAATTTCACTGCCACAACATGACGTTGCCTCTACTCCTGTCTTTGAGGTAGAACACGTAGCATACATCCGTACTCTACACCACAGTTCGCTGAGTTGCGATGACGCCCCTGTTGTGGGTGACGGTTGTTTTGAGCCTGCGTGTCCTGGAAGCTGGGAACCACTTTCGAGCTATTTTCGCTGGCGCTTGTTTGCGGGCTTCGTCTTCATACTAGCCTAGCAGGCTCTTAGGCAACGCACAGTGAGAATCTCTGTGGCGGCGGCCAGTAATGATGATGATGTTAATGAGGCTATCCTCTTTTAATCATTTCTGATTCTCAGAGACGAGTGCCATTTGTGGTTTGTTGTGGAAGAAACAGCGCCAGGGTGCCAGTATTGGGTGCCCTTTTCTCCTCCGCACGGGAGGCGATGAGGAGCCGCCGCGCTCACAGGATGACTTCACTCGCAGAATAGCAGCAACAGTAGCAGCGTCGGAAAAGCTGGGAGGAGAGACAAATGAAGCATCGCTTTATTTTCCTCTTCGCAGGGTGCTATCCCTGCGTAGGCAGGGTTGGAGGGGTGTGGGCAGGGCATGTAATGCCAAGGCAAGATAACCTTTGGTCATTAAGGGCAACAGAGTCGACCTCCAGAGAAGGCAAGCGGGGCAAGGGGCTGCAGAGAGTTACGGGGGCAGATGAGATCGAGAAATTTGCGGGAATAATTCGTGGCTGTTAGCACGAGACCTGGATAATTAGAGCTCTACGGTAGAGGCCTTTGCCCTCCAGTGGGCGTAGACAGACTGATGATGGTAATGATGATGATTACTCGGATGATTAAGGTGGTATCTGTTGCTGAGAATCCTGGCGCCATGTCATAGTGCGCGTTGTTGTGAGGAAGACAAGAGATAACCGAAAGCCGGCCTGGTGCGACATACAGGGACAGTCCTGTCGAAATTCGGGAGGCCACGCGAAGTCCACAGGCCGCATGTCCAAAGTGAGGCTGAAACGTACTTCCTAAAAGCAAGCGAGAACACTTTTGTCTGACTGCAATAAAACAATTTTGTCGCAGTCAAAGGTTAGTCTTATTCTTTGAATTTCTTTTGTAGTTTAAAAGGCTTAGGTTGGCTCCTGTTAGGTTTTGGCAAAAAGAATTACCCCGGGCGTTATTTTGTTCTCTTAACATGCGCGGCGCGCTTGCTAAGGCTGCTCTTAAATTGGGTGGAACTAGTTTCTGTGTACACAGTGTTGCCAAGAAAATAGGTAGTACGTGTACCATAGCTTGTCCCTAAAGGGTACCTATGCCAAAACTGGTGTCCCGGTCTTCTAAAGCGCTCTACTGTCCTGTTTCTACGCATAGTTAGCTGATGTGAACTTAGGAGACGTCTCCCAGATTGGCAAATGGCATTACTTTGTTTAATTTATTTCCCAATACAATTCCACACACATGTAAAATTCACTTGGGAAACAGAATTCTCTACCCCTACCCCAGCCTCACTATAGATAGGGTTGAAGCAGATCGGGAAATGAGTCCCGGTACGGCTTGCAGAAAAAGACTGATGCACCTCCTCGTGCGCACAAATGGCTCGGTCCTTCTGCGGACGTGAAGCGCAAATCGGACCGCTCGACTACCATGTAACGGCACCAATTTTTTGAACTTCTTGCGCATAAACAAAAGCTTCGCGGATTTTACGTAGTCACTCTGCTAAATCCTTGGCAGTGAGATTAAACTCACTTTCGCGAATAGCCCGCGAAAGTTCCCTGTGTGTCATCGTTCCAAAACGAGTGGGATACACTAAAATTAACTCGTTCTCAAACTGTCGTTTTAATAATTGGCAACGGGCACTGCTGTCGCAGCTTGGATTGTTGGTAAATAATCTCTATTGGTGCCGACAGAACTACCTTGCTTTAAGTTAGTAAAGAGAACTTGGACCTTGAGGGCTCCTTAATGCAGTCTTGTAGAAATATATTCCCGTAGTTTTGCTCACACAATCAGCTTGTTGTGTGCGGGGTTACACTCAGGTGACTCAGAGCATACATTCGGCCGCTCACGCGCCGACGAAGAAAAGCCTGATTGAACACTGCCGCATTTTACAGCTGTGCGAAGGAAAATCACGGAACTTGGCCCTTGAGTACGGAGTCGCTGTCTACGGGATGGAGTACTCGGACTACGCCTTACGTTGTCCCGACTTGTCTACTTACGGGGCCTACACCAGACTACTCATGGTGAAGAAAGTGCGAGATTTCCTGACGGCGAAATTCACCAACAGCGATGACGAGGAGCGTTGCAAAAAGATTACGCTATGAGGACCGCTCCAGAAGCTATTAAATCATGTGTCCTTGACTACTCTTACGGACTCCAGTGTAACTGTGCTTCTTGGGTCTCAGCTTTTGGAGCGTAATAGACACGGCGCGTCGTGAGTGTGCGGGTGTGCGTGCGCGCGCGCGTGTTTGTGCGTGGGTGTGTGTGCGCGTGTGTGTGCGTGTGTGTGCGTGCGCGCGTGCGCACGCATGTGTACGCATGCGCATACGCGTGTTCGTGTGTGCGGGCGTGTGGGTGTCGGTGTTTCCGTGGATACATGCGTGTGCGTGTGTATTTCTGGGAAAAGATTCAGTAACGCTGTTTACTGAAGCTTCAGCTGTAGACTGGTCCTCACCGGACACTCCATTTCCTCTTCTGTGTAACCACACTAAGTGGTGGCCACTATAAGTGAGGGCGTGTCTATAGAGTTTCTCGGGGCAAAATGTGTCTCGTATTTAAACATGCCGGTGCCGTTTCTCACTCGTGCGTGTTCCGCGGGTAATTTGACGACTCTCGAGAAATGTCTGAGTCTTGTGAATCCAAGGCGTAAACTGAAACACACCGCCTATATTGCCCAGCAAGAAAATCGCAATCCTGCGGCGCACTCACGCAACTAACACAGAATACATTCTTTGACCAATACTTGTTTACACTAAATGAAAGATTGCGACCGACTGTATGGTGTTTATGAATTACTTGACGCGAAAGGCTGCGCCGTAGTTGGTCACTTGTGCAAGGCTGCGGCCGCAGTAAGGTGATGTCTGACATCGTGGTAAGTCCTGCGTACACTAATGCGATTTTGATGCTTTATATTCTTAATCTCTTTAGCCAATCCCCCATGGACAAACTCCACCATGATAGTGAGCAATATTTACAATGCACTGCTGAGGATCTACGCGATTTCTGGGCACTACGGCGCACCTGGTTGAGCAGGAATAAACAGGCAGTTAGTAGGCCTACACCTATAAGAACGAACGCAGTCAATCAGAAAGTGGAAATATGGATTTCCCTTTTATATCCAGTCCAACCTATGAACCAATCCGTGAATCCGAGAATGTTTCTATTTCAGAATCCGTTTACGCACGAGGGGTGGAGGAAAAAATTTGCAGAGTCGAATACATGCGTGCGACTTATTCGTGACCAACGGGCTTATTAAAAAGCATTGTGTACAGATACGAAAGGTTTTGCAAATTCAAAGAAATTTTCGTCGACTAGTTTGCTTCTTTTAGAAATATATCACTTCTTTACTGAGATAAAAAATAACAAGAAATGCATTTTCGTTTACTCATTTTTCACGAAATGGCGCTAGCTCTCTAGCAAGCAGATGTTTTATTTAAATGCGTTGCTGGGAGACAATTCATTTTTTTTCGAAACGGTACAGGAGGTCCGACCGGTACAAATAAGGGGCCCGAGACCTTTCATGCATAACAGTTAAAATTCAGAGCTGTTGGAACGCACTCCTGTCACTCAACGGCCAATTTCAAGGCTGGAAATAATGATTTTGTGCAGTTGGTCACAGCCATGATCTTCAACACCATGCCAATGGGCGTTGGAATAGTAGTCTGAATTTTTGGTGCTGAATCACTGGGACGGTGAAGTGTACAAAATATCTGGGATTTTTTAAACCCAGCACAGTGCTATATACTCCGTGAGTACCACACACCGAAGGTATGTGGTACTCTGCAGTGCCGGAAATCTGCCATCGGGGTTGTTTTCTTCGCGGTCAGACGTGATTGGCGGCGTCCGCAAAACAGTCATGAAGAACAGCCCTGTGAACCACTAACGTGTGCCCTCGTCAGAAACTATCCCCACCGCACAACGCTTCAGAAAACACCTGATCGAGTTATTTGTTTGAGTTTATCAACAAGTTATAAGAAGAAATCAATGACTCAAGCATTGGCCACTCATGAACTCACTTCACTGAAAATGTCTTTCATGGACGACCGTCTTCCTACCACCCAAGCAACAGAACTGCTTTCTCTTCTATTTCCACCCACCTTTCAAGCTCTTCCCCTCCAGTCTCACTTCTTCCACTATAAACAGAGTGTAGGTTTACTAAAATCAATTCAATTTTTCCGCGTTTCACTTCTCGCCCGCCCTCTACTGGACCCTTTTGTTGCTTTTGCATTTCTTGGAACGCCGCGAGATATGCTTGCGCTCTTGGAGGAAAACAGTATTTTCCTGGCGAATTTTTTATTTCAATATGTAGTCGTCGTCATCATAATCAACAAAAACACTGCAGGGCGAAAGCCTCTCCCGTTGATTTCGAACTACTCCTGTCCTGCGCCACTCGAGTCCACTATTGGCCACCAAATTTCCCTATTTAGTTCCTACATTGTGTAACTGGCCTTCACCTTCTTCTACACCCGTCCCTCGGTATTCACTCTGCCACCGTAATCGTCTGACAATTGTCGGTTCGTCTCACTAAATGGCCAGCATCAAGGTCATTTCTTTTTCTTTACTTGAAGTATGCTGTCTTCTGCTGGAGTTCGTTCCCCAATCCAGGAAGCTCGTTTTTCGTCCCTAAGTGTTACTCCTATCATTATTAATTCCTGCTTCTTCAGGCTGAAGGCTGAATGAAGAACATATCCGGAGTTATTATTGTTGTTGCAAGCTTTAATGTTAGATGAACGCCTGCGATGGGTGCGTAATTTGGGAAGGGGGCCTCTGCCCATATGGAGGTCGTCTGGAGAGGGTTACTAATAAATCTTGTATACCACGACTAACTTGGCATACTACGCCGCTTTTCATGACATAAAAAATGATGTCGTAGACAGTGTCGACCGACAGTGATGAGTAGAGTCAGAAATTTAGGCGAAATGCCTATTCTTTCCTTGAGTACGTATCAAGATTATTTGACATGTCAGCATAATCTACGGGATAATAAACGTGTTAAACGATCGATTATTGTGCCTTTTAGTGCCTATTCCGAGGTTGGTGCCTATATAACCTTTATAGCGCCGAACAATGCCTTTTTAAGGATACGTATGCCCTAAAAGTGCCTTTTTTGTAGGCCTTAATTTATGTTTTCGGGCGAATGTTCTGCTACGCGTGCTCTCACTTCAGAAGCCTGAAACTCAGCGTTTGTCGCATGCTCTTTGCGAATGGAATCTGCACGCCAAGCCAAACACTCCGAGACTTGGAAACCGCGCCAAGTTGCCACCACCTCAACCTTACGCCAAGACCATCGAGGCCTCCTAAAGGCCCGTACGCGCGGACACCACGACCAACCTCAGCCCCGGCGGGGTTGATGTCCCCCCTGTTCACACCAGCTCTTTCATTCTATGTTCTTCTGTTGGACTCTGTCCGGTCATTAACGGCAAAAACGTATGCCAACATACCCTATCCATTGCTACTGCAATAAAAACAACAACCAAGGAATGACATGAGCGCGACATGGCCACGCGTGTGGCGCTAAAGGTCAAAGCCGACTCTCGGTAAATAGCGCCGTGAACCTCTGGCACATAAAAGCTTCAAAGTGACGCCACGAACACCTGCCCAGGCAACCGACGATGACGGGATACACCGCCGGTTGGCAAGATGTGGCACGTGTAGCACGAAGAAGGAACGAGGGATGAAGGTTACAGAACGACCATCTCGACACCGTTCGATTAGTCTGGTGGCGATATCCGTCATCTGCCGTGACGGTAACTTAGGGGCGTTTGTCACCTAGATTTAAGGGCTAGCTTATCAAGGTTGTTTCACCTCTGTATAGTGCGTAGCACTGTATGACGTTATCCTCAGGAGCCTTGCGAGCAACCCGTTCATGCACGGCGGGATGACTCACCAATTCATCAGGAAATTGTTGCATTTCACTGTACTTTCACTCTGATTCAGCGGTGTTTTGAAGGGCTCATGATGTCCGTCTGTTCTGTCAGCGACTAAATAGCGGCAGTAGAGTATTTCGAGGCCCGTTCTTGTCTTGACGGATCAGTTACCAATTGCGCCTCTTCTAGAATAGCCCGTTGTTACCCGGATAACTACCACAGGAGACTCTCTGCGTCGAACAGTTTTGCGTCGAAGCCCAAATTATTACTCACGGCGCTCCACTTAAAAAGACGACACACTCATGTGCTTATTTCACATCCTTAGCAGAGAGCATTCCGCAGCTGAGAACTTCCACGCCTTTTGGACTCAAAGTTGAGCCTAATTTGAAGGTCCCGGACAGGTTTGCTGCCGCCACTCCTGAAGAAGCGCTTGCCTACAGAGGCTTTCCGAAGCTTAACTTCGTCTCGAACGCAAAATGTTGGGATTTCTTGGGCTATAAAAACTACTAATGTTTCTGAGCGGCAAACATTTGGACATTCCAGACGGAGTTAGATAAGGGAGCCTTAGGGAGTATATCTACGCTTCGCCAACTTCAGGAAACGCTGAGCGTACTTTTTTGCCCACAAACATCGACTGACATGAGGTACAACTGCAAGCCGTACAACATTGAGGTGCGGCTGGTTGGGGATGGCCGTTCATCCTTTTTTCTAGTGTCGAATCAGCCCCCGTTTCACGTAAATATGTTAAAATAGCGACACTTTTGTGGCCTATTTTCAACAGGAAGATAAAATTACTTTCCCGCTATAACATTTTCAAGCGCCAAATAATCAGACAGGGGACGAAAAGGACAGACACACGTGCTAGGGCGTGTCTCAGAGACAGATCGCACACCCAGAACAAGAAGACTGAGGCTTGGCCCATGTCTCTGTCCTTTTTGTCCCCGGTCGGATTACTTGGCGCTTCAACATCTTATCGTGGATTACCAACTAGCTCCAACTTACAGGTTGTTAAGGTGCTATCCCGTATTGCAAGAGTTGCCCGCTGTTTTTACAGCATATCGAAAACTTTTACTAAAAGATACTGCTGAAGTAAAACGAATTCAGCCATATACGCCCAAACGATAGTGTTTCACTCCGATAAATGCCTAACGACACTTCTAGGTGCTATAAGGGCACCCAAAACCACCAATTTTGCGCCTAAAATTCCGGTCTCTATTTATGAGGCGTCAATGTGCGTTGGGGTGTCGTATAAGCAGAAGTAAATGTGCTAAAAAGAATATTGCGAGAAGTGCCGGGGGATGTGGATGGAGTAGTGAAATTAGGGACGTTAGAGGGCGTTGTGGGGCTAATGCCATTTATTCCAGGATAATGGCTTGGATGGATGAGCGCCTTCAGGCGTAGTGGTTTCAGTTACTTCTATCTGCGAATATCCGGCATTGTACGAATCCATTTTTTTTCGATTTTGGGGGCTTTTACGTACCGGAGATACGCCTATGCTATGAGGCACACCGTGATGGTGGCACATAAACACTTATCGAAAAAAGGGAAACGGCAGCTCCAAGCCCTTCGCAAAAATGCCATACCCAATCCCTTTAAATCCAATATATTTCCGCCTATTCCCCGCAATGCTGCTTCTGCGAAGTCCCATGAATGCTCTTTCATATGATTCGGGGCTAGTACCACGTCCCACTACATTCGCGCCATCTCTTCTATTAATCCTACTAGCTTCTGGAGAGAGCTCAACAGCCCCGACCTCCATAATCAGCTAATGCTGGCGTTAATGGCCGTTGAATTATTTATTTATTTATTTATTTATTTATTTATTTATTTATTTATTTATTTATTTATTTATTTATTTATTGGTCGATTGCGGTGTGTTGGCTGTGAGGCGCACCACTCTGGCTTAACTTTGACCGCCTGTGGATCTTTACCGTGCCTGAGATGGGTCACACTAGCGTTTTCGCTTTTCGCCTATATCATAAAAGCAGCCACCGTGGTCGGGATTTTAACCCGCGTTCTTGGGCTCAGCAGCAGAATGTCCTTAGTCACTGAGCCACATCGGTGGGTGAGGGTTCTCGAAGCTGATAGAACTCAGGGTGTCTGGAATGATGCCTCGGCACAATTGCTTTTTGGTATAAACATATTTACGCAAGCGAAGCTTGTATTGGCCGGCTTGTGCCGTTGGTGGTGGCGTAGGCCGAAACGCCTTACGGCGAAGCCAGCGCCATCCACGTGCTCTGTTGACGGTGATTTTGGCGATGATGATGATGATCCCCTGAAGTGTTTGGCGCTTACTCACTCGGGGGATTGTCCACGGAAAAAGGTGACTGCGCACCTGTTGGAATGGGCTCGACCCTCAAGTGTCGCGCTATATTACGCCACACAGAGAGCCAATCAGTGACGTCGGACGCATCACGCCCCACCGATGGTGCGGTCGACCGCTCTCGTCCGGTAGCTCACCTTCTAGCGCGGCATGGGTACGCCACGCGTGGTTCACCCCGCGGAAGAGAGGGAAACCATTAAAGAACAAAAATGTTCCCAGTAATCGCAGAAGAACGATCTACAATAACGTATACCAAATGTTTGCATTCTGGTAAATCTCTGAAAAATGAAACATTTCATTGCTGTTGATCGATGGTTTTGCGTTCTCATTTCCATCATTGCCTTTTGATTTTGTCAGAAGTGTTTTGTCTTCCGTTCAGCGATGATTGCGTTTCAATTCTGGTAGGTTCAGGTTTCCCTGAGGTTCAGTGAAGCATCGTGTGCACCCCTGTTTCTGGAGGGAGGTTGCTAAAATTCGCTCTTTCTCTCCACACATACGCACGATTTTCTTTTTCGCATTCCATCAGAAAAATGTCAGCCATGGCAGGGATCGAATCCGAGCCGTTGCTTTCAGGAGCTTAACGCCTTAAGCCACAGAGCCACGGGGACAGTTAAACCTATTTCTTTCTTTTAGTAAAATCTCCTAATTCAACTCTTCATCCCGTTTGTCGTATTCCTTATCTCCAATCCTTTATCTCGGTAGCCACGTGGTTAACCGATGGTCAACCTGTTGTCAATCTTCCGAACCTTGAGATGGCCAGTCGAAGTCGCTGTTATGTCGTAATCTGGCTAAGGCCATAGAATTCCTCCGCATTCCCCGATACCTCTTCGTGGATCCGAAATGCAACATCTCCCCGCCCCCCTGCCCCACCGCCCGCACCATTGATGTTCTTGATTATACAGGATATGCCCGCTATTCAGCACGTCAAACTCTTTGCTTGCTCTTATAGCCTAACCATATGACACCTTATTTTATGTGCGAGAGCTTCTATGAAACCAGAGCTAGGGTGCTTTTGCGCGACATAGCGTTAAACGTTGCCAGGTTGAAATTCCAGGGAGGGTGAAAGAAATTTTTATTTTCAGCGAAACTAACGGGGCTGACGTGGCCGCGGAGCTTTATGGAGTACTGTTGCTTCTCTACGGACCAGCAGATTCTTAGCACCCTCCGCTGTTCAGCTTTACAGGGGCGATTTACATAGGGTTCCCGGGAATGGAGGGCCGTGGGTCTGGTGGCCTGTACGTAGGGAGGCCACGGCCGAACGTTACACCTGCATGGTTGCCCCATCCTGTTCTGGTTAGTGAGAGCTGCTCGTCTGAGCCCTCCTAGTATATACGGTTACACCAATCTATAGTTAGGCCTCACTTGCGATTGGGCTGTTGTTTCCTACCACACCCAGGAACATTGAAAACCTGCCGGTGTGATCAAAAATAAAGTTTCGCTCCTCCTCCTCTCAACCTACAGGGTTTTTGGAGGTGCATCGCTCTAGGGAGCCACTCAATCATCTAAGAGGTAATTTTTCCCGTGTAATTACCGGCGCTTATTTGACATTAATTCAAAATTTCTCACAATCGTGTAAAATTTAAATCAACTAGGGGGTGATATTTTCCCGTGTTAACAGGGCATCTGTAGGGGTTAGTTGGTTCTGCATAACTTGAATAGAGAGCGTTAAACTTTGACAGTAAACAAGGACGAGAAAGACTACAACACAGGACGAAGCGCGAACTAACAACTGATTTATTAACGTGGATGAACATATATATCCACGTGCTTGTGTGAAAAAGAGATACAAAAAAAGATACAGAAAGATTACAACTGCACATGTTGTTACAAGGAGCGCATGCTCAGTTCTTAGCGCGACAAGAAGTCTATTTTTCTTTTTGATAATGAGATAGATGGCACGCTGACGTATTCCCCTTCTTTTCCAGACAACATGCTGTATGTGTCCCATATCTCGCGCTGCATCTTGTTTCTGAACCTCAGGAGCACTGACGTTTTATGGTACTCAGGCGTGCATGCAGACGTTGGACAATGCTGTGCCAAGTTGCTCGGCGCATTTATCAACGAGCACGCGTACTTGTGCTCCCGAAGCCGGTCATTGAGGCAGCAACGAGTCTGGCGGATGTATGACTTATGTTGATTGATTGTGGTGGTTTAACGCGCCGACGCAACGCAGGCGATGAGGCGCGCCGTAGTGGAGGGCTCCGGATTAATTTTGACCACCTGGGGATCTTTAACGTGCGCCGAAATCTCGTACACACGGGCGTTTTTGCTTTCCGCCTCCATCAGAAAAGCGGCCGCCGCGGCCGGGAATCGAACCCGCGACCTCGTGCTCAGCAGCGCAACGCCTTAGCCACTGAGCCACCGCGGCGGGTGTATATATGACTTATGTATGCATGGACGTATGTATGACATACGTCCACGCATAATCGCACAGACTAAAAAAGGTAGTCGGCGCACACTACGTGCGCGTTGTCTTTTCAGCGCCCAACAAATTAAGGGGCCTTTGTAGGAAAGTTAACAGGGAGGGACATGATGACACTACCGAACCGAGCTGTGGTGTTAAGCACGTGCAGAAGTTTGTTAAATGTGAGCAAGGTGTTGTGTACAAAATTGCCCTTCCGGGCGGCAAGTCATACATCGGCCAGTCTGGTCGCTGCCTCAATGAACGGATTCGGGAGCACAAGTACGCGTGCTCGTTGATAAATGCGCCGAGCAACTTGGCACAGCATTGTGCAAGGTTTGGATGCACGCCTGAGTACCATAAAACGTCAGTGCTCCTGAGGTCCAGAAACAAGATGCAGCGCGAGATATGGGAAACATACAGCATGTGTCTGGAAAAGAAGGGGAATACGTCAGCGCGCCATCTATCACATTATCAAAAAGAGAAATATACTTCTTGTCGCGCTAAGAACTGAGCATGCGCTCCTTGTAACACCATGTGCAGTTGTAATCTTTCTGTATCTTTTTTTGCATCTTTTTTTCATACAAGCACGGTATATATATATATATGTTCATCAACGTTAATAACTCCGTTGTTAGTTCGCGCTTCGTCCTGTGTTGTAGTCTTTCTCGTCCTTGTTTACAGTCAAAGTTTAAGCGCTCTCAATTCAAGTTATTTTCCCGTGTTATTACCGGCGCTTATTTGACATTAGCTCAAAAATTTTCGCAATCGTGTAAAATTCCTTAAAATGACTTGGATTCCATTCTAAATGACCTAAGTTATGTTGCTACTTTTGAAAAGACGTTTTTTTGAAAAAAATACTATTTTTTCTCTGTTGCACTTTGGTAACTCCCAAACATGCCAAAGTGATCTGCAATAAAATTATATAGCCAAAATTCTCACATCTTGTGAATGGTTCTGAAACAGAAACTAGAGTGGTGCAGTAACAGAAACTGGTAACACAGCGAATATCAGTAGCGTTACTTAATATTTTCTGGTATCTTACTGTCTGGTGCGTAAAGCACTATCCAAAGACAATTTCTAAGGCTTCCTATTTCGAAACATTGCTCTATACTTCCGTAAGGAATATGCATGTCCCAACAAGAAGCTCTGTTGTTCACTTTGCGCTCTCTTTATGCTCGGGGTCATAATTTTTATAGGCGTTATTCAAGTGGGAAAAGTAATAACATAGGCTGGACGTTTTAATAAGAGGCATATTCAATTCCAGTCTGAAAAGGCGGCAGAAGGGAACGTTTCGTGAGAATCGGTACAACTTGAATGCTCCAACCGAAGGCCATATAGATGTGAAGGCATCGGAGAGTGCTGCAAAGCTTGAGAACTTACAGGACAATTGTAAAGTTCCGCTGCAAAAACCTTTACTGCAATGTAACAGGATTATAGCTATGCTGATCCTTTCATCTGTTTTTGCACAATTTGGCTTCGTTGCCCAAGACGTCCACATAGGCATGCTCATCCAACATTTTGGTATATATTATGCTGTCGGACGCTTCCCTAATAGCAACAGAAATACAGCAGACGTCTTGAGGGAATGAGGCATCAACCCTCGCCATCACACTCCCGTCGCATGTTGTACCAGTTACCAGTACCGCTTGAAGAATGGTAAGCGCCAATGGATGGGTGAGACAAGTCATCTCCGCAAGAAAACACGGGCAGCAGAAAAATCCAAAGAGAATTTCTGGCAGCTAAGGAGGGCCCTAGCTATGAACCAGGGGAATTTGAACTTTACAGACAGGACTTGAGTGTGTGGTCTGTGCACGGATCAACAAATTTTTATTCTTGTTTTTCTCACAACTTGATTTTTTGCCCTTCCTTCTTGCGCGAACAGGGGTACCTTCAAAGTAAAGAAATCTTTTTCAATGAAACTTCGTAGGCTTGTTCCTTTATTACTATACTACGCAATGTACTAAAAGTTTTAAAACTGGACGGTAAGATTTGATGTAACCAGGATTTATATAAAAAAAATGCCCTCAAAAACGACACATTTTGTTGTTTTCTATCCAATTTACCATTATAACTTAGTTCCCAAATATCGGATGAAAGAGATCCTAGTTGGTTGCACCGTACAGTTAGCTGTCTGCCGCTGTGTCAAAACATTGTGCAATTCCGGCAAACCACTGAATAGTTACTACTGTGCCCGTAACCGCCAGGTTCCTGGTTATTTTTTGAATAACAAGCATTTATTTTCCCCATTTTCAGATTTTGAATGTCATAAAATACAGTTCTTTATAATGAACATGTAAAATAAAAAAGTTACTGGTGAAAATCTTTTAAAAATTTGAAAACGGTGGCGACATAGCTCAACTTTCTTTCAAACGTTGCATGCCTTGTATCAGTTGCTGTTATAATTTCCGAAATTATGTCCAACTAGTTCAAGTTTTTGGGAGTTTCGCACGTTGCGCAATTACTGAGGAGGGGTTCATGTTGTGACTGTGTGCGCGTGGCCCTTCCGACGCCGACGACACATTTTTTGCTACGATGTCACACTGAAATATGTAAATATGTATTTACGCACGTGCTTACGTATCGCCGAGTCTAAGTGAGGAAAATACAGGTGAGAATTCGTTCCCATTAATTCAACAATGGTTCAGTACTCCAAGCGCGTCACCGTGGCGACCGTATTTCTGAAAGTGACTCAAACAGACGCCACTGATATCACAGTACATTTTTTCGGACGTTTCTATTACTCCTTTTTTTTTTCTCTTGGCAAAAGCTATTCGAATGGAAATCAAAGAACGTACTTTGATATTATCCAGAAGCGCAATTTTTAGCGATCGAGAGGGCGAATAAACGGGGCGAGGGCAGGGCATCAACTACTTGTGTGAGTGAGTAAGTGAAAAGACTTTATTTGGTGATGCGGCGGACGACTATCCTACCCCCTCGAGGGAAGGGTCATCGCGATGCGGCCGCCCTTACTACTCCCGCCTTCTTTTGGCACCCACGCCTGCCCCTGTGCTGGGGGTGGTAGCGAGCACCTGGCGCTTTCACTCGGGCGCTGCTTTCGAGGGCAGCCGAGGCGGTGACGTTCCGGCATCTGCAGACTGGGCCGCTACCCACGCCGGTGCTCATGACACACGTGTGTTCTAGCGTACATGTGAGGGACTTGTGTCGCGTGTGTGAATCGAAAAGGGCGACTGCGGGCCACATTTTGTGGGATTGTGAACAGAATCCCAGGGAGGCACGGACAGTGACGACGATCCCGCCGTAGCTTGCGGCCGCTGCGGGAAGCGACTTATGAGCACCACCCCACAGCGAACAGCACCAGTGGCACCTCTGCGATAGGGGAACAAAATATAGAAAACACAATATTTTAAAAATGTCAAGCACGTTTAGTGCTCATTTTGAAACGGTATTTCTTGGAAACGTTCACCGCTAACTTACTAGCGCAAATCCCCAAAGGTTATAAATGCGCAATCCCTCGAAAAAGTCTGTTCCTTGAAAGCGTGCAGCGCGCAGGTTTTAGTTAAAATGAGGGACGTGCTGGCAGGATTGATGCGGCCACCGAAACGACCATCCGCTGCTTGCACATAAAAAACTGCTTCTTCCGGTATCTACCCTGGAAGAACTGTTGGTGGAAAAAGAGAACCTCCACCGCGCCACGCGTGCTTTACTTCGACCGCGTGGAACTGACCTCCCCAGTGGGCTCGCTCGCTGGGAGGAGGTCTTGCTGCGGAGGCTTCGAGTTGGGGTGGCGTTATCCCCAGCAGATACTCACGCTTGGCCTGCCCGATATCCCGCCCCGTTTGCGGACACCTGTCCCTTCTGTGTGACTCCTGCGCAGGGAGCTGACGTTGAACACCTGTTGTGGACTTGTTCAGGTCTTAGAAACACCAGAATTCAAAACCTCTCAGGCACAGGGCTTCATCCTGGCAGACCCCCCGATTTTAAGCGTTGGATATGGGGACCCCGGTACCGGTCTCTTCTTTGCTTTCTGCGTGCAACTGGTGCAACGTTGTACCTTTAAACCTCCCTGTTAGGCCGTAGGAATATATATCGCAATTAAAAAAACTGCTATGGGGTGCTCAAGCAACTCGTCATTATTCCCCTTCTTGCTCTCCCCAACTTCTCCCGTAGCGTTCCTCGCATGAGAGGGGCCATTGTAACACAAACCCATTTTGTGTGAAACGAACTAGTTGGCATATTTCAAGTTCATTGCGGTTTCAAGGACAGCAAACAGGATGGCACATAATTAATGGGCGTACATATCCTGCACCCTTCACTGGCGGTGGCATGATTGCAATGATCAAGATCACAAGATTTCTATTATTGCGGTGAGCCCTGGCCCTATGGTTACTGCCGAACGCCTTGGATCTCATGATTGTCACGGCAAAGTAAGCGATGTTGCTTGTAAATCTCACACGAACACTTTATTTCTGGAATCTGTCCTCGTGCTATACCACTTTACATTTACACCGGCTACTTTATGCTTATGTACATTTACTTTCACCTGGTCCCCTTCCTTTTTTCGCTACCCGGAGAAGAAGGCGAGTGACAGCGGAGTGGGGAGTAACGTGTACATTCGCCCATATGTCCGTGGATCTTTTCGTAACTGGTCGTCTGCTCACCGTGGCTTGGCCGATTCCGACGGCTGACTCAGAAGGCGATAATTTGGAGAAAGCCCTCCGAAAGAATTTGCGCTCACCAGAGTGCATTACGTATTCTGGACCAATGATTTGAGTAGGCAACAATTAGGAGAAGATGTAAAAAAACTAAATTAAGGTAAATATCTGCCGCGGTGGGCGTTTAACACTCACGCAAGTGAGATTTTGTGCCCGTGTAACAAAAAATGGCGTGAAAATTCTCTACAAAGGACTGCAACGCCGGTACCCGGTGCTGACAAGAAATCGTGACATTATTTAATGTTGCCTGCGATCTAAAACGCATGAATGCGTGCTGTGCAGCAATCGCCCGTAAATAATGATGCTACGTGCAGTCGTGCATGCTTGGAGCGTGCATTTGTGCGAAGCGGTGCTTTTCGAAGTTCGGAGGGGAATTACTTCTCATCGTCGAAGATGTGCGCGCTCTCAAACGATGCAGTGGTGTCGATGTTACCGTTGGTTGCACAACCCCAGCTACTCAATACCAGCAGAGGCAAGAAGCAAACCTCTGCTGGCGGAACGGTAGGAAGAAATACAATGAAGGTACCTTAATTGCTGAAACGATTAAAGTAACGGCGGGTGCGCTGATGTTTCTTCGTCGTAAGTGACGCTGCAAAACTTGGGTAAGTTCAAGCACTAAGCATACGAGACGAAGCGATGTTGTCGAAGTCACTGGCGGTGCCCAATGTTCCGATATGGAGCTTCGGCGTGGGCTTAAATGAACTTGGGACGCCTGCCCTGTCACAGCCATTTTAACAACACGGTAAAATCATGCGTAAAGATCGCGTTGTTTGAGCTCACATGGTAAGCTCCCACAAACATCGTTGCTTTACACACATGCCACTGGTGCCTACGAGCCACCTCTCTTCTGAAAGTCGTTTGTAAAGCTGTGTGAAGTATATGACGCTGCGAAGCTGGGATTTCTGTCACCAGATGACCTTTCAATCGAAGGTCTACGTACGGCACCACCAACTTTATTTGACAGTCTGTTGAGCCGCTGTGTCTTCACCTAACATATATCTTACACTAAGCCCCATCCCTAAACCAACCTAAGCATACCAAACCACTCTAATGTACGAAAAGAAAACTCCACCAGTTCAGCTAAGAGAACATATTAGTGTAACAAAATCACGGAAGTTTCGGGAAAAAAGTTTGTGCTGCTGGTGCTCGAACTCATTCTGCTCGATCCAAAATCTGAGGCTTACCCCAGGTCTAATGAGGCGCAGTGTTTCCCGCTTATTGCATGTTCAACGCACAGCCATTTTAGTAATTCTTCAAAAGATCAGAAGTGTTGCAAAAGAACCAGTAGGTGGCGCTGGGTGCTTGCAGGAAGTGCCTGGCTTGTACCTATTGGAAACGTAATGGCGCATAGGCAGGTAGGTTAACTGGTTTATTTATTGGAGAGGTAGGAAGCCAGTATGCCCACGGCTACTCCTGTTCACCAAATGAAGGGTCACAGACCGGGTTAAATAAATCACAAGGCACCGACAAATTTCGAGACGTCCAGATGGTGTCTATAAAATGACCTGCTGGGTTCATCTTCATGGATTTGTCGTGAAAGGCCAACACTGTCAACAATACTTTGACGCGATAGCTGTCGAGTTAAGGAATTCGTTTAAAGCACTGACAACCGTATTTTGACGGCCAGCGTCAGGCCATGGACCTAATGGAGTTTCTAGACCCACCACAGTTCGCTACTGCTAGATTGCGGTGCAATTCACATATTGGCCGGCAGTATAATAGGCAATCTAATCAAACATGATAAACACCTTCTTCAGGCTCTCCGCATGCAACGAATGGTGATTTGGCACAGTTAATGTTGAACAAAAAAAATTTATAGGCAACATCTAGTCGCATACAATGAAACAGAGTTTCTATACTTCGGGGCAGCTCCACATTCAAACGGAACTGTCAAGCTAGGTCTCTTGCATACAACAAAGACAGTGTCATGGCCGCATCAAACCACGCCTCTTCAGACCGTTTTGCACTGACCTTCCTTGTGACGATCGTTAAACCATCCGCAAAGAGCGGAAGGGCGAACTCGTCACCTTTGTCGTGTCCCTGTTTTGCGAGCCGGTCTTCTCTCTCATTCTTTCAAGCCGCATTGCCTTGAAATTAACGACATGACCATTATCATGTGCCATTTAAAAGGTGTTCCGCAATGGTAAGAACAAATATGCGGTACCCACGCCTGGCCTGAACGTGTGGTAGGAGCTCAAGAGCTGGCTTTAAGGTCAGAGCAGAAAACGTACCCAGCACGTTGTGGCCTTGTGGCAATAAACTTCCCTGCCTTTAGCGTGGCACAGAGTTCAGCAGTTGTCGAGATGCCACGTGGGACCGTCGGAACATGATGCAGGCACTTCGAATGCGCAAGCTGGGCTCTATGCATCGCATAAGCCATCCGTGTACACATGTAGCTTACCGACATGCGCGTTGCACATATGAAGCAGAACTAGTGAACCAATGAGGGGTAGGTACATTCGTTTTCTTGTCGGTGCCTTGTACTCCCAGAGGGATATTTGGCTGCTGAAGAAGCCAGGGAGGCCTAGGGTCTGGCCAACATCTGAATCCAGGAATGAGTCCACCATAGCGGAGAACCGAAAACCTGTTCGAGTAAATAAGAGTAGTCGGTGACCGGCGCGTTGCGTGAATATCCCGAGCAGGTGACGAGTTACTTCTCTTAACGTTTAGTACCACAATAGCAGACTGCCATGTTTCTGCCAGTGCAAGAGGCTTGACATTCCGTTTGGAATCCCCAGGCACACTCGGAAACGGCTCGTGTGTAATGAGGTGAATTTTTTCTCTCTAGAAGGAGACACACCATAACTGGCAATAATAAGCCGAGAGTGGATCTCACAAGAGCACCGTGCAGTATCAGGAGAGCCTCCGTGGAGTTCTCCCAACAGGCTCCCGCTAGGTGGCGCAGAACGCGAATGGTGTTGTTCACCTTGGTCTCCAGAAGTTTCAGATGGTGTGACCAGAAAAGCTTCCGATATAACATTATTTCTAAGGAAACTATAGCTTGTCACAAGCGCCAAGGGTCTACCATCCACCTAAATATAAATCCCTTCAAATATTCCTGAGTGAATGGACTCAAGGATATTCAAAGGGATCTATCTGTCGGCTGAGTTTTCTGCCGAGAGATCGACTCCTTGTGTTGTGAGATACTTGGAGACTACGTATAATTCCCTCTGCAGTGTTGCTTGAATTACTTCCACCGACGGTCCGGATGAGCAAATGTCGTTCACGTAAACAGAATTTTTAATGCCATATCAAAGGCGTGGCGGTGACTGCGCCATCAGTGCATTGAAAATGGTTGGAATACGAACGCTACTTTGAGGAATTCTTTGGGTGACATGTTCCGACGTTTCAGCATTCTCCTTTCTGACACAAGTATGCCTGCTATCTAGACAGTCGGATACGAAGCGGAGGATTGTCCCGCGTATGCCTAACCGCCCCAATCTTTCTTAAACGTGAGCGTGGGAAGCCGTATGATCGGCACGCATTACACCTAGGAATAGTTGAAACATAAATGTTATCTTATTTCTCCATTTGAACCATATTTAGATTACCTCTGCTTCGCCATCGAAAGTCATGTTCGAGGCAGCAGCATACTAACAATAGTGGGCAGACACATGTACCAGAATTGTCAAAATCAATACCAGAGAGGTTACCCGGAGCGTAATTGTGGGTTTTTTCAACGAGGGCCTTTATGAAAGTCCACTAATCTGCTTTCCCTCGTTGCACGTCACAAGTAGCGGGATGATAGATAGGTGCCTAAAATTTTTCATGCATTTCGTTTCCACTCTTAATTGCTCACCAAGCACTGTTTGTTTCAAAAGAGGCACATCTTCTTCTAGGTATGGTGATGATAAGGCGATGATAATGTTCATCGTGTAATGGCACCTTCCCATTGGTTGATTGACCACACAGGAGTGGTATGTCGTCCATAATTGTCCGCAGGCTTCAAGGAATTCAGGTGGGGCTAATCATGAGACATATTGATTTTGATATTGATTTTCTTGTAATTCAGGGCAATTGCAAGAGGTAATACTCATATATTACCCACGTGTTAAAAATCTTGGCCAATTTATCCCATGCCCATAAAATGCCAGAGTAAGAAAAGACCACAGCCCTTGGATGCGTGCCATTTCTTGTGCTACCGCAGCTGGTCTTCGAAGGTAGTCATATTCCAAGAATGGCAAATATCGGTGAGGTGCCCGCTTATTAATGCTATCGTAAACTCACCTGCTTTTCGTTTTGCATGAACTGATTTCTGGATTCTTCAACCAGCATTACATTGCCGCAAGCTTCGCGAGGCATAACGGTGACGGCGCTGTTTGTTCGAGCGAAGCGAACAATTTTGGAGAAAATGGTGCTGTTTTCCACAAAACATTGTGTAGTTCACATAACTCACCGTACTCGCTGTCAAAACGACGCGATTTTTAAAGTAGTGCTGCTTGCGGGACGTTTTCCAATGCACCCATGAAGAATGTACTTTATGGTGCTACTTACTGTCGGCCTTTTCTCTCTATGTCCAATGTACACGCTCCTTTTGATGTTACATTTTGTGAGCTGGGTCTTCGATGATACATAGCAACAATGGCCCTTAAATATCGGGCGATTTTTCCAGCGGGTACTTAAGAAACACCCCTTTAAAGTATTACTTAGCCACGCTCCTGGTTTTACCTTTGCTCGTTTGTTGTCGCCTAACGCAAAGAGCCACTGCAACAGGCAGCGGGAGCTGGGAAGGTCGTGCCTACAACCTCCTTAGGACCGAGCACGTGACTTTGAACTTACAATCAAACCCGCTATTATCCCCTACGGCAGTGATGAACGAACGTAAAGGAAGTCGTATAAAAAACGGATACCAACATTGTGGCTTGTGGAGAGTCCACCATGTTTAAATAGCCTTCTTCCTTACAGCCCACCAAAACGTCCCGTATACAGGCCAAAACTTGCTTTATACGTGCCCGTCATTGTCTGTCAGCTGTACAGGCGCCTGTTCCCCACGGCACTAAACCATGGTGCCTTCAATTCCCAGAACAAGCCAAAAGTCATGCTTGCTACTCTGGGCAGAGAATTGAATTCTACCCACTAGTCTCAGTAGGCTTAAATTACGTGACGATATCAAAGCTCAGTACTCTGATTAGTTGTGACAACACTATGCTTGCTACGGATAGACCGCAACATGCCCGATTCAGTTCCGTTTATTGCAATCGTAATGTAATTGAAGGGACACAAAAGGCTCGAAACAAGTTTGCTTGTATAGATGGATTACGGTGCCGAGAATCTAGATACCCCTTTCTCTCAACTACCAGTTGTTAATAAGGCAGAAAACACCAGAAACGTTAAAACAGAGGGTTACACCTTGTCCCTATTTGGCGCTACGGTTTGTGGCTGCACAAAAGTGTTGAACGGCGTGAGTTCATTGGAAAAGCATCTAAAGATGTTTTTTCAGAACTGAAGAATTCCGAAGTGGTTGAGCTCGTGAAACCAACGTCAATCAAAGCTTTCCGTGAGCTCATCGTACCTAAGAAACTGAGACTACAGTGGTTATACACGGTGAGGCAGGCTGCTTTCCTCACTATTCAGTCAGCCATAATGCTTTTAGTTTCGTTTTCTAAAAACAACTGTGCGCTATTAGCGACGTCAATAACCTACGACGCTGAGAACTGAGCTTCTGCAAGCAATAAACCCGGCCGTAAGTCCCTTCATTAGAGTCGGCGAACGGACAGAAGATCCTCCGCAGGTGGTTAAGCAAGCCGCCCGACCTTCGCATCTCCCGTTCTCCAAGCGTGGTGAAGTAGGAGTAGCTGGAGGAGTAACGCTTGATTTAAATTATTGCTATCGTTAAAGCGCACCCGGTTCGAACATAATCGTCATTGAAATGCATTTACAGCGAGTGGTTTGCTGACCGATCAGCCCGTTCGCCTCGAGCTGCCGTTGATAATCCGTAAAGGGCGTGTCGCTCTATACCCTTGTTATATTTGAAACCTGTTCGAGCCATTTGAGCCACCGGGAGTGCGGGGCAACAAGTCAACACGGCTACCGTGAAGGGTGTTTCTTTCACGCGAGATTCGCTTCCCTCGAAAGAAGTTAATATGCGATGGTAGTGATCACCAGACGGAGTAAAGTGAAGGTGCCCTCCGGAGTGACGCCATCCAGGAACCTGGGAGGCCGCGCTTGATTTTCGAAGCGGCGCTTGTTTCTTCAAATGCGGCTTCGCCACAGCCCTCCATGCTCTCAGACGGTTCGATGGTGTCTGGGACGCCGGAGTTCCCGGGCACACCGGCTGTTCAAGCATCAAAACGTGCTTCTCATTCCGTCGGTGAGGAATCATAAAAGTCCAAGCCAGCTTTCTCGGCTGGGGAAACTTTCGCATAGTCTAGCAAGTGCTTCGAGACGTTAAAGCTACCGACGCCAGCGTTTACGCTCTAGACCACACCGTGGCTTCGCTCCTATCTAGTGACGCAATGGCTACGTCACAAAAAAAAAAAACGAAAGGGAAGCGGGAGAGAAAAAATCCAGGTTTATTTACCTATTTCTCTGTAAACAAAGCACCGTTGCTCGTCGAAAGAGAGCCGAGACAGCTACGATACACAAGACATTTTAGGTAAAACAAAATTTCATTCAACCAATAGTGTCTCGTTAAGGACGACGCGCGTGCTTCTAGTAAACATACCCAGCCGGAGTAATTGTGTTGAACGTCTGAGCCTATATGCTTTCTTACTTCTTTTCGCTCTAAAGCATTACAACAACCACAAAATAGCATTGACCGATTTAACCTTATTAAACGCAGTGAGAGCGGAGCTTTTTCCACGCATAGATATCACGAGTAATTTCATCGCCCACTCGAGAATGTAATTTTTCTAAATGATGTTTTTGTTAGCAGCAAAAAATACAAAAGAACGCTAAGTGAAGATTAATCAAAAGTGGGTTTTCCTAACAGGTACCCTTGTACAGGATACACCTTGCTCTTTATAAGTAGAGCCCCAGATTTCGGATCAATTCGGTTCCTAAGTCACACTTCGGTTCAAAGTGGCCCAAAGAAAAGCTATTTTCAGGTGAATAAACGCAATATAAAAAAATTGATGTTTCTCCTCCTTATCCTGAACATAACTCGTGGCCAAGCTGTGTTTGCCTATCTGGTTCTCACCCAATCTCCAATTGCTAGTCTGATTGCTATTTCAATCTGAATCTCTTACGGGTGTGTAAGGATTGGGTCAGGTGCCACTACAAGAATTGCAATTCATTTCATTCATTCATTCATTCATTCATTCATTCATTCATTCATTCATTCATTCATTCAACTTATATATGTACACTGCAGGAAGAAACACTCACTCGATGTCCTGATTTAACCAAATACAGTTGCTAAATCCCGTACTGGTGGGGTGTGCTGTCTTGCAAAGAAGGCCTCCTATAGTTGCACCTGGCTAGTTTACCCTCTCTGCAACCGATATTATTATTACGACGGACAAGGCGCCAATATAGGAAGGTTTACAAGGGCCCCTGAAAGAGGTATTCCGCTACATGGGTGTTCACATTTCAGGGAATCAATTGTCCTAGTAATCACCATTTCACAACTTTTTAAAGCGATGATTATAAATGGTTAGCATAGTTGCTCAGGAAGCTAGCGACAATCTTACATGCAATATCATGGAGTGTAGTAGAAGTCGGGGGGCAGGATGGCTAGACAGGATACTGGTAAACGTTCCCAGGAGACGAAATATTAATTAGGAAACGGCAAAATATGACAATCTTCACCACGCTTACAGAATAGAACTAGCGGAAGCCCTTCGAAGTTAATAAAGCGTAAAGACAAATGAAATACGGGAAGTATAACCTGGAGAGGATTGAGCATGCTGTTAAAGAACGGAGGGTAGCCTGAAAAGCAGTTAAGAGGCCTAGGACCAGATCACATGTATGCACTTCAAGACCAAGGCAAGGCAATGTCATCACAAGTAAGGGTAAAATAGTCCAGAGTAGGAGGTGTTTTATAGAGATCGCCACAGGTAGACGGGGGCATCTCAGGATAATACTGAACGACGAAATTAGTTCAGAGGTAGATAAACAATCCCACCAGTAACGATAAAGACAGTCAAAGCATTGTAAATGAAATAAATGCAAGGGGGCAAAGCACCTGGTGAAGATAACAGCAGACGTCTTCAAGGATGGTGGGCAAATTGTACTAGTAAAACTGGCAAACCTGTAGACGCAATGCCCAATGAACGCGAGTGTACCGGAATCTTGGAAAAACGCGAACATCATCTTAATTCATAACAAGGTGACATGAGGGACTTGAAAAATGACAGGCCGCTCAGCTTACTGTCAGTCCTCTACAAGGTACTTACCAAGATAATCGCGAACAGAATTTCTGCCACCTTAGATTTCGGTCAACTTAGATTTCGGTCAAAGCAGGGTTTCGTAAAGGCTATTCAACAATGGACCATATTCACACTATAAATCAGGTGATAGAGAATTGCGCGGAGTATACTCAACCATTGTATATAGCCTTCCTTGATTATGAGTAAGCATTAGACTCGGTCGAAACCTCTGCAATCATTCAGGAATTACCGAACCAGGCTGTAGACGAGCCTTATGTAGTAATACTAGATGATATCTACAATGTGTCCACAACTACCGTCGTCCTCCATAAGGAGAGCAGTAAAATGCCTATAAGGAAGGGCGTCAGACAAAGAGACAATCTCTCCAATGTTATCACAGCATGTTTACAAGACGTATTCGGAACATTGAATAACATTGGATTGGAAACAGGTGGGATACCTCAGTAACGTCAGTTTTGCTAATGACATCGGCTTGCGAAGTAACTTGGGGGACTAATTTCAAAGCGTGCTTACTGCACTGGACAAACAGAGTACAACAGTACAACTGAAAATTAATATACGGAAAATAAAATAAGGATGAATAACTTCGGGAAAGCACAGTGGTTTGGGATAGGTCGCGAGGCAGTGGAAGTGGTAAGCGAGTATATCTACTTAGGTCAAGTTGTAACCCAGGATCCCAACCATAAGACAGAGATAATTAGATGGATAAGTTAGGCCAAGTTGTGACCCCGGATCCAAATCATGAGACAGAGATAATTAGATGGAGAAGTATACGGGGTGGAGTGCATTCGGCAGGCATTCTCAGGTAATGATAGGCAGCCTACCATATTCCCTGAAGAATAAAGTGTAAGACAGCTGCATCTTACCGGTACTCACCTACGGGGCAGAAACTTGGAGGCTCACTAAGAGGGTTCAACTTAAATTGAGGAGGACTCAGCGTTGCAATGGAACTAAGATGATAGGTGTAACATAAGGGACAAGAAAGAGCGGGAGTGGGTCAGGGAACAACGCGTTGTAAGGCCAATTTAGTAGAAATTAAGAAGACATGGACGTGGACAGGGCATGTAAATCGAAGGCAAGATAGCAGTTGGTCATTATGAGTAACAGAACGAAATCCTAGAGAAGGCAAGCGTTGCAGGGGGCTGCAGAAAGTTAGATGGGCAGATGAGATCAAGAAGTTTGCTTGGGTAAATTGTTCACACTTAGCACAGGACCGGGGTAGTTGAAGAATATGCGGAGAGGCCTTTGCCCTGCAGTGGGCGTAAATAGGGTGGTGATGATGATGATTAGTGGATTTTCTTTTCAAATTAAAACATCGTATTTTCCTCCTGCGCGCGATTCTCTCGCGTTTCGCGTTTGTGGTCGCCCCGCGCGAGTGAGTGCCCATGACACATCTTAGTTAGGTGACGCCTGCAAGAACATCCGGGGGTGGTATCGTCTGCTACTGCGACAATCTGCGCCGCAGCATCGCTCTTGGACAGGGCCGTCTGACTTCCTGCGTTCCATTTGAGCCGTTTTTTATTATTCTCCTGATGAATTCTACATTCATAACATGGCTCTGAAAGAGAATGACCCTGTCACCACGCGTTTCCGGCAACGACATGTCTTGGGACATATGGGAGTCTAAATATTTGAGCGAATGACTGAAGAATCGCCTCAAAATTTTTTACAGTGAGCACGTTCACTAGGTGTCAAACGTTAGGTGTCGAACACTAGGAAAGCACGTACTCTAGGTGTCAAATGGGTCGCGACGGCAGCCAAGGTGCCATGGCGACCCGTTGGTGCTGAACAAACGACGCTTCTCTTAGCCGTTTGTGTGATAAAAAGCCTTGCATTTGCATGATTTTTGCTTCGTTATGATGATAATGACTCAATGGCGCAAGGATTTCAGGGCCAAAGAGCGCCAATAAAAGTGTGTTGTGTTTCAGGTGAGTTATACGCTGCATGCTTCCATTAAAAGATGGGTAGATAATATTGGTGTATAGGGCCAATTATTGCAGCAAAATGTGAATAAAATGACTTGCTACGTGACGCACATGGGAAAATGGATGACGTACATGCAGGAAGATGGCGGAGCCCGAACGCAGGCAGGAAAGGGTGGGAATGTGGCAACAAACTCTGGAACGAAAGTGTGAGCTTTCGGCAGCACGAAAAAAAAACTGTTGTACTTGGCCCAGGTGACGTCAGTCACCCAAACTAACGCTTGCGCTAGTTCATTTAGTGAGCGCAAACGCCTTTCAGGGCCCCTTTAAAGGTGCCATGAAGACAAAACACAAGTTTGCGTGATTAAAAGACTACTTTTTTGCCCATAATAATAATGCTGCATATTTTATTTCAAAGTTAACACAAAGAAGGAACACAATAATGAAGAGATATCAAGCAGCAGTGACTTCCCTGCCACTTTCGAACGATTTCGGTCTGACGTCTCAGTAAATCGTTTTGTGCGATTGGCGTCGACCGACCGAAGCCACCGCCGAGAAACATGACTGGACGGTTGTAGTGGCGCCCCTTAGTCGCGTATGATCGTATCACTTGTACGCTAACGTGTGTTTAACGCACTGATAAATATGCTTGTAGTGCTGGAACCACATCATACCAATCCTGTCCATACGACACCACTGCATCACGAAATGTGGACGTTTTCGAATACTATTTGCACCTTTTCTGTTAAAAAAACTTAATTTGTGTGTGGAATAGAGCTGCGTGAGTTACCAAAAGCTAGTTTATTCAAGCTGAGCAAAGCTGTATTTCGTCTTCATGGCCCCTTTAAAACACAAACAGCACACCTTAAGAAAACGGGATTTGGCCACCAAGGTGTGGTATTCGGCTAAAGCCGCCCATATCGAATGAGGCCTCCGTTCTGCAGCGCGACAATGGTGTTAATGGCAAAAGTGCGACAATCGTTAACTCACTTCCAACCAGAAGAAATTGTTTACGGCCTTTTCCAGGTCTGCCCGAGCAATGGGTCCAAAAACAAGCGCGAGAACAAGCGCCACAACAAGTGCAACAAGCGCACCAGGACATCGCCTGTAAGTTGACAGCTCGGAAATCCCCAGCAGAGCTTTTTTTCCAAATGCCACCCGTTATTGAAATGGACCCCAAATGAATTTATCAGCGGTGCCGAATAGCTGCCGTACCTTAAAGTCTTAAGTACGGCAGAGTGCGCAGGATTGCGCTTCATCGGAGGGGGTTGGTGGGAGGTCGGAGCCCTCTTCATAAGAAAGAATGGGCTACTATGCCAGGAGAACCATAAAAAACAGAACAATAAAAATAAAAAAAAAACAGGCCATGAAAAGTATTCAAACAAAAGTAAACATCTGGATGACGTCGTACTCTACATTATTTTTGATTGTTTTGTGGTTTTCCCAGTGACATTTAAAATGGTTGATCGCTATGTCAGGGGTACTCATAGCAGTCATATGGTTGCTGCGTGGCCTGCGACGCGCAGGCAATCATCGGCAGTCATTACTTCATGATGGTCTAAGCTAGTACCTTCATACGATCTGCACTGCCCACCCCTGGAATATATTTTTTCATTGGGGGGGGGGGGGGGACAGGCAGAGAGAAGTGCGCGGCCCACCCAGACAGCCGAAGAGCGCATATGATGTGTCAGTGCCGTAATGTTACTTCCGCCATTTCCCCTATCCATAATCCACGCTTATGCCTGACCACTGTACTGTTTTCCTCCTCTTTTTACATTTTCAGATCCCATGGAAGCTTATGCACTCGGTGAGCAGATCCTTATAAATGCCTTTGACAGCACCTCGAGTGTCAACCAACTGCAACAAGTCTCCGATACGGACATGACATTGCGCAGATTGTATTTCTTAGCTGTCTCACAATAATACATTCTACGTCAATACGATAATGCCCTGGAATGAGACAAACACGGCTTCGGGTTCCGGGTTGCGAATCGGGGAAAGTATGCAGGCGTTAAGTCGGACCATTAGAGAATTGTGAATATTCATCGAGCAAGAAGCCAGCTCACCATGTGTTTGTGGGCAATTTTCTGCCTACCCGAGCTTCCCGAACTTGCTGACGTTTTTATAACGCCCCAGGCTTAACCATTCAACGCCCTGTATTCGGACGAAAAATTAAAATTGAGGGAATTAAGGCATCCTTTATTTGTTATAAAAAGTATAAATGCAAATAATAGTTCGAATACAGTGAAATACATTTTCTTCGAATAGAATTTCTTCGAATACGCGAAGAAAGTACAAACGAACGGGTACTACGGTTTATCCGAATGAATTAGAATGAAGGAAAACCTAGTCGGGGACTCGGTTTAACTACTTATAAAAAGAAACTGCGACTTACTACGAGTATGGTTTGACGAGATTCCACTGCGTAACTTTAAAAACCTGAAAATGTGAAACTACAGGAAATAATAAAATACAAACGTTGCAAAACAAAAGAGCACATCTTATACAAAATTTCCACGAAATGAGGATATAACTAAAAATGTCAGAAGAAAGCAAGGGAAACACAATTAAAAATCGCAAAAACAGATCGATCGTATAACGTTCTGCGTTGGAAAGCGGCTTCGAAGGAGGAATTGTCCGTAAGGTGTTTAGATATGTTGACGACTTTCTTGTCATATTTAACGATTTGGGACGGAATAACGATGCGTGCACAAGTAATTAACCAGATTTAATCCTCCTTTGTACTACATGGCAAAGGCTTAAATTTCATACACGAACTACCGTTAAACTGTTAAACGGTGCGTTGAAGTTTCTAGATATTAAAATACAGTTTTAGAAGGACCGCACCAGCTGGTTTTTTCCACCCCGGACAAAAAGAGCACTGATGCCTTTTAGCTCTTCACATTCGAAGACAGCGAGTAAATTCGAAGACAGCGAAGACATTCGAGTAAATCAACACAGTTGGTCAAACGGGACTGAAAAACAGAAAATACAAAAAAGAAACAATGCAAATTATAGTAAAAAACAAACAAAAACAAAAATATTAACCTCACTACCACGCCCAAAAAACGAACAAAAAAATAGACCGTGGTTGAATCATGACCGGCTTTATAGACATATAACCACCTGTCTACAGCATCCGGCGAAAATGAGAGCCAGCGTGCCAGTGGTTTGCTGGGTAGGAACTGCGCGCTCCATCAGGTGGTGCTAATATTTCGCGATCTCGACAACCATGTTGAGTTCACAGTGCAACCCCTGACTGCTGGTATAAAATGTACAATTGTGCCAAACTCCCTGCCATGCTACATTGTTGTCCTTCTCTCCATTACTTCCATTTTTAGAACATGAAGGAGCATATACGCCTGGTGAGTACACCGTGTCCCTGTTTTAACCACCCCGTGTATTGAATTCATTAGTATTGTATTGAATAGTGTATTGAATTCATTGAATAGTACCACAGTGGGCATCGTACCACTGTGGAGACGTTTTTTAGCATTACTGAGAAAGTCGCTGCTTTTGTGACAAGGTAAACAAGCGATACAGGTTAAACGTTGTACATTCTATGCGCCATCACCCAGCTATGATGATGAAGTCGTAGACACGTTCGATGAGGACGTCGAATAAGCAGTGAAGAAGGCAACAACGCCGTTAACGATTGTGATGGAATAGTTTATCGCAAACGTCGCCCCGAAGCAAATGGGAGAAAGGCCAGTGGGAAAATTCGAAATAGAATATCACAACAGTCGAGGAGATGCACTAGCGGGATTTGCAGGGAGAAACACCCTGAGGTTAATGAACACACTCTTCTACAAACGATAGAATTGGAAATAGACATTAAAAATTGCCGAAGGTATAACCAAAACCGAAACGGACTTCACTATATCTGACAACCCGGGTAGCGTGCATGACTGAAGGTGCTAAGTAGGATTCGGAGCAGCGATCACAGGATTGTAAATGCAAGATAAGGCTGAATCTTAGGCGGGAAAGAACGAAACTCTTGAAAACTTAGAAACGCCGCATAGAGTCAGTCAGAGCCAGATAGCAGTGGTTTAAAATGTTTCTTCAAAACAAAGTCTGGCTTTTGAACGAGCAGAACGAGGTCAGTGTAGACAGGCGCAACGACAACCTAACATCTGCACTCAGTGTACCAGCAGCAGGTGTGCGAGGAGCAACAAGTAGAGAAGAAACTGGAAAACTTACAAAAAAATTAACGAAGTAATGGTCAAACGTACGAACATAAAATGACCAATTACGGTGGATCGGATTGATTTAAACAAGTTGTCAAAACTGACAAGAAAGAAACAAAACAAAAGGAATTCGTGGAAATGCCATGGCAGGGATCGAGGAAAGGCTGCAATTAGAGGCAAGCTTGAAAACAAATAAGAGAATTCTAGCCTTCGGCAAAAACAGGATCTACGCACTCAGAGATGAGCAAGGAAACATTAGGAACACCTTGGACGAGATAATTAAGGTGGCAGAACGATTCTACAACGGGCTGTATACCACCCACGGCAGACCAGTGGAAACTACTGAGAATACTAGCTCAACTTGCGACGTGCCATTAGTAACTAAAGAGATAGTTGGAAAACCTGTCCAAGGCATAAAAATAGGACATGCTGCAGGTGATGGCCGCATAACCTTAAACCTTTTGAGGAAGGGAGAG
Organism: Haemaphysalis longicornis; assembly: GCA_013339765.2. NCBI lineage: Eukaryota > Metazoa > Arthropoda > Arachnida > Ixodida > Ixodidae > Haemaphysalis > Haemaphysalis longicornis. The sequence goes on along the minus strand of CM023457.1, from coordinate 44,055,068 downwards.
GATATTTTATTGGAAAAGCTTGCTGTACTATTTTCGGAATACACTAAGACGGAAAATTTGCCCATAGCATGGAAAAACACCTACATTATTCTGATTCTTAAAGGGAGATCCTAAGGACCGCAAGAATTACAGACGTATCAGCCTACTCTAAATTATTTACAAGTTGCGAACCAAAGTTATAAATACCCGCATAGGGGCAGCCTGAATTCCCATCAACCCAGGGATCAGGATGGATGTAGGAAAGGGTATTCAACCATGGATCACATCAATGCCTCAACCAAGGGATACAAACATCACAGAGCCCACTAATCCTCTTTACATTGCATTTGTAGACTATAAAAAAGCGTTTGATTCGGTACTCATCGCAGCCGTTTTAAGAGCACTACAAAACCAGCGGATAGAGGAACCCGCATAAGGCTTCTAGAAAACATATATAAAAATTCAGGGGCAGTAGAAGCCTCCACAAGCAAAGTGACAAATTTCCCATCCGAAAGAGAGTAACAAGATACGCTCCCTCCAAAACTATTGACAGCATCTCTGAATGGGGTATTTAAAAAGCTGATCAGCGGGGAATACTTGAGCCATTGGATGTTTGCGGACGACGCAGGCTTGCTGAGTGAGACGCACAACACATAGAAACAATATTTGAGGAACTACAATAAAAAGCATGAACTTGGGGCTAAAAATAAACATGAATAAATCTAAAGCGTTGAGGAATAAGCATGCCCAGAACAACTTCTTCAGCTAAGGAAATGAAACGCCAGAAGAAGTAACAGAATATAACTACCTCAGCCATATGGTCATTGCTGACGCCAACCACGAGAAACGAATCTGACGCAGAATGGGTAACGGCTGCGGAGCGCACGGCTAAAACTGCCACATAATGATAATTCAGCTACATCTGCAACTGAAAACAAATAACAACTAGTGCATATTGCCAGTGATGACACACGGAGTTCAAACTTGGTGCTTTACTAAACAACTAGAAAGAAATTAGCTCGGATCAACGGGCCATGGAACTAATAATGTTAGGATGAACACTCATGGACAAGAAACGAGCTACCTGGATCAAGAAAACAAAAAGGAATAGACTATATCATAGTTCAGAAATATAAAAAGAAATGGACATCGGCTGAACATATAGTGAGACGAACCGGCAACTGGTGGATGATTATGCTAACAGAATGGATACCAAGTGATAGATATAGAAAAGGGTAATGCAATAGCACGATGGAGGGAAAAAATAAAGAAATTAGAGGGTAAACTGTGTACTCGAGCAGCGCAGGGCCGGAAGGGTTAAAGGTCGATGGACGAGGCCTTCGTCATGCAATGGAACTGAGTAGGCTGATTATGATGATGATGAAGATGATGTTGAATGTAAACATGAAAAAACAAATACAAGTGTGAGCCGGTTAATGTTAGGCGAAAAGGTACAACGAGGAGTGTTAACAACGCATATTACGAAGTAAAGCAGTTAACTGAAACAAATCGATGAAATGTATATGAGCGACAAAGTCGCACAATCTCACCGACCGGGCCGGATGATGCACCACTGCCGGAAGCAATTTCGTTACCTATGAAGACTGTCGTCGACGCAGGACAAGCCGCCCGAGGACGATCACGGTGATTCAAGACAAGGGAGTACGCTGGAGTCTTCAAGGGCGCGGGTCGCGGACGGTGGCGCACACACGGCCGGAATCAGTTGTCACATCACTACGCTCAAACGTAACTAATTTTTTCGTGCGTGAACACAAAAAAGTATTTCTGTGGAAAAGGGCAAAGACGTTTGAGGCTGAACACGCCGCGAGCCCATGCCTGCCAGTGAGAGAGGAACAAAATGAAAAAAATTCACGCCCCACCTCCCCTCGCGGGAACCCTGGTGTGATGCGACGCTGAGGGGGGTTCAAGCGCAAGCGGAGAGCAACCGTCGACCGAAAGACCGCCGGAGAGCGGCACACCGGTTATATGCGCAGCGCGCCCGAAGAAGACGAGACCGCGGGCAGAGAGAGTACTGCACATACGCACCACCGCGCGCAGCGCCGCCCACCAGGCGGAGTGAGAGTGCGCTGGGCCGCACACCCGCAGATGTTGAGAGAGAGTGTTCGCTCTCACCTGGGCACGCGCCGGCGCCAGTGCGTCTGCCGCGGCTATGACGCAACACAATCCACTTTAATCCAATCCAAATCCAATTCAATCCAAGCCAAGCCAAGCCAAGCCAATCGAATCCAATCGAATGCCCCTCGCGAGAGAGTGTTCGCTATCGGAGAGGAGAGGGGGTTGGCGGAGGAGAGTGCGGACGCCGACGACGACGGACGCACGCAGGAAGGACAGGGCCGACGACAAGAGATGCTGTCAGCGTCGCATCTAAAAAAGTAAAAAAATGGTGCCCCACCTTCCCTGACATTCATGTGAAAGGTGTAGTTGGCGGATGAATACGCGGTAGGGAATGCAAGAGCAGGGTATTTTGTGTACGAGTTTCCGAAAGAGGGACTTTCTTGCGGGCGTGCCTTACTGCCATGTTTAGTTCACAGTGGCCGCCGCTTGAAGGACCGGTACTTGAAAAACGTCCATTCTCGTTCTAGTCGCCCGGGAAAACCATGCAACCTTCCCGTGCAAAGTATCAATGACTCAACCCAGTGGCCGGCTCACCAGCAAGAAAATAACTAAAATAATACACCCGCCGCTCAGCGTTAATCGAAGCTTCCAGGATTTTCGCGAGGCGGGTGTAGCAATACCAGTGTACAGAACCGCCGATAATTCTGCAAGGGAGAAGGGAAGCTTTGCGCGCGAGGGCGGCGGGCACTTTCTGTGTTGTTCTTTCTCTCTCCGCGGAAGCACGGTTATAAAAAGAGAACCCGCGTTTCCATGAATTAGTTACATTTGGGCGTCGTGATGTGACAACTGCTTCCATCCGTGCAAGCACCACCTTCGGCGACCTGCGCCCTGGAGGACTCCAACGTACCTCCCGTGTCTTGAATCACCGTGATTGTCCTCGGGCGGCATGTGCTAAATCGGCGGCAGTATTTATACGTACTCAAATCGCCACCGACAACAGATGCATTATCCGGCCCGGTCGGTGAAGATTGTGTGACTTTATATCCATCGTACTATTTTCTTTTAGTTATGTCCTCTACTTCATAATATCCATTGTTAACGCCCATCGTCGTGTCTATTTTGTGTAATACTGAAGTGGCCCAAATTTGTATTCGTATTTTAAATTTATAATCATTATTATCATCATCATCATCATCATGATCAGCATACTCAGGTTTACAGCAGGACCAAGGCGTCTCCCATTGACTTGCAACCACTCCGGTCCTGCGCTGATGGAGTCCACAGTTTACCACTTAGTTTCTTGATTTCATCTCCCCATCGAGTTAATGGCCTTCTCCTTCTTTTAGACCCTTCCCTTCGTGTTCACTTTGTTAACCTAATCGCCCACAGGTTGTCGGTTTGTCTCACTATATGGCCAGATGCAACAAATTTCTTTTTCTGTACCTGAACTACGATATCCCCTACTATAGGTTGTTCTCTGATCCAGGTAACTCGTTTCCTGTGCCTGAGCGTTATTCCTAACATCATTCGTTCCATGGGCCGTTCAGGTCGCCTAAGTTTCCTTTCTAGTTGTTTAGTAAGGCGCCAAGTTCTGAGCTACGTATGTCTTCACCGGAAGTTTGCACTGGTTGCAGATTATTTATTGCGTGACAAAGGTAGCTTATTTTAATTATTTGTGATCGCTTGCCGAGTGCTTCGCAAGCCGTGCCTATTCTATGCTGGATTTCTCGGTCGTGGTTGAGGTCAGCACTCTCAGTCTGTGGAAGCGATATTCTTTTCATTCTTGTAGTGTTTCGTTTCCTAAGCTGGAGAGGACCTTTCTGGGCATGCTTATTCCTCATTACATTACATTTATTCATATTTATTTTAGGCTTGAAGGCCGTGCTTTCTATTTGAAGTTCCTCAAGCATTGGTTGCATTTGTTCTGCAGTCTCACTCAGCAGGACTTCTTCGCCGGCAAAACTCAAATGGCTTTAGTATTCCCCGTTATTTTTAATCCCATGTTTTCCTCCAAGCTTTTAAATTTCCCATTAAGACATGCTGTGTATAGTTTTGGCGAGATGAGATCTCCCTAGCTTGCTCGCTTTAGGATCGGAAATTTGTCGCTTTGCTTGTGGAGGGTTATCCTGTCCATGAATTTATTATATATGTCTTCAAGAAGTCTTATGCAGGTTTCATTTATTCCCTGGTCTTCTGGTGCTTATAGCAGGGCTTCGGTGACTACGGAATGAAGCGCTTTCTCATAATCTACAAGTCTAATGAAAATGTGTTTAGTTTACTCTGTCTATTTTTCTATCATTTGATTCACGACATCGATGTGATCCATGGTTGAGTACCCTTTTTCAAAATCCAGCCTGCTGTCTGGGTTGTTGGAAATCAAGTCGGATAACTATAACTTTGGTAAGCAACTTGTAAACACCTGAGAGCAGGCTGATGGGTCTGTAATTCTTCAGGTCTTGGGGTCTCCCTTCTTATGAATCAGAATAATGTTGGCGTTTTTATCCAATCTATGTGCGCTGTTTGAGTCTTCAAGCATTCCGAAACTAATACAGCAAGGCTTTTACACTATAATACCTCCTCCCTCTTAGCAAACATCCACGATTATTCGTCGTCACCTGCAGATTTTCATACTTTCAAAACATTGAGAGCTCTTACAACTTCTCTTTAGTTGCTAGAAAGCATCGTAAGTTGAGCTTGCAGATGTCTAGCGTCAATGTTATATCGCGTCCATGTTATGCGGAATATTACCTCTGAGTGCGTACCTCCTCTCTTTGCCGATGGCTAGCTTTCTCTTAGTTAATTTGAAGCTTCCGCCGACTTCAAGTGTTTCCTCAATGACTGCCATGTTACTGTGCACTAATTTAGTTTGTGTCACGTCTGTTATCAGTTCTACAGCTCGGCTAATTCGTTCTGTTCCGCCATACTTCACATTTTTGGCAATCAGTTCCTTAGTTTTCTTGGTATTTTTCCAGCTGATTCACTAAATGTTGCGTCTACCACAGCTGCTGCTGATTTACTGAATGGCTATGTTAGGTTGTAATTTAATCTGAATACACTTACCACATTCTGCTATTTCAGAACCGCGAATTTGTCTTAAAAAGTTGTTTTAAACTCCTGCGATCTGGCTCTGACTCACTCCATGCGGGGTTTCTTAGTTTTCGACAAGTTTCCTTCTTTCCCTTCTGAGAATAAACCTCAGGCTGCATCTAAGCATCCTATGATCGCTGCTCGAAATCTTACTTAGCCCCTCTAGTCTTGAACAATACACCCGTTGTCACTTAAAATTAAGTCAATTTCGATTTTTGTTGTATCATCGTGACTTTTTCATGTTCATTTCGTATTCTTTCGTTTGTAGACGAATGAAGTTCATCGACATCAGGGTTTTTCTCTTTGAAAATGGCATCAGTTCATTTCCCTGGCTCTAGCGATTGTCTAATTCAGAAGTTTCCTAGTGACCTTTCTACCATTTGCTTCTATCCGAATTTTGCGTTATAGTCTCCCGTCACAATCGCCAACCGCTTTGTTGCCTTCTTCATTGCTGATTGAACGTCCTTGTAGAAGCTGTCTACGGTTTTATCATCACTGCTGGTAGTTGGCGCATAGGCCTGTACTATCTTTAACCTCAATCGCTTTAGCTTGATAACAAACACCGCGACTCTTTCGTCAATCCTGAAAAACTCCACGTTTTCCGCTATTTCACTGTTTATCAAAAATTCCACTGTGTGTTCTTTCTTCACTTGAAGTCCCCTGTACCATAAATATGGTCACTCGCGAAGGTCCATGACGCCTTACCGGGTCCTCCTACCTTCCCGTAACCCTATAATATTCCACTTAATGTTAGAGAGCTTCTTTAGTAGAGCAGGAAAGCTTCCCTCACTTAACATAATGCATGCGTTGAATGTTGCCAGGATACAGTTCCAATGGCTGCCTGTGCGGACCGAGGGAATTTTTGCTCCGTGTGCTGTTTCGCTATTGTGACCACCGCCGTGGGCAGGTGCTCCACAAATGCTGGGTACTGAAGGCATAGAGTTGAGTAGGTCAATAATGGGTGGTAGCCTACTACTACACCAGGGGGGTCGAACCCTTCTTCAGTCAGGGAGTATTGTTTGTGTCCCTAAGAGCCTTCCTAGCATGGTTGAACCTTTCTAGTGTAGCCCTTCTGGGATCCGTGATCATATTTACTTCCGGAGCAGGCAGCACTCCGTATCTGCATGGGTTGGGCACAGATAGCTATAGAGAAAAGAGCAGAAGAGCGAGAGAAGTTTCCCGCGGGCGACATTGCTGCGAATGCCTGCAGTGATATTAAGCCAGCGTATGCCAGTTTTGCTTTTTATACGCGTGGTTCTGAAGGAATGCCCTGAGACACACCCTGAGGTAAGGCAAATGCCATGCTTAAGGGTATAGCTAAAAAAAAGCTGGCCAGTTTGAAGCTCAGTTGGCCGAAAGGAGGCTGAAGTTGTGGTAGAATTATTCCTCGACTTGGTAAAGCTATTCCAAGCTAAAAAACTGTTTGTCACGTTCTCCGCCTTATCTCCTGCATACAATCACGTACGCCTTATCTCGTGAGTACAATTGCATGGTTTTGAGCTGGTGATATATAAATAACGAGGAGCGACTTAACCCTAATTACGCCTCCTCGGAAAGGCGGCTGCGTCTCTTCTGCCATATAAAAAACACCAGTCGAGACGTTATTGAAGAAGAGGATATACTGTGACTGGTGCGCAAGCGCAAAAGTGGCGTATATGGCGCATCTGCAAGAAGGGTTGAATTTTGGCAGAATACCGACCAACCAAAATATGCCTCAAAATCTGGAAGGTGCAGGTTTATCTGTGTCGCGCTATCATCGTTATGGTTAGCTCAGTGGTCGGCGACAGTAAAAAAGAGCCGGTAACAGGAGTACGACTTGCAGTACCTAAATGTCCTCAGGTGTTATTTCCAAGTGCGCACTATCATTCTTTTTAGGTCTTATTTAAGTTAGGATGCACTAGCTTTTATTTACATACATATGGAAGCAACTCGTATGCTTACTGACTCGTGTTTCAGTATTTTGTCAGCATTTTCTCATGCTGGTGTAGGTCGTCTTACCAGTTCTGGCCTTCTTTTGAGCGATTTTTCTCATTAGTAATTTTTGAAATTTGTAGCCTGCTCCCAGCCATGCCGCCCTCAACACATTGTCTCATTAATCGGGTTTTGTGATTTTTCCATAAATCCTTTCCAGGAGCCAACTACGGCTACGGAGCTGATGGCGAGGCAATAGCCAGCTGTGCAGCAACCCCCAGTAAGTGTCAGGTATTCGCACCTTCAATAGAGTCGTTTTAGACAAGAAGAGTACGATAAGGCAATGTTATCTTACAGGAACATGCGGAACCTAATTTTCATTATGCAGTGGTGCATAGTGCAAGACGTCCATAGACGAATTTTGCGACAATAACTTACGGAGGACGCAAACAAAACGCCCGGAATCTAATGACGTCTGAACGAATGGTCCCGGAATAAATTATTGTAACTCCAATAAAGTGAGCATAGTTGTCCATGAAGATATTGTCCCAAGTTCAACATCGGGGGAAATAATTCCTTAAATGTTTACAGCGTGATAAAAACCGATGGACAAGCACGAAAACGTAGTGGTTATCGAGACGTGGTAATAAAGTACAGGAAGGCTATTCACTCGTACGAGGACTAAATGAGAAAATTTGCCGGAATTAAGTTCACTGCGGCTGCATAGAACACCGGGGGCTGGAGGTAAATGGGAAGGCTGGCCGCCCTGCACTAGACCAAAATTGGTCGACGAAGATCCTTGAGGTCTGATAGACTTGACAGGGGAACCATTCTCGATGCTCGCCCAACACTGAAAGCGCCCTTGAAACAAAACTCCAGTGGCCAGACACTGATAATACTAAAAAAACACTGCAAATCTTTCGGCTAAAATACTTCGCCCTCTTAGAAATACCAAAATGATTTTTCTGTGATTAAAAATAACAAAAATGCGGTTCGATGACTCTTTCATAGGAATCGGTAAAACACGAAAGTGACATGTGCTTTACCTTGAGCACTTCAATGTTTATTGTGCATCTATATGAATCTGCACATCGCTATTTATATTGCGTTTGTATGGCCCCGTTAGACACATGAACGTTAGGCATTGGATTATACCCTCCGGAACATTGCGTAAATCCGACTGAAAGTCACAACCCCTTGAAGACCATGCGAATGACACCGCACGGAAACCGAAACCGAAAGCAGTAGGTGGCGGAGCGTGCCTCAATTCACCTGCGTCCCGCGTGCACGAAGACGCTGGCATCGAGGCGCCAACTGTTGGCGCTCATTAGCGCCATGATGAGCTACTTCGCTTCGCCTCTCCTACACGATAGCACCATCTGAATGAATAAAGTAGTGGAAAAGATATAGGGCGCGTTCGTAGGCCTAGTTGCGCTTGAATTCATAGCGCAATGGGCATATCGCTGTGTACCTCCCGTTGCGGCGGAGAGTTCGTGGTTTGAATCCTGGTGGAGCCGCTTGAATGGAGCTTCTTCTGGTGATGTCATTTGCGTGACGGATATGACGATAGTGAAATATTTGTGTACCCTGGCGTAAAACACTTTGGTGTTAAAACCTTACCTGAATATCGGATGTGGCTGAAAGAAAAACAATCGTTCAAGTGGGCAAGACTAGCGGTTTGTTACTGCCAAGCAATACAGGCGTGAGCCATTCTTGCAAAGTGTTAAATTCGAGATGTTTGTGCTTTAAGCCAAACAAAGAGCAGGATTTTGGGTGTGGCATAAACAAGAACACTCGTTCCTGTGTACAAGTATTGCTGCTCACTCCTGGCAAGCATTCGAGAATTGTACGCGTCTTGCAAGTTCTTAATTTTGTGGTGTTTGTGGAATTTCAGGACTCCAGCACGACATCGGAACCCCTGCGCAGACTGCGTACCGGTGTACCAATGCCGACCGTAAGTGACTAGTATCAGCGCTTTTCATTTCGTACGGTAGGGGCAGGAAGTGCTTGGGACGCCGCGGAAATTTACGCCGGCACAGTGAGCAACTCTGGAAAAACACATACAGCAAACTTGTCGACTATAATACACGCCCACATAAAAACGCAACAAAGTGTCTTTCTTGTGATTACAAGTACAAAACCTGACCTGAATTTCGGATGTGGCTGAAACAAAAACAATAGTTTAAGTGGGCAAGAATTGCTGTTTTCTACTGACAAGAAATGGAGGCTCCCGGGTTTTTTTTTCAAGGTGTTAAATGCGAGGTGTTTGTCGATCACGTCCAAAAAGAGACCTGCATGTTTGGTGTGGTTGAAACTAGAACAATCGTTTCTGTCTACAGTAGTTGTTGCTCGCTCATGGCAAGCAATGGAGGATTCAGGCTTTCGTGCAACGTGTTAAACACGACACATTAGCGGATTATGTCCAAAAAGAGACCTAGATTTTTGGTGTGCCCGCAAGAAAAATAATCGTTCCTGTGTACATCAATCGCTGTGCGCCCTTGCCTGCAGTGTAGAATTGAGGGAAACTTACAAGTTCCTAAATTTGTGGTGTTTGTGGAATCGCAGGAACACAGTACGGGATCGGAACCCCGGCGCAAACTGCGTACGGGCGTACAGAGGCCGGCCGTAAGTATGCGGTATTTACGCTCTGCATTTCGTACTGTCCGCGCGTGAGGGCCTCGACCCGCTGTCGCTATTTTTCCCCGGCGCTATGCGCAACTTTAATTACGTTGTAATATAAATTCGTTGAAATGTCTAGCATAACGGAGGTACTGCAGTGCGTGACCATGTAAACCTCTACTTTGAAATTCGCAAACGGGGAGTTTTCGCCTCTTAAGAACAAGGTGAGACAACGTAAAAGTCAACAGGTGTTTAAATCTGATATCGACCATTTAATCATCAATAAGTGGGGCCCAGAGCGGCCAGGCATATACGATAAAATTTTGTTTTATGCGAAAGAATTTGTTTTAAAGTGGCCCCAGCGCATGGTGCGGCAGCAAAGATTGCTTTATGTACTAAAAAATATTAAATTGAAATAAAAGTTTTGATTCTCCCGCCGACTCGCGTGTTTCGTGATGTCTGCGATGGCGTAACAAGGACAGGTCTTCAAACGAACATTAATGCGCTGTTTAGTCTGTACGGGACTGCTGGAACCCCTTCGTTACTGCCAGTCCTCCTAGATGATGCCACTTTACTACGCAGGAGCGCTTTCTGCATTTGCTTTGTTTCTGACCGTATTTGCACTGGGTTTGTTGTTCTTGCGGTAGCCACTAATCGCTTCGTGAGACATAAGCTATGCTGAACAAACAGGGTCACGTAAGGCAATGTCGCTTACGCCAATCGTCCGGTGTCGTGTGAGACAATCCCATAGCGCCGGACTGCTGTGCAACCACAAACAAGCATAGTGCGGGCAGTAAATACTTGTACTGCTAAGTTTACGTGTACTTTCGTAACTCCCATTGTTTACCATGCCATTCTTACTGTTATAAAATAAATATTCATTACGTTTAAGTGAAAATAGCTCGTCCTGCAAGCTTATAAGCCCTGCCTAACTTGCGCTTACTCTTGCCGGCATCAGCAAATCGGGCAACTGTGTATATTACATCAAAAAGGAAGAAGAAGCAGGTAAATCACTCATAAAAAAGTTGACAACATATTCCAAGCGAAAATAAATGTAAAAGTGTCCTCCGTAGAGCGGATACACGGACTAGGCCGGAAAAAATGTGCTAAACCGCGACCTGTTATTCTGAAGTTGATCGACCACAGGGGCAAACTGTCAGTACTAAGTACTGCCTCAACATTACCGGTCGAACATTCCAATATCCGAAGATTTTGCACCAGCCACTAGGAAAATCAGAAAGTACCTTTGGAAGAGTACAGTTCACGCTAGGAAGTCAGGCGGGAACGTTCAACTTTTTACAAGATTAAAGTACACAAAACAAGCTTGGCATGGGACAGTGACAAACAACCGCTTTATTGAAGCCCTAACGAGCCTAAAAAAGACCATATGGCCACTCGAAAAAACAGAAAAGACTCCCTAATACAATCAATGCCAGAAGCATAAGGAACAAAAGTGCAGACTTTAAAATCAGCATTGGCGTACAAACCCTTTATATAAATCGTAACCTAAACTTGGATTCATCCCGATTTTAAGGACACTGAAATATTGCCCCCCAGGGTTGTGAATGGGCACCCAACCGCTGTCACCGATGTTGGGAAGGCTCTCTGACATCGTTGGAGTTTAATGCCGGTTGGCTAAGTTCTGCTTATAGGAATAAAATCTCCTTATAGGCGGCTTCTATCGGCCTCCCAACAGTGACACAACACGTTCGTTGAGAAGAATGCCTTTTTATGCCCTCACAGAAACGGTCCCTGCAACATTCTGATGGAATGCGATTTAAATTTTGACTGCAGAAGCTGTGATAGCGATTTAACACGCACATATGTCTGCTTCCTCGGTGCCATTTGCGGATTTTGTGTTATTTCACGACTTGTCACAACTCGTCAAACAACCTGGACACATTAAACTTCCAGATAATCCGTTCTTGTTCTATTCCGGGTCAACACGCACGTCGTGCGGCGAAAACCGCAAGTACACATAGTCTAGACTATCTAGGACCATAAAATGGCATGGTTAACGCTACAAACAGAATTTGTTCCAGTCATTTAGGAATAAGGGGAGTAGATTCCCACGTTTCTCTCCCGCTAGTGATGAACGTGCTAGGTGCCCTTGAAAGCACTTCTTCGTCATTTCCTGTATTCTGTGAATCAAACCAGTACTCAGTGGACTATACTTTGCTTTACTCGAAAAATATCGTTTCTAGTACGTCAACGTCTTTGTTCCGTTCAAAACAAAGGTTGTGCGCAACTTGAGTACATGGGTGACACGGACAATAACACGCTTATCACGCAAGCTTGCTTATCAAAGCAAGCGAAACCCTACCGCTTGTAACACCGATAAGTTTCGCAGCCTGCGTCTTGACCTAAAAGAAAGTATTTGGAAAGACACAGAATACTGTCAGTGCGTTGCTCTAAAAATTGTCTGGTGTCCTGATTTGATTGATTGATTGATTGTGGGGTTTAACGCGCCGACGCAACGCAGGCGATGAGGCGCGCCGTAGTGGAGGGCTCCGGATTAATTTTGACCACCTGGGGATCTTTATCTTGCGCCGAAATCTCGTACACACGGGCGTTTTTGCTTTTCGCCTCCATCAGAAAAGCGGCCGCCGCGGCCGGGAATCGAACCCGCGACCTCGTGCTCAGCAGCGCAACGCCTTAGCCACTGAGCCACCGCGGCGGGTTGTCTGGTGTCCTTCCCTGAAAAGTTTTGGCGCAACTTTTCAACATCCAAAAAAATTCCCCACCTAGCAATAAGGTTAATAATGTTGTTGTTAGCGAAAAGAGAAATCTGTGAAGCACTGAATCGTTACTTCTGCTCAGTGTTTGCCTTTGATAACGGCATTGTCTCTGATTTTGTTACTTGTGTTGACGCCTCTCCTTTTGATGACATGCACATCAGTGAGGAGGGGATCTTTAGCTTTTCTTATTAAACCACACGTAAAGAAGTCGGTAATAAACTCATCATTAAACAAAATACAGGAATTGTTCTCAACACGGCAAATGACAATAAATTCATAGAAAACGGTTGCAATGACTAACTCGCAAGAAGCATCCGCTCACGTTTCAATACCATGTCAATTATCCATGTATAAAGGCAGTACCAACCTAGAAATCTGTAGGCTTAGTTTTTCCCTCTCGGGAAATCAACGTGCGGAATTGAGCTATTAGCATACAGAACATGTGTCTGGCCGGTATTAAAGTACGGAGCAGCAGTTTTGAATCCCTACACACAAACTAATATTAATAAGACAGAAAACCTGTTCTCTTTATTCTTAACTCTTATAACAGGCGTACATCTCCATCAAGCCTTCTATAGCGGAAGAATGACGCAACGCAGACCTGGGCCATGGCTGCCCTTCGCGGGGGCGATCACTTTAATGACAGCGGTGCTTTCATGATGATTATGATGAATGGCGCGTACCTAGCGGGAGATTTAACATCCTCCCGCGCCTGAGATAATCGATGGGTGCACAATAAATCCGTAATCCCAACATTTTGTTTTTTCTGTCTATAAGGTCAATCCTTGCGACGTGGTCGGGGAATGCTATCCTCTCGTTCGTCTCCACCGGTGCTTGCGCCGTCGTGCAGATCTCACGACAGCCAAGGGCCGCCAATGTAATGCGGACGACAACCAGACTGTGGGTCCAGCTGCCTCAGAAGGTTGCAGTCCTTTAGCCTTGCAGTTATTGTGGCGAAGTCGGTGTCTTGCAAGTCCTAATATTTTGGTGAAACGATAGCTGTTCCGCAGGGAGTCTAGTGGTGTTGTTCTGTCGGCTTTGTGCTTGCCTTCCGTCTGTTTTTCCTCTCCTGACGAGATCGTTTTCATGCTTTTTGTCAGCTCAATGTACGGTTCGGATGGTTCTCCACCGGCCCTTGCTGCCTCCTCGCTTGGGGCAGACGTGACACGCCAGGGTTTCTCGGCTATCCCAACTTTGAGCTGGAACACCTCAGATTCGTGCCTGGGTACAACGTGTAGCAATCCTCCGTTGGTTAGAGTTCGTCGACTTTTCATTGCTTCCAGTAAGCGTTTGCTCTTCACTTTGTCTGAAAGGAAGACACACTCGATCTCGCACGGTGGTGGCTCTGCCTTCTCTCTATCATCCTTGAAATCTCCAGGTTTTTGTTGTCTGTTTGGACTGCAGCTTCTGAGTCGTCCTTGTGTGCGGCAGGCGTAGCCTCATGGTCTGCACCCCCTTGTTTCGTTGGGATGTTCGATGCTCCCTCGTAGCAGGCACCCACTTGCAGGTCCTTTCGTTCAGCCTCGTCTTCGGCCTTGCATGTCGAAGCCTGGGCTTCACCGGCAATTTGTTTCTTTGCGGAAAATTCGTAGACGTTTGCGGGCAAATTGGTTTCCAGCGTCTTCTTTTTGTCTGGTGTGGGAAAGAGGCACTTCCTAGCGTCGCGCGTCGCGTTAAACGAAACGGGTCCCTGCATCCCCATCCTGGAGCGGTTGTACTCTGGCGGACCTGCTGGCCTCACGCTATCCCGAGTCGATGTTCCATACTTCGTCATGTGCACAACGCGGTGTGCACTCTCCATTCGTTTTCTCGGCGTGATAGACGTGGACGACCGCATATCTGCCAGCCCTACCTGGGACAAGTCCCTGTGCTCGCGCGTAGTCCTGTCAAAAAGGCTCCCAAGCCTCTGCAGTTCACACGGCTCAACGTTAACTGTGGGGACCTGAAGCGTTGGCAAGGTAATCTTCGAGGTCGATGTAAGTGAGCGCACTTCAGAGGGGTCGCTTCGATGCGTTGTCGGCCGAACGCCGTTCAACACTAAAGTCAATGGGCGAGGGCAAATTGGCGTGCCTGATGTGCCGTTTGTAGTGGCTGTCATACCGGGCGACTTTGCGACCTTTAAAGCATCGCGGAGCCACATGAGTGTACGGCATATCTCTCCTCGACATGTCAATGCGTCGAAGTAGTCCTGATCCAGTTTGTCACGGTCAAGCAGTTCTACAATTCTCCCTTCAATCTGGTACAGTGCGGCATCTTTACTTTCAAGGAGGTCAATGGCCGCTTGCAAATCATGCGAAGGTGGATGGGGGGCTTCCAGAAGCTCATTCGCTGGCTTGAGCAGTCTCGAAGTAGCGACCCGAAACATGCTTTGCTGCCGGCGCAGCTTATCCATTCGACACTTACTCTCGGTCGTCAGTGGATGGTCTGGGCCAGCCATGCCGACCTCGGGCTGAGGGCGGGGTGCTCAGCGGAAACAGCAGTCAACGAAACGGGGTTCTGGGTACCTCAAGCCGGAGGGGACGTCGGTGGTCTCCGTCGTCGTGTGCGGTCATCCTCCCGGGTTGAACGGCCCCAAAAATATAGCGGAAGAACGACGCAAGGCAGACCTGGGCCATGGCTGCCCTTCGCGGGGACGATCACTTTAATGACAGGGGTGCTTTCATGATGATTATGATGAATGGTGCATACCTAGCGGGAGATTTAACACCTTCTACAGACACGAAACGTATAAAAAATGGAGGCCCGACGTTACCGAGATACGTTAAGGCTACTCTATCCCGTATAATATGATAAACTCGGCATGCCAAAATCTAAGTACACAGAACCGATGTAACGATGCTCAACACGGTTATACCACTATAAGAAAATCAAATTTTTGATGACGCACAGGTGCTTTCAAATAGTCCTTTTTCTCACGCACACCAGGTGATTGAAATGATTAACTTTTCAAGACGGTAGACTCCTACTCTGTACTTACGTCCTTAAAAAAAGTGCCAATTCGTTTTTTACTGTTGGTATTGCAGGAAAATTGTTGTGAACTATTCCTCTCTTGTTTTACTGGGCAGCGACTACGTTGTGGTCCTACGTATTACACCTTTTGTGTAGGTTTGTCATTACCATGTCTTGTAACTCGCTCTTACGCACCTACAAGTGTGTGTGTAAGTGTGTCTGTTGTATAATAAATCCGATCTGACTTTCTCCTCGCTGCTGTTTCGGTGAATGTCCTTGTACTGCATTCACCCACACCTGCGTTAAGCCTGCCAATAAGGCTAGTGGTATGTCAATAAATAAATAAATAAATAAATAAATAAATAAATAAATAAATAAATAAATAAATAAATAAATAAATAAATAAATAAATAAATAAATAAATAAATCACTATGTTCTATTGCTGGAAACGAGCTATTGACTCGCATGGCGATTCTTTTTTTCCTAATTATATAGCCCATACGAGAAACGTTTATGTTTAACGTGGTGTCAGTATGATTCGAGGAGCTAATATTTGGAATGAACCAAACTTGTGCGTTGTCCGAATGGCCTCCATAAACCATGAGAAACTGAATACACCAATCCCACATGGGAATAAAAAATTCAGCACTCACCTTATTGCTCTTGCTGTTTCATTTGAGCCTCCATGTTGATGTATTGCTGTGTTACTTCTTGACGCAGAATAGCGGGAAATAGTGGAGAAACCCTTGCGTTTATTTTTAATTTTGAGGTGTAGGGCGTTCACCCCATAGGGAAACCGTTCGCCCGAGGCCTTTGTATTTTAAAGCGACCACTTATATTCACCTAAAAATGTCTTTCCACGAATACATTTCTATCAAGAATTGAAGCCTACCTTCCCAGAAATTGGTGCACGGCACTCTTTAGAGATACCTGGCTTTTAAGGAAGGCATTTAGTGTCAAGGCCATCATATTTTCATACGTAAAACAGTTTTTTTGCCCCTAATGCTTGTTTGCAGCAAATGCATTCCCCTCATCTGGTGAAGCATAATTTAAAAGGTCTTGGTTTGTAGCGTTTTATAGGGATCCATAGAACAGTATGCCGGAAATAAAGACCCTCGTGTCATGATACTTTGATGTCAATCTTCTTTATCACCCCCGAAAATGTCTCCGGGTAATTCATTTGTGGGTAGTAGCGAACTCGACTTTAAAGCGACTCGGTGTTGAGCGGACGGGTCGCATTTATCGGAAAGTCTCCACTACGTGCTTCCGCATCATTAATCGTTGTGTGCGTTCGGTCATATTGAAGATATGCATTAAAAATTGCAATATATGCTATAATATTCTTTTGATTTATTTATTGTTTTGTCACTGTTCGTCCAACACTTCTTTATGAAAAATAATATTATCTGATTGTATTTTTACTTCCAGCACCTGCGCTGGATGAAAAGTAAGAACTTATCGCCATTTATATTTCAGTGGCTCTGGCATCCCTAAGAAGCACCATCCGCTTTTGATCGCTTTAGATCTTAAAGCGTACAACTTTACCGCTCGGCAATTCGATTATGGTTCACTAAAGAATAACCTACAGGCCATTAAAAATTTCCTTTTGACCGAGACAGTATGTCGTTCCGTTTTTTTGGGAATTTCGGACCCGGTTTATGACACCGATGGTCATGGTTGCCGCCACATTGCGCCTTCAGTTATAAATGAAGACAAAATGAAAGCTCTATTTATTGAAAAAATTGTTAATTTTCTGTACCGATAGGAATTACACCAATCATTCTCAACCTTCATAAAATAAACGATTGCAATGATACCAGTCCTTCGGAAACATCATACAAATAAACCAGATAATAAAAGAAAACAAGATTAAATGGCGATTTGCGAGCCTATTTCCAGCCACTTTTCTATGACGGCGCCGAATATTTTTGTGCGATTGGCGGCGACCAACTCAAGCCTACAACAAGAAACTTGACGGGCGACTAGGAGTGGTGCCTCTTTTTCATCTTGATCGTATTACTTGAAGGATGACTTGCAACTGACACACTAATAATTCTATTCTCAACGCTGGCCTATGCTTTGCCCCTTCTGCTTATATCATAAATGTAGTGGCAAATTCGAATGTTCTATAATATTTCTTGCATTTCTTGGCTATAATAAAGCTGAGTGAGTTACCAAAGGTGCTGTTTTCTTTGAATTGAAGGACGTTGTGTTTGTTTTCATGTCCGATTTAAGCAAAACACAGGCTTTTAAACAACGCCGAGGCTTGTTTACTAATGCATTTTTTGTTAAGCCTATTTAAAAGTAGTTATAATGAGCGCACGTACGTTCCTAACAGCGAATGCTAATCTCTTGAGGCTACAGTCGTTGCTGGTGTTGTTGTTGCTGCTCCTGCTGTTGTTGCTGTTGATGGTGATGTCGTTGGTGTCTGATGACATTGATGTCGTTGTTGTCGTTATTGACGTTGGCGCTTCTGCTGTTGTTGACGATGGTGTTGTCGCTGTCTTTGTTGTTGTTGTTGTTGTTTGCATTGTCGTTGTCGTTGTGGTTGTCGTTGTCGCCGTCGTAATCTGTGTCACCAGCTGGAATGCGTTGCATGGCACACCGGATGGAGAATGGAGAATTAAAGTTTTTCATGCACCATGTTCCTAGTAATTACACGCTATGTTGCTTTAAAATAAAAATTCTCTCTCAGAGAAAACTAGAAGCAAGAATGTGGAGCAATTTAGGAACTTCCACATGGGGGAAATAAAAAAATTAACTTCTTATGCATCTACCTGATACTAGAGGTGCACTGCTACCTGAGCACCTTAATTGTAGACAGTCCCAGCAATTGTGCCTGTACAGGCCAATCATTTCCCGTTATTGTACCCTACTCTAGACATAACTTGACTGCCACCTTGTTATAAATAATAGATGCCACGCAGTTTGAAACAGCGTTTCTTCTCAGTGATTTGTAAAGAACGTAGTTCTGATTGATGTTGCTGAGGCAAATGTAGTTTGGTATTAACACGTGGTCGCACTTGAGGACTACTGTTGAGGGGGTTATCCCTTAATACGAACAGACCTATTCATAAGTACTACAAATTTACATGCTGAAGTGCTCGAACCGAGACGAACGGGACTTTCCGGCCTGTGGGGACGGGGGGGAAGTAACTACCTGCTTTATTAACTCATCTCAATTTGAAAACCAAGAGTATTTGCGGAGTCTGACTTCTTAGGATCTCTCATCGTGGTTTCTTAGGGACTCCGATATTATCACCACTTGGCAAATGCTCCTTGTTTTCGGCTGCTTAGCCGTGCCCGTGGTCGGCGCCTGCGCACTAGTCATCTACATGCCAGGTAAGAATTATAACTGCACATTCCTCTTATAATGCGGAAAGGTTGATCCTGGAACTGTTTTTGGTTGCCTAAGAACAACGTTCGAATGCTCGCACCCTCTGTCGCTCCTAACTAAACCTACACCACACTTGAGCATTGTGAGCAGGGCGGGATCATTAAAGCCCACAATTTAATTCCGGGGATACAGTCCGGAAAAGAGCCGACGAGTGTCTGGTAGCTGAGCCATGACCATGAATGGAGACAGCGATGAGCTTAATCCTACCGACGACATATAATCTCAAATCACCAGTCTGTTTTGATTGCATCGGAGGCGTAGGGCCTGGAAGAAAATTGGTGCCCATACGATTTGCCGCTCTTGAACGGACTTCATTACACGCTTGCGTAGTCTTCTGCACCCCAACCAGGGTGAAAACAGTTTCCGTCTCAGAAAGCCTCATAACACGCGGTGTAGGCGGGTTGTGACTACAGTTGTACAGGGAAGGGCTTGCGTGGCTTTTTGGCGGCGGTTGCGTCGCCTTCTGAGCAGCTTTAAAATAAAACGTTTAGGCATAGGGTTTAAGCGCAGCGTTATATTGGCTATTTAGGTGCAGTATTCAGACTATTATGATCATTTAAATGGAATGAGGATTTTCATTGAAAATATTTGTTTGTGTGTGCCCTCCTTTTCCGGCATATCAAACATAGTTATTGCGAAGAGTTCCATTTTGGCGAGCGGAGCTGCAGCTACCTGCATCAGGCCGTACTCGAAGCCAGCGCCATATCGTCGGTCGACCCGCACCCTGGATACCTGGCGAGTCCTTGACATGACGTCGAAGACGATCGAATGCCTCAATATGTTTTCATTTGATACGACAGGTGGTCCCACTGATGCCAGCGTGGCGGGGTGCTCTGCCAACTAAGCAATCCCGCGGCTGAAATGGCACAAATCAGGTGGAAGCAAATTAGTGGCCACGCATGGCCTCTATACCCTATAGCACGATATCTTGGCTTGTAGGGTATGCGAACTGTACAAACACCAACAGCAAACGTCATTGTCAGTACTCCTAGATCGGCGTACACCGCGTTTATAGGCGGCATAAATGTTGCTTTGTTCTGGCATCGCAGGAACTCAAAGTGGAAGTGACGAACGGGAATCGGATCTTGACCAACCAACAAATCAGCTACCGGATTACAGACCCGTTGAAATATATGTTCGTGCGCATCAGCCCACCAGTCCTCCTCCGCCAGCTCGTGAGTTCACTTCTCCATCTTGCAAATACACAAATGTTCGAGCGACGAGGCATTTCAAGCGGTCTAAATATTCGGGATAGTGTGAATTCGGGCCAATTCGTGCGCTTTGTTTCTTTGTAATGAAAAATGCAAGACCGTTTCAATTCGTAACGAGCTTCCTTGAAGAGCATATTCGGGATTTAGCGAGCGTATCTATGAAGGCAATCCCATTACGACACCTGAGTTTTGATTGATACAGCTTTATTGGGGAACACCGCAGGATGTCCGAGCAAGCGGCCGATAGTAACGTAAATTCTTTTGATGCCATTGCCTTCGAAGAAGCATTCAACATTTTTGGGTGCGTTGGCCGATCTTGCATGCTTTTAAAGATATTTTTTGGGGGGCCTGCTAGATCTGACGCTCTAAGTTTACCTTGGTTTTAATGTCGAGGGGAAGGTTTACGGGAAATTAGTACTTTCGATTATGACGTCCCTTCGTGCAATGGCCTCCCGTGTGGGGAGATTTCAATACCATCGTAGTTCTTTACACCTCACTTGGCGGTTTCAGCTCGAGCACATTTTCACGCCTTCACTGCTGTCTGCGCAGAATCGCCGATGCCGAGGTCCCCTCTTATCTGCATCTATGGCGAGAAGACGAACGAGTCGGTAGAGCTTCCAGAGGATGGATTGTGCGAGTTCATATTTTACGAAGGCTTGTACGGTCAAGAGCAGCCAGAGCTTCACGTCGTCAGCATTCTGGCCTCAGCGAGGACCCTGAGACAGTTCGCGTTGGAGGCACAGACGTCCGTGTCAACGCAGTACGGACTGTCTTTGCGCTACGGGTGAGATATGTGTCTCATTTGCACAGTTTTATCACAGTACCTTAAATACAAGTAATATGACACCCCTGTTTTCACGGCTCTTTGTGACACGCCAAATGTGACGCAAACAGCTTAATCGTATCCTCGAAGCTCGCACATCCCAGTTCAATGTATTGTCGAACAAAATAATTCTGAACGAAAGCAAGAATAGGAACAAGTTTTGGCTATCAATCCTAAAGGGACCAGCGAAGCTGCCTCGAGGTTTCTAATGAATTTCAAGAAAAATAAATCATGGTGACAGAATTCGGAACGTCGTGCTTCGAATATCAATTTGTCGACGCCATTAAATCTCAGTAGATTGTCTAGAATGTGATAGTGGACGTATTTGTTTGCGGTGCCTTTCAGCAGATAGTGTATAAACACCCTGTTCTGGATCCGGGTTTAGGAGACCATTATGTTATCGTGACTAGTGTCCGAAAACGTTGATCAGGAGACCGAGGCGTGCTGATGAAGGAGAAAATTTTGTACCAGTATTTCCATAAGGACTGCAAGTTTGCACGCTGTGGCTCGAAGACAATCGCACAGACTGCGACACTCGGCGGCACTTCTTCAGATTGAAAGTCCCTGTAGATCCCGTAGGGAATCAAACTCCAAACACCTTGTCCCATCACGGACCCAAAGTTCAAAGCACATAGTCCCCGTCCGCGCTTTAAGCTGTCCTGAATGCTCCCCACGTGACCACGAGGCGAGAAGGCGTTCACGCTGCTCAGACGTAAAGACCTTTTGTCCGAGCGAGGCGCCCACCTTAGTGCTTGATACACAAAGCTTGCCGGTTAAGATTTCATGGTCCGCGATGGTGAAGTCGCCTCCTTTGTCATGCTGCCTTCGCCTTCCTTTCAATTAGTTGCAGGTGCGGCGATGACGCAGGCTTAACGTGTTCTTTTCAATGAGAACTTATACGTGGTACGGGCCGATTTGGGGGCTGGGGACAAAAGTGGACTTAGTAACGCCGACGTCACAGTTTGGGTATGCCGGATCTGCAACCCGGTCATAACAGCTCCTCCGCCGCCCGAAACTGGCGCGCGTATTGGAGGGCTTCAACAGCGCTTCACGCAAATCCGAGGCGTGGAGCCAGAACACTGCTTCAGATGGTCCTCCGAGAAGGGCTTGCGTTCGGCTAGTTGGTATTCCATAACGTTCATCTTAAGCGCAGAAAAAACAGGGACACAGTAGACGAGGACAAGCGCTTGTCCTCGTCTACTGTGTCCCTGTTTTTTTCTGCGCTTAAGATGAACGTTATGGTCCTCCGAGCTATGCCAGTGGGTCGATGATTTGGCCTGGCTGGGTGAGTAGAATTCTTGCGCTAAGAACTGGAGTGACTTGTGAAGCACTCAACAAGATGCAACCAACAAGCGCTGATATCCGATATTAAATTCTGTCATTCTATAGGCTAGACACAATTGAAACGTACAGCTGGCAGGGAACGTACTGAAATAGAAACGTAAGGCAGGGGACGCTTTCCTGGCGGAGGCAAATAGCGAGAACGCGCGCGTGTTTGAGATTTCGGCGCTCGTTAAAGATCCCCAAGTTGGTCAAAATTAATCCGGAGCCCTCCTCTACAGTGCGCCTCATCGCCTGGGTAGGGACGGTGCGTTAAACCTCATAATCGATCAAGGAACGTAAGTTGGCAGGGACAGTGAAGGTTAGCTGTGTCAAGGTCTTATGGAAATAAACTCGCCTATACGTTTTGAGGGTGTGAATTTTGTACGGATACATTTTGCACTGTGGGTTACTACAACAATATAGACCCTTGAACCTGAATTGCTGCACATGACACCTATGGCATCAAGTCTGTTCCCATTAGCCCTACATCATAAAAATACGTCTGAGTGCATCTGTCATCGTCGCTGTCATGGTCAACCCATATTCAAACCATCTTTGCGAATCCTCACCCGCACTCGGACACTTGCGCCGCATTTTTAAAATTAACCTCACCGGACAATAAAAAGTTAGCACATACAACTTATGTGCGGCCTAAAATAGCCTATGCTTGTTCGTATGACACCTAAGGATTTAGACGGGATTCAAAACCACGCTGCTATTTTTTTTACTCCAAATACTGTAGCGATGTCAAAGTTAACGCGCTAAAATAATTCTGCATCTGCCGTCGTATCATTTCTCGATTGTATCTTCCTTTTATCACCCTAGAGCTTTATTTTATTGTGCTTCTTTACCATCCTCAATCACGTAGCGTCCTCCTACAACCATCACACAGAACTTCATCCCGCGTAAACCATAGGCACCCTATCCACCAATTAAAGGACGTACTTCTGCCATGATTGCCTCCATTTTCCCAGTGGCATAACTATTATCGAACAACCGATCCCATAATATAGTCACCTGCATTACCCTACAAACTTTCCGCAAGAAGCTAAACAATCACACGTCGCAACATACCTGAATGCCGTGTTCTCCTGCCTGTTTTTTATTAATACTTTTTACTACAGTTAAAGGGACACTGAAGTGATTTGTAAACATTGCGGGATTACGAGCGCATACTGTGGTCCGGAGTCCCTAGGCTCTGTTTCGACCACTCTGAACGCGTTTATGCGAATTTATTTAGTAGAAAAATCAATTTGACAATGCTGTCCTCCTCTCTGCATCCTCGCCCATTTCCTGTGGGGCGTTTTCGTGTGACGTCAGGAGGAGATTATCTGGCAATTGGCTGCGCTACTGCACGGCTCGCCGGCCTCCCGACAGAGTCAGTCGGCCCAGCGTTTCGTCCACCGGCCGCCGACGGTTCGTCGCAATACGTTCTGTTGAAACGAAGCTAGGACACGTTTGTGAATGGAAGAATGTGCCTTTCTTTACTTTGTTAGTTTGTACATTGTATCTAGCTCCAAGTCAAGGTCACTTAACATAAGGGCTGCACAAGCGCCCATGCGACGCTTCGCTGACTGGTACGCCAGTAGGAAAATATAAGGCCACTTGAAGGCGGGAGAAGAGTCAGCGAAGTCAATATAGGTACTAAGGACATTAAATCAAGAAAGAATTTTACCGTACAGCTTAAAACTAGGGTGCAGGAAGCACTTTTTTGCGCTCGGCGAACAAGCACAGCGGTCAGCAGCCCGACTGCCATCTGCGAGCGCTTTTCTGTCTAAGAAATGCAATTGCTACACGTGAGATATTGTTGAAACTTGGGGGACGCTTACTTCACGAGGGCAATACAACAAATAGTCACCTAAGCTGCTTGAAATACTAAAACTAAATGAAAGTGTAAAACGGTTGTACATTATATACCTTTTATTTTCAAGAAAAGATTTTGTAAATATAGCGGTAGTAGCGTTAACTGGGATAAGTGCCTGGGTTTTTGGCATGGTAAATGGCAATCGAAGCCCAGCATATTTGCACTAATAAACTGCGTAGTCACGCCCACGAAATACTCAGGCGTCCCGCTTGAAAATTATTGGGATAGAACTATCCGTTTTTGCACTTGCTGCTGTTTGTAATTTGTTTTTCGTATCCAAATTGTGGTACGTGATGCAAGTATTACACTGCGGGCGTGCCAATATACAAAGATTGCACCGTGTGTTTGCCGTGTTTTTATGGGGTTCCACATGGGAGCGAACGAGTCGGACAAACCTGTTTCGTCGTGTCCACTCCGGTAGACTTCCTTTGGTGCATTATTCTTGCGCCAAGTAGTAAACCGTTGCATTTTTCTGCGAGATGTACGCGACTTGTTTTTGCGCACAGTGTGTCAGGTTCGTTTAGGTGCAGCACTGCCCGAATAGGTTGTTTCCTGTTGTTGTTATGGTGGTGGAATACATGGCTACCTACGTGAAGTTGTTGATGCCACAAGGTTTCTTTGTGCCCACTTCACCTTGTAATAGTTATCTCATGTGGCGAGGAAGAAATTGTATAGGGATCTTGTGAATACGGTGTTGCCGATCCCACTGTACATGTCCCTATACCGTGTGGGGCCCGGACAAGATGTTCTTCGGCGTGTGAAAAGAATGCCAGCTCCTGGCTATGTTAAGTCGTTTTTCTTTAAATTGCATGTGGGTGTACTACCTGTAAAAACCTGGATGATTGAGAAAGGCCTATTTGTGCCTTGGGGCCCTGACTGCTTGCCATGCAAAAAACCAGAGACCATCGAACACGTGTTCATAGATTGTTGGAACGAGGGCTTCCTATGGGACGTGTTACAGCGTACCTTAAAGAAAGATTTTTCTGGGGATAGTCATAGAATTCAGTTTTTAGCCATAGAAAATGAAGGGGGTGTTCTATTTGACTTCTTAATGTTACTGGCCCTATGGAAGGCTCGCATGGCTCGTCGGTACAATGCTGTCGATGGGAGTCCAGGGAGGGATTATTTTTGTGAAAATGTCCGGTGTTGGAAGCCGAGTCTAGCCCACCCAAGTGACTGTCTGTGCTGGAGAGTGTGGCGAGACTACCGCCTTTTTAAGCCTGACACACTAGCAAGGTATGTGCTAGTGTTTTTTCACGTGGTGTAATTTTGTTGATGTTTTGCGTGTATGTATTGACCCAAACCAGGCAATAAAAAAGAAGTGGCCGAATGGTGTGGAGCGCTAGGTATGTTATTGCAACTGTTTTGCAAGTCACCAGTTCGAATCCCCGGGGGTACATTCTTTCTTTTTTATACGTTGACTTTTTCGTTTTCTACCGATGTTTTCTATACTGCGTTCACCTTTTTTGGGGCGTAACGTTCACTGCTTCACGAACTAGTTCACAGAACGCGCGCAGGCTGACACTGGCGCGCTAGCGAGTTCTCGTTGGCGTGCTGTTGCTATAAGGAACCGACTGCTTGCGGGCAGTGGGCACAGGACAGAATCCACAGACCCTTGGGCTGGTGCGAACACGCTTTTTACGATACAGGCATGAGGGAGGCAAGCTACAAATATGGGGGAAAAGCGCATGGCATTTGAGCGTCTGCGGTGACGCGGAGGGCGTTCATCCACTGCGCAGGCCACGGCTAGTGATTGATACGATTCTAAGCCGTCCTGGGAGGCTTATCTCAGGCATTTTACAGCCGAGAACATGGCAGAAGCGTGGCACGACGATTACTGAGATATCGAGAATGCCCATCCAACGATGCCGTCGATGTCAAGCATGTTGTTTTACAGAACCGAAACCGAAACTTCTTTGAATGCTAACCAATCACGGTGCGTCTCCTCCCGTCGTCACAGCCTTTAGTTAGTGCGGCCGCCGCAAACCGCGCATGGTAGTTTTATGCGACGCTGAGAGGAGCATCTCTTGCCGGCGGCCCTGTCCTGCGTGCGTCGGCGTCCGCGTCCGCACAGCTGCGTCTCTCTTCCGCTCACCCCCTCTGCTCTCTCGGATAGCGAACACTCTCTCTCTCTCAACATCTGCGGGCGCGTGGCGCAGCGCACTCTCACTCCGCCGGTGGGCGGCGCTGCGCGCTGAGCGCATGTGCAGTACTCTCGCTCCCGCGATCTCCTCTCCTTCGGGTGCGCTGCGCATATACGCAGAGTGCCGCGCTCCGACCGGTCTCTTAGTCGACGGTCGTACGCGCTACGCTTGCTCTCTCTCTCTCTCTCTCTCTCTCTCTGTCGCATTACCCGACGATTGTTCACGCAATTCGAGTAATCGACCCAACGGAAACGCACAATGGAACCCCCTTCAGCGTCGGATCACACCAGGGTTCCCGCGAGGGGAGGTGGGCGTAATTTTTTTCTTCTTTCGCGCTTTGTAAAATAATTAGCGACTTGTCAACCGGATAAACAATGAAAAGTGTGCTAATTTGAGCCAGTCTACGTAGTGGAAGCAAAAACGGGAGCTTGACGAATTCACTTCAGTGTCCCTTTAAAGCTGTTCTTATTGTTATCGGAATGTTTACCCTTTGTAGCTTTACTTTCTACTTTGCACTTGGTAATGTTCCCTTTGGAATTTGCAATTTGTACCATTTGTATTGCCACTGTTCTTTGAAGGCTTACACTTTGTACCCTATCAGTCTGGTTGCGTTCTTTATTATACCTTGTACGCCCTCCCCCTTAGGCCTTTAGCATTTAAGTTTGAATAAATGAAATCAGTCTGCTAGTGCGTGTGCATGTGTGTGTGTGTGTGCAGGTGTGTGCGCACATGCGTGTCCTTGTACATGCAAGTGCGCATCTGCTCGTATATGCAAGGGTGCATTTGTAGGTGCTAGCATGTTTGTAAGCGCGTTTGTATGCATATGTACGTGCCTGTGTGCGTGTGTAGCGCATGTGTGTGTATGTGCACGTGCCTGTTTACGTGTGTGTTGTGCCTGCTGTGTAGGGGAAGACAGCACGAATATTTTTGCTTTCTTGCCACCCGCAGTTATCGTTTGCGAACATATGAAGCCATTCTCTGCCCGCCACAGTAAATTTAATTATAATCGCAAATCTATGTTTCTGAATGTATGTACACACCAAATGATCTTCTGATCTTGCAGGGCCCAGGCGAAAGTGGCGCAAGACGTGGACTTGGATGTTGGGAAACAGAACATTGCCGAGCTCTGGAAGTTCAGGATACGTCACTACGGTTTCCTCAACATCGACTTCAACACATTCCAGGTCACAGATTTTCGGGATGCCCTTACCACGCTCAGAGTAGGTGTTAACTTCCTGTACCCACCGTAGGGCAGTCCAGCACGAAAAATGCTAGGAAACAATAGAGTGGCAGGAACTCTAAACTTACTGTACAAGTGACAACAAATAAAAGCTGACATTGACCATCAATGTTTATAAAAAACAAGAAAGACGTTTCGGCTTACGTACGCGAGCACTGTTCACAATGAAATGAAGATATGTCGTAACGTGCGTACACGTGTGGGAAGCGGCCGTCATTGCGATTAAGTCTGTGCTCCGTGGTCTGAATTGTCGCGGATTGAAGATAAAGCCGTGAGGTCGAATTCTTTTCTGTTTCAATTATTTTTCCAGTGGCCCAGTCTATTTCATGGCGAGTTAAGTCTGCGCATTCGGTCGGAGCACCCGAAAATACTTTTAGCATTTTTATGCCGTACATAGTGAGTTTTTTTTGGAATAGAGCCAAACCCAGTAACCTAAACTAAACTAGATGAAGCTGCAGTTACAAGAAACACATGGAAAATTTCCCCGAGAAAACAGGTTGCAACAAAATGGTCACATTACGCCCTGCGAGCGTGTGCGCAGATTGCATTCCTTTTAGAAAATGAGCAAGATCCTGTTGTGGCGCGGATAAAAATGAGAGAAATTCATATTCCCGATGAAAGTTTGTTTTTAGTTTGACGTCATAAAACCAAAGTGGCAGCCTCCATGTCAATTCCCGCCTAACAGCACGGACTGTGATGACGAATGAATTAATCATTCGGGATATTGGTAAATAATGTTGACAAATAGAGATGCACAGGCCAGGGGGCGTTAGTAGGAAGCGAGAAGGACGAGGATTGGCTGGAGCGCACTGCCATGCTTGTCGACTCCATCACCATGGAAGCCGTATGCTCATCTTCTCGCTCATTTGCGACATATTTTCTGCTGCCGTGAAACCCGGTAACCAAGGCACGAGCGGAGCTATGTTGACCACGGCGTAGCGACTTCGAGGCACGCGAGGCCTGGATACCTTCGCGCTGCTCTACCCCGCAGGCCTTGCCGTGACTGCTGTCCTTTTCGGTTCGTGCCCAAGCCGCCTTCGTCTCCTAGGTATTCGAAACACCCCGTGTCTGGAGTCAACAACTGGTGCCATGCACTTCCTTCGATTTAGCCGAGATATCCAGCGAGCATCCATCTCCAGGACTGCGAAGTGCTCGATGCCTTGCTGTGGAACCAGGCAGCAATGGCCCTTGACAAGCAGAATATGTTCGACCCCAACAGGCATGACCAGGTGAACCTGCGCCAAATCGACGCCCAAATTCAAGTCAACCTGAAAGATGACGATTTTGAATCGGACATTTCGGACGCGATCCACTAGGAAGAACGCATCTGCGAGCTGCGAACGCGGGTACTCTTGCCTGCGAGCCAACACTCATCAGCAAGCCCCGTCCCTTAACGTCGAGTGGTCCTGTCATCTACCTGAATCGTGGCCTAGACCCACTGCTCGCTCCCCGAGGAGGCCCTGCCGACGGTGTGCCAGTCCCGGGTGACGTGCCGCCTGTCAGGGAATGACTGCTGCGCGAATAGAGGAACACGGCGATGAAGAGGGCGCTGCGCTTCGTAACGACGCCAAGCAAGACCCTGTGGTGCTCAGTCAGGCCACAGGGATTCGAGAAACTGTGCAACCGTTACGTTGCCAACGTGACTCTCGTTTCAAACACTGGCCTCTGTCTCGGCCGTGAACCTAGCATCGCCGACAGGACTGTCGTTCTGGAAACTTTCTAGCAGCCCTGCCATAATATTGGCGTCACCGATGCGACTCCTGTTTTTCAGGCGTCCCAGCGGCTATGTTGCAACCACTACCCTGGCGATGCAGCTCTAGTTTCGTCAACATTTCAGGAACCCTGTGAACCTTGCTGGGATTAGAAGTTAGGTTCATTGATTCCGTCTACGAAAACGTGAGTCATGCAGAAGGCGGCCCCGCTTCAAGTGATAAAAAAATGGCCTGCTTTTACGACGGTGTTAAATGAGTGACGTTCGATGCCGGAGGCGAACTGCGGCCGTGCTCTTCCCTGCCCGGTGGGGAGGAATTTAAAACGCAGAGCCGAACGGCTGCGTCTATTGTGCGACACTTTATCTGCGAAGTACGAGTCGATGCGGAAACCGACCTGTTGCTCGAATACAGGGATTACTTGGTGGAGGCGGGGCCGAACGTGACATAATGACAATTGCCCTGGAGCATGGTCTCTCTTCCAGGGTGACCAGATCAACCTTCGAAGTCTTCCGTTTCAGCTCCCCAAGCCACTCTCATACATCAATGCAGAAAGTCCTCGTTGTCCGTTTTCTGTGGTTAGAAAGTCGTCCTGCCTGTCTTCATGACGACTCATTTCACCAGTCCGGGATTGATGGCGCCGAAATATACAACCGGATGCTCCACTGGATTTCCCAGCCAGCCTACAAGTATCGCTGCTGTGGCATCATGCGCTACTATGCTACCCGGACTGCTGGTTGTAGTTGGCATAGATCTTCACCACGGCCCGTGTTGCTGACAGCTAGTTCCTGAACAACTTGGCGGATGCGGGAGTATGTTGAGAAATAAAGATGCCCAGGCAGGGGACGTTAGAACTAAGCGAGGAGGACTGTTTGTTTGTCAAGTCCGTTCAACTTGGAAGCCGTACGCTGGTCTTCTCGTTTCATTTGTCACAAATAATCTAAAAAATAACGACTACTGAGTCTCGTTTAGTTTGTCCAAGATAATTTGAAAAATAACGACTACTTAGTCTCTTTTAAAGCGAAGCTTTTTACCTCTACCTCCGGGGCTCTGTTACCACCGTTGGTGTCAACGGAGAACTCCACAAGCAAATAAAAGAAGTTACTGGCACTGCCAGGAATCGAACCTTGAACGAATAGAGAAACGGAGCGAGAGCCTTTTGTCTCTTCGATTGAGCTACGAGCCCACGCCGAGGCGGAAGACAGAGACGGTGCACTTACCGAGCCACATATGCGTGTTTCCTCCTGCGTTCTCTCTGAATGCTACGCGATAGCGTCACGTGGCCTCTCGAGCCACTGTGCGTTCGGCCGTGCGTACGTGTAGCGGCCATGTGCGCGCCTTGCGCATGCGCTAGGAGTTATAAAAATTGAAGGAAGCTCACACAACGCGTGACATCTCACTTCTCCTTTGTCTCTGCCGCCGATCTCTTGCCTCGGTCGGCGGCGGAGGCAAGAGCTCAGCGGCAGAACATCCTGTTATTTTATAAAAAAGAGTTTCGACTCAACTGTTGCACGAATACAACTCAACCAAGCACCGTTCATGAATCATGCATCGATTTAACCTTAGCAAAAAATACCTCTTTGGAGTAACAACGGGTGTGGCTAAGTGCATTTTATAGTCTCTGGTTTCACTCTTTGCAGAGTCACTTGTGGATGTTCAAGTGACGTTGCATGGATAATCGTTGTCGGGCGTCGCTAACCGCTTCAATTTCCGACCGCCTTCATAGCTATGGTGGATAGGCGCGTATTTTTTATTACTTGTAGCCCCAAACCTCCCCTAGGTGACGCGTAAAACATATCACATGAGAGCATTGACAGCGTTCCATTTACTTACTGTAACAAATTTCGCTGATTTCTCAAATCCTGTTTGGGTGGATTCACGCATTTCGACAAAAAATCTCCTTATGTGCGGCTTGAGCCTTTGCTGAAAATTACACTCTCCAGCGGAGTCTGCACATGGAACTGCTGTAGATAATTCGCCTGGGAAGTTTCCTTTCGATAGGTTGTTCTTGCTTTCATCAGGGAGTGCCGTAAATTTTATGTAGGCATCTGCGCTACCAATCCAAAAAAAATTCCGAAAAAAGAATTATCTTTTGAGCTTTATCTCGAATCCCTGGCAATCTAGACCAAGGAGCACACACGTAATCGCAATGACGGCCACTTACCACACGTGTTCGCGGTTTGCCTACGCCACATCTTGAAGCCAACCTAACAGCAACCACTTTCGGTACTCATTTCATTGTGAACAGGCTGGCGTACCGGAGCCGAAACGTCTTTTTTAGTTTTTATAGACATTCATCGTCGGTGTCACTTTTTATTTGTCCAGCGGTTTCCCGATCAGATGGGCTTCCCTCCAACCTTTGATTTGATACCTTAAAAGAGGAATAGATAACGAACGACACCTGAGAAGCTGCCAGAGTAACGCCTTGATCGAAAAAAACTTGTAGGTTGTGGGAGGTATACTAAAATACGCGTACACATGCAGACACGCGAAAACGCATAGGAACACTGCGTGCAGTCTCACACAATGCTGTGCAAGGTTCAGACATTGAGAGTGGCGTTTCTAAGACGCGATCTGTCATGCTTAAACTTGGGTTTGACAGCCCTTCGAGTTCGAATGTGGCAAACATTGACAATTTCTCAGTCCCTTCATTTATATGCTAGGAAATACACATCTAGGGAACTGATGAGCAGCCATGCTGGTGCCGAAATAAATTAGTGCAAAGACTGACAATTACTTCCCGATGTGAAATAACATGATTTGTGCATAATAGGAACATGACTACGGCGTTTTTAACAGTTGCCCCTGCCCAATGGATGCTTCAATAATTCTGTTTCTCAAGTATGCTCACATTACTGGCCATGCCAGTAAGGACAGGACACACTCATAACGTCTCTAGAAGGTCTTCAATTTAACCAGCGTCTATACGCATCAGGCTGAGATTTTAAATTGAATAATATTGCCAGTAAGTCTTTTGAAGATAGCGGATGCTGAGTGCGGTACATTTCACGTTGAACTTGCAGATGATAAGAATCAACTCAGCATGAGTTGAAGTGTCTTACAAGAGTTCCCACGTCCTGACAACGACAATCTGTACATTAAAAAATCGCGGGGCTTTAACTTATGCCAAATTCCACGGAATAAACAATGGCCAGTTTCAGACGTTTCACGTTGCAGTTTTCAAATTCATTTTAAGCACAAAGGTGGCTATTGATTGGCCTAGAACTCAACTGACGCTTTTAGGTCCTTTTAGGTCTTTTTAGGTCCTTTAGGTGTGCATTTAGGTCCTTTCAGCGGATGCAGGCGCATTAAACTGTACGTTTTCGAAAACTGCATCTACTGTTATCAATCTCATTTTTACTCGCAGGTTTTGAACAACGCCCTACAAGGGCTCCGTACCGAAGCCAGTGACGCTGCATACACCGGAGTGGGGTTCTATGCCGTGGTGGGAAACCGTGCCAGCGTTGCAGAAACCCTAACGTCAGTTCCACGTGTGTTTTGAAGTTAAGACCTCATGGTGACTAAATAGTGACGTAGAAAATGACACTCGATGCTTGGACACTGGAAAGGAGCAGGGCGGTCGTCACGCGTGTTGTTGGGGCCCCCACAGAGTTTGTGTTCGATGCCCCTCACAGAGGCTTGTTAATCTTCAAGTAGCGTAAAGCCGGCAAGGACACAAGAAGGAAATAGGCAAACAACAGCGCTGTTTCTTTTAGATGCGACTGCATCTCATTCACTCGCCTTGTCCCTCCATACGGCGTTGTTGTTGTCCGTCCACACCCCTCCCCCATTCTCCTCGCCGCGCGAGCTGCGCTCTCCGCCGCTCACCCCCTCTCCTCTCCGATAGCGAACACTCTCTCGCGAGGGGCATTGGATTGGATTCGATTGGCTTGGCTTGGCTTGAATTGGATTTGGATTGGATTAAAGTGGATTGTGTTGGATTGTGTGGCGTCATAGCCGCGGCAGGGGGTTTACGGCACGTTTCACGCGATGGGAGAATCAACCTAACGGAAACAACAACGGAACCCCGTATGCGTCGCATCTACACAGGGGTTCCCGCGAGGGGAGGTGGGAGAAATTTTTCTTGCTCGTGTCCATGTCGAGTGTGCGCTACTTTGAAATGTTCGAGAACCAGAACCAACTAGCCCAATTGTAGATTCTTTGGAGAATATCGGCAGAGTGCATTATCACACCTCTTACATTGAAATACCTTCGGAACACATAAATGAATACGCAACACACTTTTCTGTCTTGCATTCAGAGCCGTGTACACCCCATCTTTCATCGTCGCGCATGGGCACATCGGCTTCGACGACCGGCTGTACGGCGAGCAGTGCGTGATCTATCCGCCGACGATCCTTAATGGAGCGAGGCTGTACGAGCCCAGTCAGGTTTGTTTCGTGTCCAGGACGACAATGATGCTGCTGCAAGAAACCATTACAAGCGACTTCAGATGTTACTGTAGTATTTCATCTAATCCAATGCCCAATAACACCCTATGCGGATAATTTTAAAGGCGATTGCCTTAAATGCCTTCTCGTGAGAAAAAGCAATTTTTTCTGCCTGGAATATGTCCTCTGATGTAAAAAGAGTAAGGAACTCCGTCAAAACAATCAAGATCTGTACTAAACTGCGCCTGTAATTGTATTTTATAAAGTAAATCAATTTGTTTTAAAAGAGATCTGCACATTAGGGAATTTCGTAGGAATTGAACCCGGGTCGCCAGTGTACAAAGCCAGGCCATTGCCACCTCGATACATCACTACCTTTTTCCCATTTAGTGCCTAAACTGGATGCAAGAACGCATGCGCAACAACACCAGCCACCGTGACCGAAAAAAACTGAAACCAAGGAAAGAAAAGAGGGGACTGCCATGCTTTGAGCTGGCAGTTAATGTTCATTACCAGCAGGCCAATTCTTATCAACAATTAGTTTACGTCATCACCTCCCCTAACAAACATTCCACACAGTTCACACGATTGTTACAAAGTGGCACCGTAGCGACTGTGCATTTACACACGGTTTCCGTACATCAATAAGGATTCTCCAGATAGCTTACCGGTTCAGTAGGATGAACAGGACATAGGACAAAACATCTGGGCCCATAGGCAAGATATCCGAATCCATTGGCCTACAACAAACACGTTTTTTTCGAAGTTTTCTGCATTACATCCCAGGAATACACTGCATCCTAGCGGTCGAGAAGGACATGTTAAATACTCTCGCGCTACATACATAGAGAACAGTCTGCACCCCAGAGCAAGAAGAGCCTTTGGTCAGCATTCATGTCATGACGAGCAGTTCTGGTGTGCATCTTACTAAGCATATGAATGTCTGACCCCATACTATGTTGAACTCATGATGTGCCGCAAGGTAGACACCTGACGCCAGCACTGTTTACCAATTTGGCTCCTTTTGCGTAACAGATGTTTCTCGTCCTCAATTGCAGCTGAAAGCACTCCAGATGCTCAAGGAACTCGCCAAAACCGCTGCTTTCGCGCTTACCGTGTCGGTAGCTATGTTCGGCCGCAAGTACAGACCGGTAGAAAACGGCGACCTTCGTATTGGGACCGAATGCACCAACCAACCAGAGGACCACCTCGTCCCGTACGAAGTGGTGAGTGTGCACGGGAGGACTCTCGCTGGTACTGCCCGTGTCGTGCAATGCTTCAGCATGCATAAGCAAATCTTTCAAAAAGTTTGCTCGGACGACGCCAATGTAGCTGAATTCAGTTCATATCAGTTGCTTCCTTTCCTTAGCTACATCGCGGAATATTCAGCGAGTTATTTGCACGGACAAAATGTTTGTGAATGAAGTATTTGTGACTGAGTTTCAAATAAGTAAACTTCTGCCAGCGATCCTTCCAAGTAGTGGCAGCAGAACTGTTTACGCTTTCCTTTTGGCTGTGGAGCGTTACCAGAACACTATCATCATTGGCGAAGTGGAGAGCTTTTAAATGCTAGGGCAAGGAGTGTGAGGGAAAGTGATGAGGAAGAAGGAGCTAACGGGCAGGTATTGGGAGGGCGTGAAGGAAACAAAATGTGGTTAGGGAGGCCCCGGGAACCGCACACGGGGCCTTTACGTGTTGAAACTTGCAACATAGCCACGGGGTCAGCACAAAGGCCCTAGTGGTACAGGGTTCACAGCGGCGAAGAACAATAACATGGCAGCCAATTGGAAAGAAAAACAGGTTGTGTTGCATGCGGTGAGGAGCACCTGCAAGGAAAAAAAAGCCAGAGAGGAATTTTCAAAAGTATCAGAGCGAAATGGTTTATTTTGAAGGGTAAGAAATAAACAAACTTTACAGCAGATTTACGCGCCCGTAGCATGCAAAAAATCATTCCATCACTTCTGTTGTGACTAGGCCATCCCACCGAAGCCGCTACTGTTGCGACTGGCTACCCGAGCGCAGTCACCGGTGTAGCGACGTTGCCTTGCTCCGTACGTTATCGACGCGGCGCAGAGGAAAGCGATGAAGTTCTCGAGCCGACGAAGAGTTGAAGCGACATTTATACACGTTATTTACAGGGGTAACAAGATCGTTACATGGCTCGGACAAAGGCGACAGTACGTCTCCCCTCGTTGCCTCCGAAGAGTGCCGTCCTGGCTGCGCATTCGGGCGGGTTTTATACCCCCGGGACTCCGTTGCAGCCCCAAGCGGTTTGAATCGCTTCAGTCAGGGCTCTCGCTGGCCGAAGTTTAAATCCGACTAATCGAGACGAAGCGATTGCGTCAACTGAGCCGCCACTGACGGGGAAAAAGAGGACGACGCCGTCGCCGTCTTATCGGCGGCGTCTCCAGGCATCTATCCGCATGTCTGCCGCGGGGCGTTCGTCCGAGGCATGATTCGGCCCAGCCGTTCAGAAGGGTAAACGAGAGGCGTCTCTGCGGCGCTGCCAAGTTGGCGAACGTCTGCCGGGGGGGTTTGACAGAGGCGCGAATCGACCCCACCGTCGTGCGTCGCCAGATTAAGGGAATTTGGGCTGGGCAATCTGGCACAACATTTCCCAGGTAGCCTGATTAGAAAAGGAGAAGGCAAATGCACACAAGGGTTTCAGTATTGGAAATAGACTATAAAAGAACAGAAAAAGAGGCACTCTAACGCCCAAAATTAAGTAAAACAGAACAATTTATAGCCCCTCGCATTATGAAACTGCCTTATATGCGAGTGGGTTCGTGGTGTGATCTCTCGCATGCTGTCCTCGCCAGTTCACGGCCGTTCACGCACGAAGTGGAGAGCAAAGTCATCGAGTTCTCGCTCCAGACACCGATTTTGCAAAGTCGGTTGCCGCGGGTTCTAGCGCATGCTAACGCGGCCAACTTTGGTGGAAATGCGAAACCCTCCGGACTTTTGAAAACTACCCAGACTTGCTAGTCATAAAAACTTCTAGCGACAAGTTCGGAAATCCATGTGAGCTGCAACGGCAGGGTCTCCAACGAAGGAAGAGGAGCTGCCGGCTCTGTTGTTTCTCCAGTCTTGCACCACTAGTGCAAGCGGCGCCAATTTTTTCTCTTGCGAGAAGAAGCCATAAATAATTGAATCTTGTTACAAGCAATAATGGTATACAGAAAGGGCGCGTGAACATACCCGGCTAATTAGGTTCTCTTGTGTCGTTCCGTGTGGCGCAAGACAATAAGGCTCGCCGGAGGCATCCACTCACCTCCCTCGGGAATGTCTGAAACCTTTCTTGCTCAAAAGAAACGTGCGAGGCTTTTTTATACCCATATAAAGACTATCTATCCATTTTGTTTCAAAAAAGGCCCTAAAATTGCGACAAAAATAAACTTTTGCATTTCGTGATGTCAGTGAAACACAAATGCAAGGATAATCGGATACACCAGCTTCCCAGTTGAGAATATGTTTAGTAGCCCTTTTTATTGCTCCCAATTGAGCCTTACATTTAAATTATTCGGATTTGTGGCAGCTATAGCAACCGATCAATGAACTTCGACCCACCGCGGTGGACCAGTGGCTAAGGCATTGTGCGGCTGACCTCGAGGATGAGGGTTAGATTCCCGGCCGCGTCGGTCGCATTTCTGATGGAGGCGAAAAGAAAAAAAAATGCTCGTGTGTACGAGATTTCGGCGCACGTTAAAGATCCCCAGATAGTCAAAATTAATCGGGAGCCCTCCACTACGGCGTGCCTCATCGCCTGCGTTGCGTCGGCGCGTTGAACACTATAATCAATTATAAATCGGACGTCGGCCATTTCGAGGATGCTCAGTGCATATATACGCATTCCATTGTTCCCAAAGAGATTATATCAACTTGCTGTCGCAGTTAGCAGTACTTTATCCAGTCATGATTTGGCGACAATGAGAGCCTTTGGGCACAGAGCTAGAACACTACGATCATGTTTGTCTGGTGTCAATTTTGTAGAGAAAGTATTTCGAGGTTTAACATACATCGCATAAACAAAAAAAATTACCTCAGTAGCAACAGCCATTTTTCCAACTGTATGTAAAACAACCCGGCACATTTGTTATTTTGATGCGAAATGGGTGGTTGGGCTAATTTTTATGGAGCGTGAAGATACGTGTTAATTTGTTTGAAAAGGAAGAAATAGCATGGTATGCACTAAGTAATGCTGCTCATGACCGACGCAGGAAGAGCAGGATAACCTACGATACAGCCGGGGCTGCTTGTTGGATGAACAACCGAAATAACGTTAATATCCACACCATTTTCATGTAGTCAGTTCTTTATCCCAAAGCGTGCCACTAAAAAAATCATGAAAACCACAGTATATTTTGAAGGCATGTTTTAAGAACGTTCAGGGTTCACCAGGATATGTTTCACGTATAAAAGAGACAGGCACCTCACGTCCGGTCATTGAGTCGAAAACATCATCAGATGGCCGGAGTACCAGCCATGTGATTGCAATCTCGCCTTCTGCTCTATAACGCGCGCCACTCGCTTGTAAAGTGTTCGCGTACCAAAGATTCCTTTTCCGGAATACGCTTCAAAATCACAATAGTAGGATATCCGTTTAGCCGGGGTGGAGGTTGTAGGAAGGAAGTTGCGCAGAATTCACAAAATGGTAAGCCAAACCGTTTTCAACAATATTTTGAGGTTAGTTAAAACACCTCCTAAGCAGAGTCTACTGTGTTTCTTTTTGAGGTTGTAACATGCTCAGCTGTTCATTGTTAGGTGACGTTTTTAAAAGCGAAGCTGTTAAGCAAACCATTAGTTTTCTTGCGCACACTTAAAAATACCAAGAAATTGCCGAGCCCGGGCACGTGAGCGCGGGCTTCGCGGCGACCGCCAGGCAGTTTAAAAAAAACAATAAACTGCCTAGCAGTGGTGTGAGTGTGCCTCGTGACGATCGCCCAGCGTCCCCTGCGCATGCTTGTCAACCCAAGTACACCCACTCAGAGGTGTAGGCCAAGATTGCGGCGACCTCCCGGCCGTTTCAAAAACAAGAAAATGCCGTAGCGCTCCCGTGTGCGCAACTCGCGGCGACCGCCCAGAGTCGCCAGCGCACGCTTGTCAAACCATGGCATACCCACTTAGGGAGATTGGCCAAGATTATGCAAAAACACTCGAGCGTTAGCCGTAATCATGGTGAGACTAGCTCTGCACGAGCAAGACATGTCATAGCGTACGCCCCTCTAAGGGGATGTCCAATGAATATCACGTCCAAAAAATGAAGGAATCTCAGACTTATTGCAACAATGATGGAGGAAAGGTCGTGGCGGCAGCGAAGAACAAGCAAATCGGATGCAATTGTGGATTTAAACATCCGTTGTGGTCGTGAAGGTTGCGTACAGCTTTGTCACCTTCAATTCTTGCTCGTTAGTTTTAGCTTCTCTCAATTTTGCTTTTGACGACTCTAAGGTTTTTTCTAGTGTAAATGATGCGCATCCATTTTTCGCGCAAGTGACAGCGATTGTGCACGCGTTTTCTTATGCAGCTCTGTACAAATGCGGCCTTCAGGGCTCATGTGACAGAGGACTCCGTCAACAAAGCAATTTTTTCTTACGACGGTGCTACGCGGTGGGTCGTAACATTCGACAACGAAAGAACTTTGCGGACAAAGGTACGTGCCATCGAAAAAATTTATCTCCCTTCCTCTCCGGGAAGATGGGTGACCAGCGCAGCTGGGCGCAGTTCAAGGAGCAGACAAAACCGAG
The DNA here is from genome assembly GCA_013339765.2 of Haemaphysalis longicornis. NCBI lineage: Eukaryota > Metazoa > Arthropoda > Arachnida > Ixodida > Ixodidae > Haemaphysalis > Haemaphysalis longicornis. Next base: position 44,015,862 of record CM023457.1, on the reverse strand, counting down.
CATGTTGCTTGTAATTTGCGCTTGAGCATACCTACTAGTTAACGGAGCCCTGGAGAGAAAATACAACTTGGTTTAATTTGAAAGAACTAGGATTCAGTATCTCACTCAGCTGCATTACAGCCAAAAAAGATGTTTTTTAACGAAAAAACAGCAGGAAGTAATTAAAACTTTCAAATTTTTGCAACAGTGACGTGTTATGAGCAAGAAGGACGTCATACGGGCCAACAATAAAACATAATTTTCAGTGCGTTCACTGCACGTTAGCATTCAAGTGATGCGGTCAAATGGAACTAGAGGCCACATTACAGACGTCCGGATATGTGTCGTCGCGACAGGTCAGTTAGGCGGCCGCCAATTGCACAAAAAAGGTTCCGTGACGTAAGAGAAAAGTTGCGGGAAATTGGCTAGGGGTTCGCGACGGCTTCACACGTTTTCTTTCATATCTCCGTTATTTTTTTCGAAGATTGCGATGATATTGATATCATTGTAATCGTGACTAAGCAGTCTTTCTAATAAACCCAACTTGCATTTTGTCTTCGTGGCTCCTTTAACTGGTTGAATGGAACTTGTAAGCACTGGTGCTTTATCCTATCGGACAAACATGGGCCCGTCGGTTTTCGTCCTGTAGAAGCCCTTGTGCTGACAGCGGACCGGAATTCTACAATATTCGCGCACTGTGAACTCGGTAACTATGTAACTGAATGAAAACCTGCGTACTGTTTCAGTCACCTAAGGGCTAATTTTTATTAAATTTGTTTCGGTAGAGTTTCGCGTCCACAAATTTTCTAACGCTTTTCTGTAACCATACTTTCTCTGCAGATGGTTATATATTATTCACAGCTGGCGGTAATTCTTTACCGTTTACAACTTCACTGTGAATTAACTAATTACGCAGATAAATCGAACTGGGGTGGTGGGTTAGGGTTGTCTTAGCGGCTAATTTTTATATAATTCATTTCGGGATAGTTTAAATTCTACGAGAGTTACAGCTGTTTTCTGTAACCATGCTCCCTCCTTCGACGGTCTTGTATGTTGTCTGACAGCACACAATTCCGTAACGTTTACAACTTCAGTGTGCGATAATTATACAATAAAACTTGGTGTAATGATAGAAGGGTTCCGACGGTCTATTTCAGAATTATTTTCTAAGGTACCTGCAGTAGAATGCGAACTAGGTAGCCTTGGCTGGAAAGTTGGCCGTGTAACAAGTTGTATCAACCGACGCAAATTTTTCTGAAATTTGCCATAGACAGCTTCGCTGTAAAAAAAGTGGATCCCACTTGCTACTGGAATGCGAAGTACAATGAAGCGGTTAATGGTGTTTATATTATGTTACAGTGAGTGTTCTTAACTGCATAATTGAGTACAAGTAGCCCCAATTGAAATCATTGCATGGGCGCCGGGGCATTAGTTGCTTAGACGAACGTCCAGACGGCGTTTTCGTTCCGCTTGTCGCTTCTCGGTTTACAGCTCACAATGGTGACTAATTTCGCGGTCGCCGCACAAGGTTGCCGGGAATCACGTCAGTCAGACAGTACACCCACCATACATCCAGTGGGCTGCACCACATTTCGCTTCGCAGCGAAGACGCTCCTGTTCTGCGTGACGCTTCCATCGGTCTGGATACCTTGAAAGTTTGGGGAATGCTTCTGAGCGGTTTGGCTGGCAAGTGTGTTCGGGGTCCGTCTGCATACGAGGCCACCCGGCTCTTAGAGCGCCAGCTCCAAGCGAAGGGCAACCCACCAAGAAAAGCTCCGTGGCGGTGGCCAGTGCTCTCAGAGACGAATGCCATCTGGTGTTTTGGTAAGAAACAGCGGTATGGTGCCAGGATTAGGTGGCCCTCGTCGTTTGCGGAGTGTGGGTGAGGAGAAGCCGCCGCTCACACAGCGGAGCATTGAGTCAGGGAACAGAAGTAATAGCAGCAGCGCCCAATAATCCGAGAGGACAGGCCAATGAAGCTTTGCTTTATTTGCCTGTCCGCAGGGTGGTATCCTTTACTTCACATCTACGCGTCCTATAATCGTACGGTTTCTTGTGACGAAGACAATACAAATCGGAAAGCCGGCAAGGTGCGACCTATAGGCACAAGATGACAGCCGCTGCGGGGGCTCACGACAGGTTTTGGCAACAAAAAATAATCACCCACTGCGCAGCTCTGTTACTTAACAAACGCAGCGCGCTTTCTATGGCAGCTTTTAAATTGCGTGGTACTACCTTGTGTGTACACAAAATATGCAGGAAGAAAGGGCTAATGCGTGTGTTGTAGCTTGTTTGCGCAGTCCGCCGAGAGGGTGCCCATGCCAAAACTGGTACTCCGGTCTTCTAGAGCTCTATAGTGTCCTGTCTCCCCTCATAGTGGGCTGATGTGAACATAGGCGACGTCCACAAGATTGCCAAGGGGCGTTTATCTGTTTCTCTGTCCCACAAAATATTTTCATTCACTCGCAAAATTATTTCGCGAAACAGATTTGTCGAACGGAAGCCCAGCCCCATACGGGAGGGGGATAGCAGATCAGAAAAGTAGTACCGGAACGGCTTGCCTAACACGAATGGTGCACCTGCTCGTACGCACAAACGGTCTCGGTCCATCTACGCACGTGCAGCGCACACGGACCTGTGGACAACCATGTACTGGCACAAATGGTTTTATCCTTTTCCGCATCACAAAAACTTCGGCGACATTGCACAGTCCTTGTGCGAAAGAGTTGGCAGCGAAAACGCACCCGTGTTCGCGAAGACCCGCGAAATGATCGGTGCGCCATCGTGGCCGAAACCGTGGGGCGCACTAAACTGAACTCGTGCTCAAACGTCCATTTAACGACATAGCGATTGGTATAGAAAGTGCTGCTTAGATAAACGGTAATTAGTCTTTATAGCTACCGGCAAAACCACTGAGGTTTAAGTTAGTGATGACAGCTTGTACCTTGAGGGCTTCCTCATACAGCATCGTCGAGTAATATGCCGACTGCTTTGCTCACAGAATCCGCTTGCTGTGTGCTTAGGTGCATTAAATCACCCAGAGAATGCATTCGTCCGCTTACGCGTGGACGTAGAGAAACCTAATTCAATTTTGCCACATTTCACAGCTGTGCGAAGGAAAATCACAGAACTCGGACCTCGAGTACGGAATCGCTGTATACGGAATGGAGTACTCGGACTACGCACAACATTGTCCTCACTTGTCCACGCGCGGGGCCTACACCAGGCTGCGCATGGTGCATAAAGTGCGAGATTTCCTTACGGCGAACTTCACGGCAAGCGGAGGCGAGGAGAGTTGCAACAAGATTGAGCTGGGACGACCACTCAAGACGCCATGAAAATCTTCTTATCCTTGTATTTTCTTTTGAATCCTATAGTAACTGTGCTACTTGAGCATTAAATTTTATTGCTTGAAAGGGATGCTTATTAACTCCCTGTGAACCCAATGAACGCGTGTGTATGCGCGCGTGACCGTATTTAGGAGGATGTGTGGGTGTGCAAGTATGTGTGTGTGCGTGCGTGCTCGTGCTGATGCACGTGCGTTTGCGTGCGTGCGTGTGCTCGTTCCTGCGTGTGTGTGTGCGTTCGTGAGTGTGTATTATCAAAAGAGATTCACTTACGTTCAAAGAAGCCATAACGGTGTTCGCTGGCATTTCAGCAATGGACCAACCTTCATTGGACACTCCATTTCCTCCTTCTGTGTAACGACAATATAGACGGGTCTTCTAGGATGTGCCTTGAGACAGGATGTGTTTTAAGAGTGACTTAGGGGAAAAATAGGTCTCTTGTTTAAATGTGCCTGCGTCCCCGCTCTCCCTTGGGACTGCCGTGCGCTAGTAGACGGCACAAGACAAATACCTCAAACTTGTGAATCCAAGGCGGAAACCGAAAACCGCCAATTGAACTGCAACGACATTGCAAGCCTCACTGCACTGTTTGAACTGATACGGGACATACTTTCCGAGCAACGCCTGTTTACCTTAAACAAATATGGCTGCCAGACAGTATGCTGCGTTAACAAATTAGGTGATGCTGGGGAAAGGCTGCGATAGTTGGTAAGTTGTGCATCGCTGCTGCTGCCAAAAGACGATTTGTCTGGAATTGTGGCCAGTCTAGCGTCCGCTAAGGCGAATTTGATGCTATAGGTTCTTAGCCAGTTTAGCCAGTCTCCTGTCGACAAACGCGACGTGATTGCGAGTATTATTCATGATGTACTGCTGATTGGCAACGTTATTGCTAGGGACTATGACGTACCAGGGTGAGCAGGAGGCACAAACAGGCAGTTATTGTTTTCCACATATCAATGCGTACAGTCCAGCAGAAAGCGTAAATAGGGCTCTCATTGTTATATCTAGTACAACATATGAATCCATTCGTGAATCAGACAACCATATTATTTCAGTTTCCACCTATGAACGAGGGGTGGAAGGTTAAACTCGCAGAGTTGATTCTGTGCTTTTTTAATCCGCTCAGCGGTGCCCCAAGCCTCTTTAAGGTCGGTCTGATTGCTACTCACCCATGCACTGCTGAAAAAAACCATTTTTATAGCGGTATTTAAGCTGTATAATTCCAAACTAGGAAGGTCTGGAGCCTTTTATCACATACTTCCGGAAGATCTGGGGTAACCCTATGAGGTGTTATGCAGCGAGACCCTTTAAACTGAGCTTAATCACAATACATAAAAGGTTTGCTTCATGCACAAGTCTCTATGGGAAATTCACGAGAATGCATATGAAAATTTGTCAGCACTCTAGCCTCTTAAATACATTCTTCTAACAGCGCTAAAATGATGGGGACAAAGAAATAAAGAGAGTGCCGTCATTTTAGCGATGTTAGAAGAACGCAACCATCCCAATAGCTCGACTATTGTTACTCTTAAATACCTTTATAAAACCCCACGCACCTCTCTGGAGCACTATAGTGCTTCAAAGAAGTGCATGGGATTTGAAGTGCTGAGCCTTTCAAGGGGCCCAGAGTACATCTAGTCTGAGCCCTTTCAAAGTCGGCTCCACTTTTTTTTCAGAAATGTATTGCTTGGAACACAGGGCAATACATGAAGTCCCATATGAAGTTATGGTGGCCTGAGGGGTTTTATCAAGTAATGCCGCACCTAGCCCCTTTAATTTCTCCTTCAACACTATGCACAAATGCGTCTATGGAAGACATTTCCTTTTCTGGAAACTGTACCGGAGTTCTCGAGGGTAAATGTAAAGCGCCTGGAGCCTTTCGTTCATCGCATTTAAAATGCAGCGCTCTATTCACACACTCCTGTCCACACATACTATAGACACATACGAAAGCAGGGTTTTGTAGAGGTCAAAATTCTGAGTGCCGTTAGCCTTTAAGAGATTTTGATCATCTGAAATTCTCATGGAAACCTGAATGGCGCCCTTCACGCAACTTAGAGGTGAATATTACAGCCCTATGTTGTCGAGTACCCCAGTTAAATAGGTACTTACACAGGTCTCGTCTCGCGCCAACAGCTCTGTTGCAGCTATTCTAACGAAGACGAGTCTGTAGAAAACTACCTCTTGATATGTCGACGCTTTTCAGCGTCTCAGACGTCAGTCCCTGGAGGTGCCGCTTTGTAGTTTAGGGATATCCGTAACGGTGTTGGCTCTCCCATCATTCGGGGCATCAGAAATGGGGTTCTGCCGCCAAAATGTATGCTATGTCCTACTGCGCTTCGATAACAATTCGAATAGATTCATTTATGATTGCGATTGGTCACCCTCGCCTCGATGTTCCAGTTTTTTTTCTGTCGTTAATGGAACAACAAAACACTTTCCAACCGGTCTAAATTATCTTTTCAGCCGTCTCGTAATTACATAGAATTCCATTCATTTTAACCGTCCTCTGTTGATTGGCCGATCCCCTTAATGGGTATGTGTCATATCTAAAGGCGCAATAACAACAACAGGAACAAAGCCATCCCTTCACAATCCACACTTGGAAACGGCCACCGGGCCAAATGACGAAGTGTAGGTCTGCCGAGGCGTGGACGAGGTACAAAAGTAGTTTCCCTACGCGTCTGGGCCGTCGGAAGACGACGATGAAAGGGATGACGAAAATTGATAGTAAATAAAACACTGTACTTACTTTGATGGTCTTCGCTTTACAGTGCCATTCAAAACTGTTTTGCATTGCTGGTGTCGTGCGGTTCCCTTTCTCCTGAGATCCACCGTCACTGTGGGGAGAAGCTAGGTCTACCTTCAGCTCTGCTGTTTCTTCAGCGTCTCCGCTGTTTTTTTGTTCTAGTCGATCCACCATCGAATTAGCAACGGACACCCATAATCCTAGCCAGAGCGGACGATAACGCCAAACCGAAGGACAGCCGCGACGCCGTCAGAGACCAGATACCACAGCTGCAAACGCCGTGCGCACCCGGATCACTGCGTGCGACGCTTGTCGGATACAACGGACTTGAATTGTAGCGCAGGGATCCACGAAAGTCCACGAAAGCCCTTTTAACAACCACTGCCGCTGTGTAAGGGCACATGCGCTCTCATTCAGCGGCCATGTAACAAAATATGCACGAGGGAATGCTTTGGAGTACCCTGAACGCTATTATACGCCCCGACGTAAAGGTAAGCACGGTGAGGTCCACTTGCTCTAGATCTCAGATGGCACAGAATTTAAACGATGGCCTTTGCGTAGGCATGTTAAGCATGCGTGAATTGACTACAAGATAGCGGCATCATCACATCAAACGCCTCCTTGTAAAAACAGCCATTTCTTTTTTGCGGTGCGAGAAATTTTAATTCAAAACGGGCAGAAAATGAACCGCATATAAGTGTAGCTTTAGGGTGCATTTCTGTATGCGTTTCGCACGCCATTGTCATGTATGTATAGGTATCCGCAAAAGTTAATGGAGCACGGGAGCAGTGGCTTAATCTCATCGTGGCGCAGCGCATGAAGGCTGGCGAGAAACAACGATTGGTGTTCCAAGGATTCGGGCGCACTGCCCTCGCCGCCCCATTTGATACGTTTAATCGTCACTTACCTGGCGCGTAAGACAGGGTGTGACAGTTTTAAAGGGCTGCGCTGTGATGCATAGGGGTTGGTCGGCAAAACCAAAAGAAGTTACTCAAACTCAATCAATTTTTAGATGCGAAGCATCTCATGGTCGGGGCTATGTCCCTCCCTTGTCGTTGTCGTTGTTGTTGCGCCGTCCACACCCACACTGCGCAAGCTCGGCTTGCTGAACGCCTGGTCCCTTCTATGGCTTTTGGGGCGACAGTGTTGCCGGTGTCTTCCTGCGGCGGCACGAGACGAGCACGCTCCCCTTTTAAGGACCCCTAGGGCGACAGTTGTACCGGAATCTTGGAAGAAGGCGAACATCATCCTAATCCATAAGAAAGGCGACATGAAGCACTTGAAAAATTACAGGCCGATCAGCTTACTGTCAGTCGTCTACAAGGTACTTACCAAGGTGATCGCTAACAGAATTTCTGCAACCTTAGATTTCTGTCAACCTAAAGAACAAGCAGGGTTCCGTAAAGGTTATTCAACAATGGACCATATTCACACGATCAATCAGGTGATAGAGAAGTGCGCTGAGTATACTGAACCCCTATATATAGCCTTCATAGATTATGAGAAAGCATTTGACTCGGTCGAAACCCTATCAGTAATTCAGGCATTACGGAACCAGGGGCAGATGAATATTATGTAAGAATACTAGAGTATATCTACAATGGGTCCACAGCTACCATGATCCTGCATAAGGAGAGCAGTAAAATACCTATAAGGAAGGGTGTGAGACAAGGAGACACAATCTCTCCATTGTTATTCACAGCATGTTTACAAGAAGTATTCAGAACGTTGATTGGGTACAGGTGGGAGTAAGGGTTAATGGAGAATACCTCAGTAACCTCAGATTTGCTGATGACGTTGCCTTGCTAAGTAACTCGGGGGACGAATTGCAAAGCATGCTTTCCGCACTGGACGAACAGAGTAGTACCGTGGTCCTGAAATTAATATGCAGAAAATAAAGCAATGATCAATAACCTCGGGATAGCACAGCGGTTTGAGATAGGTGGCGAGGCAGTGGAAGTGGTAAGCGAATATATCTACTTAGGCCAAGTTGTGACCCCAGATCCCAACCATGAGGCAGAGATAATTAGAATGATAAGAATGGGGTGGGGTGCATATGGCAGACATTCTCAGATAATGAATAGCAGCCTACCATTGTGGCTGAAGAAGAAAGTGTATGACAGCTGCATCTTAGCGGTACTCACCTACGGGGCAGAAACCTGGAGGCTCACTAAGAGGGTTCAACTTAAATTGAGAACGACTCAGCGTGCAATGGAGCCGAAAATGATAGGTGTAACATTAAGGGACAAGAAGAGAGCAGAGTGGGTCAGGGAACAAACACGTGTTAAGGACATATTAGTAGAAATTAAGAAAAAGAAATGGACGTGGGCAGGGCATGTAATGGGAAGGCAAGATAACCGCTGGTTATTAAGGGTAACAGAGTTGATCCCTAGAGAGCGCAAGCGCTGCAGGGGGCGGCAGAAAGTTAGATGGGTAGATGAGATCAAGAAGTTTGCGGGGATAAATTGGTCACAGTTGGCACGGGACCGAGGCAATTGGAGAATAATGGGAGAGGCCTTTGCCGTGCAGTGGGCGTAGATAGGCTGATGATGATGATGATGATGATGAGGGCGACAGTGTTGCCGGTGTCTTCCTTGGCCCGCCCGAGACGAGGTGGCTTCACGCGCCTTCGACGTTTCATCGTCGTCGGCAGCGGCGTGCGTCGGCGAGTCTCGGCGGGCCCTGATTAGAAGAAGCCCCCAACCATCCTCGGAACGTGCATCGACCTCGCTGGGATATTGTCAACAAGGGGTGGCTGCAGCCATTCATGCATATGTTTCCGAGACCAGGCGCCTGCCCTGTTAGCTGTGATTCTTGCATGTACTTTTTCCGGTCCAAACAGCTCAGTTCGATTCAAAACTCCACTTACAACTTTCAACCAATTCCATCTTCTCTCTTTCTGCGTATAAACAGCGAGGTGTATAATTTTCCGGTATTTTAAGTGGCCGCATTAGCCCTCGTCACGCCCGATTCCTGGCCAATCCCCCACATGGGTATGAGCTGTCTCCAGGAACAACAACAACAACAATTTCATTATCGTCGGCATCGGCGTGCATCGGCGTGTCTCGGCGTGCGGTGATTATAAGCAGCCCACAACCATCCGGACACGTGCATCGAACTCATCTTCAGCAACTTTAGGGTTCATCCACTACAACAGCCCTTTTAATTTACATTTCACAGACCATAAGGCGGTCATAATCAGAGGGGAACGCAAACCACAGCTCCACGTCACCTACGTTAAACATGATGATGATAATGCCTAAATAAAGACAAACTCATACCACGTACAACATCTCTCTCTCTCTGTAATGCCTCTCCACTCTAACACCCCCACCCCCTCCAATAAAATTACACCATCTTCCCGTAGGGGAACCCTGAGTAGTATGCAAAAGAGCCATGGGGTCAACGCAATTTCCCATTTCCTATTTACGGTAAGTGAAAAGTGGGGTAGTTACCATGGAACCTAACGGTAAATATCACGGTAGCTGCGTACCTAAACCTCACGGAAACGACGAACTGAAAACTAATGGACACTTGAAACGACCCCATTCCTGCTTCGAATACTACTCAGGGTTCCCCTACGGGAAGGTGCTGTAATTTTTTTAATTAACCCCGTACTCACTCAAGCTCAGACTCAAAAATCTAATCGGTGCTCAAAATACCACGTACTGTACATCACGAAATGTTTTTTGTAACTGGACTCGCCTGTACTCAAACTCACATGTCCGCGCGATTACTCGTACTCAACTCATTCTGTACTCACTACGTACTCAACTCATTCTGTACTCAGTCGTAGTCACCTCATTCTTTACTCACTCGTACTCATACTCAATCTGTACTCACGATTGCTCGTCCTCAATCAGGACTCATGAGTATTCGTACCCAATCTTTACTCAATCGTATCCAACTCATCTGAACCCACGAGTACTCGCACTCCATCGCCACTGACACTTACTGGTACTCAAAAGTATTCTACTAATTTTTTTCTAGCAATCAACCACTTGCATTCACGCTCTGAACTAATTAGATGGACCACACTAGAGAAAACAGGTGCAAAGGCTACACATTGTTCACTCGCTGCCCTAAAATGTGGGTTATTCAAGGGACCCTCAAGTGAATTAGTCAACTTCTTTTATTGCTTGCACTGCATTGACATTATCATATAAACACACTTTTAATCGTTTATCCGGCCGATAAGGAGACATTTATTTTATCATGCTCCAGAAAAGACAACCTACCATGCGCAGTCTGCGGCGGCCGCACTAACTAAAAGGGTGACGTCCGTAGGAGGCGCTACGTGATTAGACGAAGTACAATATTAAAATTCAAAGCATTAACGCTTTCACTTCTGTGAAACGGCTAACTTGGCATCTGACGTTCTTGTTCTCTGGGCATTCTCGATATCTCACAAATCTGCATACCGCGCTTCTGCCATGTTGTTGGCTATAGGATGCATAATGTAAGTCTAAAAGCACGGCTTAGAATCGCAACAGCCACTAACCAAGGCGTGCGCAGTGGATAAACGCCCTCTGCGTCACCGCAGGCTCTCAAATGCGATGCGCTTTTACCCCACCTTTGGAACTCCCTTAGTTGTAAGCGGTGTGTGCGTACCAGGCCAACGGTCGGCTGATTCGGCACTGTGTCCGCAAGCAGTCGGTGCTTATGGCAACACCACGCCAAAGAGAAGCCGCAAGAATGTCAGTGTCGGGCAGCCTGCTTTCTGCGAACTGGCTCGTGGAGCAATGAACGTTACAGCGCAGAAATAGTGGATTCCGTATATAAAATATTGCTCAAGAAAAATAAACCAACTTCACAACAACAGAAAAACAACCTGGGCTATCGGAGATTCCAATTTGCGTATTGCAAAACAATATATCCGGTGCTCCACACCCCTCGGCCACAAGCCAGCCCTGCCAGGGGCGGATATATAATGTATATAATGTATAGCTAATTTACATTTTATTCAGTTTTAGGATTCCAAGTAGCTTAGATGACTATTTCTCGAACAGCGCTGGTAGAGTAAGCGTCCCCCAAATTTCCACAAATATCTCACCTCTAGCGAGTGCATTCCTTAGACAAAAAAACTCCCAAGCATTTCCCCGAGGTGAACATGGTTAAGTGCGAATGCACGGGGTGTGATGCTATGAGGGGGAGTAAAGTTAAAATCCGTTGGCATTCGCCCGTGAGCGCGCGCGAGCTCGACCCACGGAGGTTCTGGCAGTTTATCGCTGCATATATAGGGGGGTACGCCGTGCCGAGCCAGGTGGCTGAGAGAGGAGGCGAGCGCAAGGGGAGAGGGACAGCGGCGCACGGCAGCTGCAGCCGAGCGAGGGGGAGAGGAGAGTGTGACGTCACGGTGGAAGAGAGAGAGGCGCGCGGCAGATGCTGGGGAGAGGAGGCGCGCTGTGACGTCATACCATGACGTCACGGCGCGAGGAGCGGTGCGGGGAGCGGCGCGCACCCGGTCAGCCACGGCGAGGAGGCGGAGCGAGCGCGGTCACGTGGTGAAGTGACGTCACCGCGCCGTTGCTACCGACGCTCCTCTCCGCTCCACGCCGTTGCTAGGGAGAGGAGGACTGCGGACGCCGCCGCCGTCGCCGCCGCCGCCGCCGCCGGCGGTGGAAGGTTTGGGGTCGCTTATAAAGTGCATTCGCACTTAAAAGCATTCGCAGATGTGTGGTCGTGCTGCTGACCACTGTGCTAGTTCACCCAGGACTAAAACTGCTTTCCGCACCGTTATTTTATGCTGTACCATAAAAATTTGGGTTGACCGTGCCATAGTCCTAGACGTCTTGAAACAAATATTTGAGTACCTTAAAGAAATTTTTTTGACTAACAGCCCATTCTTGAATTTTTTGGGAATAAGGAAATTGCATTACTAATACTTACTTTATCGTGTGGATAAAATTTATTTTCTAATCGACTAGGACTACCCGGGGGCCACGGAGCCGAAAAGGGGAACGAAGCCTCGCTCAGCACAAAGTACGCAAGGTGGGACATGCTGAATCAAGCAAATATTGCTACGTTTATTGTTAAAAAAAGAGCTAGAACCAACACTGTCAGGCCTACAAATGCTGAAAGGAGCACTGACACGAAATTTTCATGTTCTTTTGTCTTCTACGGGTGCCTACCTGCGCACCAATCAGAGAAATGTATGGTCCATCGCAGTGTAAATAATTATTCATGGCCTAGTTTCTGCTTGCCGTTTCCCTAACCGTTTTGGCTTTGTTGCCGTTTGAGTTTTGGTGAAACAAACACCCAGGCTGCCGCCATGACAGGTGGGCGCTCGTGAGATCACTGTTCTTGTCGCATCGCTGCTGGCGTGGACGCACGCGCGTGCATCCACACCCGCCGTTGACACAAGCGCCCGGACAGCATGACGGCAGTCCTAAAACTGCGACGTAATGCTCAAGGCGAAGCAGCGCGCGCCAACCGCAGCCAGCGCTTTGGCTACATCACGGGAGGTACCGACGTCGGCAGTTAGTCGCAAGGAGCAGATGGCGTCACGCCGATGCCGATCTCGAAAGGAGTATCCGTTGTGAGCTTTTCCTTGCGTGAGAAGATTAAAATAGATTTAAAAAAATGTTGCACTGAACAGAGACTGCTGAAAGTTGCTCGGAGATATCTCCACATACAAAGGACTCTTTTTACATTGTTAGTTCAGCTTTCAAATGTAGTGCCAGTTCTCCTTGACAAAAAGATGGAAGCTAGATAGATTTATGTGGTTACAAAAGTTGTGGTCCAACAGCAGTTCGTTTAATGCCATTTTATCGATGGCATCTCCATTTCATCGAAGCCGCTTTACTGAACGTCACCTCCTCCAAAACCTCACCCGTCGAATGCCGTCCGCTAGATTTAGGGTATTGCACGTTAGAATTTTGAAGTGATATATGCATTGCTTCAATGAAATTCGCCCGCCCCGTTGTAGGATTGCGGTTACTGAAAGCAGAAATGCTCTAAACATGGGGATTTGCATTAAACATGACAGCAACGACGACATCAATGATGAGAGTTATTATGACGGTGATGATTACACAGTCATCGATGTGTCTGGCTCTTGCCAATGAGGGGTACCTTTAACAAGAAAGTCTTTTATGCCGGGATCCACCATCTGACCAACGTCATATCCGTCACGGAAATGACGTTTCCAGAAAACGCGGCTGCACCAGGGTGTTCTGTCGCCGCAACGGGAGGGGCCAGGCGCTTTACCTACTCCGCTACGATCTGAAGCGCCGACAACCACATGAACGCGCCATATATCTTTCCGATAACCTCCTCTATTGCGATGGTGCTGCCGTCTAAGAGAGGGGAAGCAAATTAGTGCATCACGATGCTAATGAGTGCCGACAGTTGGCGCCAGCTGAGCTCGTCGCAACGCAACCGTCTGCCGTATAACCAGTGTCTAATGTTGATAAGTCTGACGGTGCCATACCGACGAAATATAAATAGCGATGCGCAAGTTCATATCTATGCAGAATAAGCATTCAACTGTTCCTGTAAAGGCACATTCCCCTTTCGTTTTTTACCGATTCCTAAGAAAAAGGTATCAACCACATTTTTTCCCCGTCTATCTCTCTTTAATGTGGTTTTTTTTGGTTGGGCCTTGTTGGTGTAAATTAATTTATTCCCTTTACAAAGTGGACATGTAATTAGGTGTACTGCGATAACTCAGAATTTGTGGCTTTTTTACAATTGAATAGACTTGCTACAAACATAAAATCTACGGAAATTCAGCTAATTGTCTAGTAATGCGTAGCATCTTATGGTGCCTGTCTAGTGTGAGTTCTTTACAACAAAATATGGCTTTGAGTAGCGAAAGACGTCGGGGAGTTTTATTCTTTTGAAGTTTGGTTTTGTTTCTTTTCGCCAATGGTGACAATATATGCGAATATAGCGATGAAGTACCGTTACATTTTTAATTATGTATTTTTTCTAAAGAAGCAAAGAGTAGTGCAGAGCTAGTTCATTTACACTATTTTTGTACGCATTTCCAATCTTATTTTGCACGCTTATTTCCTTGATTCTTCGGTTTTGGCTGAGTTATATAAGATCCATATTTTTGATTTTGTCAAGTCATTTCTGTAATCATTTTATTTATCTTTTGCTTTATTTGGTTCTCAAAATTCTCCATTCAAGCTATTCAAATGATTTCGAGTGCTACTTTTTGCCACAATCTGCATTCTCGTGGTGGGTGTTAGAAGGTTCGTCAGTTTTGCTGCATTTTACTCGTATTATGAACGTTTTTCTGACGACTTTTTTGTTGATTCTTGAGATTTTGGGCGGATGTATAAGATGCATACTTTTTATTTGGAGCGCAAATTTTCGTGGAAATTTATTTTTTTATATTGTAATTTTCGGGTTTTAGAAATTCTGTACGACCGGTTATCAGATTTTACGATATCGTAACGATTACAGGTGCTAATTGCGTCAAGTCTGCATTTTAGTGAAAATGCAGGACATTACACAGTTCTTGCGGTGGGCGTTTTCGGAAATGAATCTTACGATTTAGTAATCGCGATTAAAAGAACTAATTTGCGCCTTTACCTAACTCACAGTGGCAGTCAAAAGACAGAATAAATTGCATAAAAAAGGTCAGCCTGTCAGAGTTAATCAGCTTCTCTGAGAAAAAGCGCCTCGCTTGGTTGTGAAGTCCGGAATTTTTAAAGGCCATGTATTGAGTGCCATCCTGCGGTAAAATAAACACCGCACTAAAGCGATGTCCACCGTCAGTAGGCAAAAAATTGTGCGTGTGGCACAACATAGCTCTTCTAACGTAACGTAACTTAACCTAACAAGCAGAAAACAACCATTTAAAACGCCAGAAACGAGTGCACGCCATAAGGATTACAATTGCAACTTAAAATGTAAATAAACGGAGGCAAGAGCCGGTCTCTGAGCACCGTCTTTGGAACTAACAAGATAGCCAGGAACCCGTAGTTCACACCTGGAGAGGTTCACGGCTGCGCGAACCTAGTCTTAAAGGAGTACTGACACGAAATTTTTATGTTACGTTTTTTTCGCTGCTATGCGTGCCTACCAGCCCACTAATCATAGAATGACAGATTAGACGGTCGAGCGCAGCGTAAACATTCATTTACGGCGTCGTTTATTCGTGCAGTTTCGGTTTCGACTGAAAAACCCGAGCGGCCGCCATGACAGCATGTATAACATGACGTCACCATTCTTGCCGTATCGCTGCCTCTCTGGAAGCGCGCGCGAGCGAGCGCACGCGCGCGCCCAGACCGGCCGAGGTTTTCGCCGTCCCCACGCCCGGGCAGCATGACGTCAGTCCCAAAACCATGACGTGTACACACGCCCGAGCAGCGCGCGCCAACCACAGCCAGCGCGTCGGCTTCGTCACGGAGCCCCGACGTCGGCAGTTTGGGGCACGTAGCAGATGATGTCACGTCGGCCCTCTCTGGGCTTCTCGTGCGGGCGAAGATTCAAATGGATTTAAATATGTTTACTGAAAGGTTGCTGTTGAAACTTGCTGGAGATATCTCCTGATAAAAAGGAAGCGTTTACATAGTTATCTCCGCTTTGAAATTTCGTGTCAGTACTCCTTTAACAACCCCAGTATCGTCGGCCGCTTCTATAGCCACGGCTGCAGCTCAGAGATGGAGTGCCGTCGGAGGGCACTCCGCACACTGCGATCGTTAAAGGAGCCATGAAGAGAAAACACAAGTTTGGTTCATTCAAAAGATTGTCTCGTTAGAATCATACCGACACCACTTTTAACGTAAACTTCGCTCAAATAGCTACATAATTAGGAAAAACGGAATGGCATGCGACCCACCAGCTCATTTCCCGCAACAGAACCTGTGATGTCACATGGGCTAAGCTCTGCGATTGGCGGAGGCTGGCAGAAGCAGACGCAATTAGGTAGAGCTTACAAACTAGACGAACGAGCGATTTGCGCTTAAATTTAGGGCACATTCTTTACAAAGCAATAGGAATGATGGGACAAACAGTGGAAGTTACGAAAGCACATGTAAACATAGAAGTACTGATGCGTTCTGCTGTTCGTACTGCGCACAGCATGCTTTGGTTTAGCTGCACAGTACTACGGGGCTTGGGGTTGTCTCAGACGACACTGGCCGATTGACGCAAGCAACGGTGTCTTACGTGACCCCATTTGTCGAGCGAGCACTGTTTCAGGAACGAATATTTTCTCCCAGAACAAAACAAGCCAGGTTTAAATGCGGGCAAAAACAAACCAAACGCTTGCCACGGTATGGTGGCGCCATCTAGGTTACGGAACGTAAAGAAACGCGGGAACAAACCAACACCGCTACATGGTGGAGACAACCTTTGAACGGTCCCGTGCCGCCGCAATTGGGCCAACGGGCTCAACGCGTTATTCTTTTCGTTTCCCACGAGACCTAGCAACGCGAAACAGACATATGATTCAAACTTCTTCAGTAAACCGCGTTGCGGCGATAATTTTAGCGCGGTTTTGACACAATGACTTGCTTCAGCGAGCGAGCAACCGAACATGGCGGCGCCAGCGTTACGTGTCTCTACCCTGTACGGCGGATGCGTGAATGAAGGTACTCTAGGCTGCAGAGCGGTCGGTTCCCGTGATGTCACTTGGGGCCACGAAAACGCACGATTGAGCGGGAAAATCAAAATTTTAACCTAAATTGTTTAATTTCTGTGAATAAAGCACCCTGTATCCGGACAAGCGCTGGGGGCACTGTAAAACACGAAATCTTCGAATAAAACCAACTTGCATTCTCATGGCTCTTAAAAGAGCCTCACTCTAGGACAAGGCACCGTAATGATAATAGTCATTATAATGGTCCTCGTCTAATTGCTCATCCCCTAACTGAAGACAGACCGCCCTCGAGTGTTATACAGGCGAGGCTATCTATGAAACATTGAATTTGATTTTGAGTCCCTTCGAATTCATTTCAATGGCATGAAAAAATACTACCCGCAGGTTAACACTGTCTGCCAATCTCTCCTCGTGCGTTTAAGTGGCCCGAGAAGAAGAAGAACTACGCAGCCTTCGGTGGCACGTCGTTTTTTCTGCTAGCGCGACTGGTCTTCAAACATCGCTGTATTCAAAGAATGGCAAACATCGGTGAGGATCCCGCTTCCTACCTCTAGCTGAGCGTGCTTCTCTTAGTATGGAGCCATTTGTTGATTCTTCAACTAAGAGTGCCTTGCCGCAAGCTTAGCGAGGCCTAACATTGAGGACGGTGTTTTTTTCCGCGGATATGAGTGGGGTGCCTTCAGGTCACGCAGCAAGACAAAATTACCGTCTCGTCTCTGCGTGGCAATCTCCGGAGAAAATTGAAGCATTCGCCTTCTTTCACTGGGCTGTAATTACTTGTTTCATCACCGCTGAGTACTTGTGAGTAGTTGTGATAACGCTTTGCTTGCCATCGTGAGCCCGTCCCATTGCATGATTGTCTCATTTCCGCCTGTCGCCATCTGAATGCAAGTACGAATAACGCCGTGCATGATTACCGGCCCCTTCCTCTGATGAGACATGCCCAGAAGTAATGTCACGTCAGTAGGAGTCGGTTCTAAAGTGGCATACAACACTTGTGTTGAATTTCTTGAACGCTATCAGGCTATTTTGCTTCTTTCTTATGGTAAAATATTACCTCAGTCAAACAACTTCTTGAGGAGAATCCACTAAGTTTCACCTTATTAAATGCAGAGAGAGAGAGCCGACCTTTTTGGCGAGCATAAATCTCCCTTCCAACACTATCGGCTCTAGGGGATGTTGCGTTTGAAAAGGCGGTTTTATATTCGCGACGAAAAATAAAAAAAAAATCTGAGGGGTGAGCATCATGGAGTTGTTTTTTTTTATAAAGTGTCCCGGCAACCGTGAGAATTACCGCCCCAAACCTCTCACGGCCGTCGCCTCTCATTGGCTAAGCACGCTGCGCGGAGATTGTATAGGATAAATATTCCCTACAAAGCCGTGTTTACAGCTTGTACTTGGTTTTAAACGAAAAGACTTAGGTTCGAATCCGACAAGGCAGGGTTTTTTGCTCTGAGAATTTTTCTGTCATCGTGATATCGTTAATACTTTTTTTACTGTGGTTTTTACTATATCAAGAGATCGGCGCACATTACTTATAGAAGGAGTTTAATTACGTTTAATATAGGTTGTGTTCTGTGTTGTTGGGCTGGGTTAGATTCGGTTTGTTCCAGTTGGGCTTGACTTGGGTAGGTTATCACGCGTTCGGTTAAATTAAGCTAGGTTAGTTGAGGTATGTTTTGTTTGGTTACGTTGGTATGTAACGTTATGCAGCAAATTTTAGGCCAGCCAGCTTTTATGGAAGTTCCGTGAGAATTTCCCGAAGGTAATTTTGACGGCTGCCGTGAGATTAGATGCACCCTTTTAGATGCGACGCATCTCTTTCACCCGCCTTGTCCCTCCGGCGTAGTCCGGCGGCGTCCGCATCCCTCCCCCATTCTCCTCGCCGCGCCAGCTGCGTGCTAGCGCCGCTCTCACCGCAGCGCCATCTGCGTGTTAGCGCTCGGCTGCGCTCGCTCCCTCGCCGTGCGAGCTATGCGTGGGTGCGGGTTAGCGCGCAGCTTGCGCGCAGCTTGCTCTCGGTTAACACATGCGCATGCGCTGGTATGCGCTGCTCTCTCTCATTCCGCTGCATATAAACGCGGTAACTGCGCCGCTCCACTCAGCCGTTCCGCCGCCGCCCCGCCGATGACATCCTCCGATGACCACCGATGATTTGAATTGAGACTAACAGGCCTGCTATCGCGATGGTCGGCGCACCCGTAACAAGCACCGGCCACCACGATAAACATTTACACCATCTTCCCGCGAGGGGAACCATGGGGTAGATGCGACGCATCGGGGGTGAACATGCTGCCTATAATATGGACACACAACAACAATGGACACGCTTAACATAACGGAAACGCAACAGAAACCCCCGATGCGTCGCATCTACCCCATGGTTCCCCTCGCGGGAAGATGGTGTAAAATTTTTATGTGGGTATCGTTGTACCGTATACACCAGGCTCTTGAAAGGCAGAGCCTCAACTTTCTGAGCCTTTCGGTTCCTGAGTCACACCTCCGTTTCACGAACGGCAAAGGTAAGCAATTTTCATTGGATAAACACAACATCCGGCATCTTGATGTTTCTGCTCTCTAACCCTAGATATACCTCGAGGCTAAGCTGTAATTGCTGCTTATTTTCTGGGCGTAAATGTTTGTAAGGTCACACTCCATAATGGCATTCATTCATTCGTGCATTCATTATTACTACTCACTGTAGGAAAAAAGGCGCTCCCGTTATGGCCTTCTCCATCCGAATACGGTGGATAAATCTTGTCCTGGAGGAGGTGCGCTCTCTTTTTCCCAAGCGTTTCAATGGTTGCTCTCAGCTAATTGATCCTCTCGGCTAACAGGCCTTATCCTTGCTTCCGGAAGAGGGATATGCTAGGAATTTTTTTCAAGAGACCATGAAGACAAAACACACGTTTGATTAAATGAAAGGCTGCGTTGTCCCGATAACTGTGATGCGTACGTTATCGCAAACGTCAAGCAAATAGGGTAGATAAGAAAGAAAAATTAGCACTGGCGTAGCTCGGCTATGCCAGGATATACGCAGCGTGAGCTAAGGTTCAGCTGGTTATTCTTAGCTTTTCTGGTTGTCTACGATTAGCTTGATTATCATGCTTACTGCTGCTTCAGTGACACACACATGGCATACGCGTTATGTGACACATCTATATTTATCAAGCGGCTCCGGCGCAGCGTCACCAATCGCTCCAGAGCTAAGCTGGTTCCGCAGGTGGACGCCGGTGCTACTGCGCCGCACGAGCCATCGGTTTCATACCCGGCCACCCCTCGCATGATCATCAAGTGGACAGGGCCGCCACGTGTGGAACGGAGGTCGCGCAGACGCTGGGCGTGTGGTGTGTTTGAGAGACGCTGGGGAGTGAGGAACGTTGTGTGCGCCGTGTGACGTCATTGCTCCTCGCGTATGCGCAGACCCCCACATGAAACTGTTCAGCCTCGTCCAGTGTAGCTCACTGTACAAAAGAGCAAGCAGTGGCGACTCCCTAGCCACATCCAGGCAACTTTTCTACGACGTCACCAAATCTTGCTTGTGCGATTGGCGGCCGCCCACATAAGTCACCGCCGAGAAACGTGACGGCGCGGCATTATCGGTACCTGTATAATTTCGCTTCATAATATCACCTGACTGCTCACGTGCAGTTGACACACTGAAAACTGTTTTTAGCTGGCCAAAGTAAACATTGATTGATTGATTGTAGGGTTTAACCTGCCGACGCAACGCAGGCGATGAGGCGCGCCGCAGTGGAGGGCTGCGGAATAACTTTGACCACCTTAGAATCTTGAAGGTGCGTCGAAATCTCGCACACAGGGGAGTTTTATCTTTTCGCCCCCATCAGAAAAGTGGCCGCTGCGGCCGGGAATCGAACCCGCGTCCTCGTGCTCAGCTGCACAGCACCTTAGCCACTGAGCCACCGGCGCGGGTGCCCATCTAACGTCACTCTCTCCCTTATTACGCCACAGCCGCGGGAAGTGTGCAAGTTTTCCAATATTTCTTCGGTTTTTTCGTCAAAAACGTATGTCGTGGCTCGAATGTAGCTGAGTGAGTTTTCGAACGCTAGTTCTTCGAAACAGAGCAAACTTGATTTCTGTCTTCATGGCCCCTTGAAGACACAAGCATCGCACCCTTACCAGAACGGGATTTAGCCATAACTATTCGCCTACTGCCACCCATATCGAATTAGGCGTCCGTTCTGCAGTGCAAATATAGTGGTTGTACTCACAGCTAACCAATCATCCCACTCAAGGAGTTTCTTTACGTCCTTTTTCAGGCCTGTACGAGCAGTGGGCGCAACAAAGATCGCGAAAACCCTCCCAGGACATCGCCCGTAAGTCCTCAGCTTGAACATCTCCAGAAGAGCTTCTTGCCCAGACTCTCAACCGCCGTTTGAATGTACATCAAATGAATTTATCAGCGGTGCCCACTTGCTTATTACCTTAAAATCCTCCAAACAGTAGCGTACGAGGATTGTCCTTCAGGTGGGTGAGGGGAGGGGACGTCGTAGGCCACCTTAATTGAATAAACGGATACCATGATGGGAGAACAAGAAAAAAGAGAAAAAAGTAAACCGAACCAACATAAGTATTAAAACAAGAAAGAACATCGGGTTGACGTCATACTCGACATTACTTTTCGATTGTCTTGTGTCCCAGTGAAACTGCAGAATGGTTGATCGTCATGGTGAGAGCACACATAGCAGTCCCATATGAGTGCTGCGTCGCTTCAGACACGCAAACTATTATTCGCGGTCCTACTTTCATGACAGTCAAAGTTACTGCCGTTGAAAAAACATTCGTTGTACAGGGGAGTTTGCGGCCCACTCAGACATATTAGGGTTTATTGCCTCCATGGTATTTCCTTCTATCGCTGGTCCTCGCTGAACCCTAAGCAGTGTACTGTCTCTACATTTTCAGATCCCGAGGAAGCGCACGCACCCGGTGAGCACATCTTTATAGCAGCCTTCGACCGCATCTCGAGTGCTGACGCGACGTACATGACATATTAGATTTTAGGTATAACCGATAATGCCCTTCGATGAAGCAAACATGGCGTCCGGGTTTCGGGCTAGGAGGTCAAAAAAAATGCTGGAGTGGAAGTCCCCTATACCATAGAGTTTCATACAATAATAACTAGAGTGGAATCTGGCGCTACGATCGTACGCCTCAATGGGCGTGATGGGTAGTTCTGGATTCGGATTGGCGCTCGATGGCTTGTGGAAGTTGCTATGGATTGCAGGCAGTTTCGTTTTCGTTTTTGATTTACATGAACGCATCTGCCTACGCGCGGTGTTGGGAGAAGCGATCAAAAATACGTTTCTCCGAGAACTGCATGCCTCGCGTGCACTGACGCTGCCCTGAGTGGAATGTTTTAAAACCATTGTTGCGAATTGGGTGGGTTATCAATTCATTGCCGGTACAGCGAACACGAAAACACAAATGACGGCGCTCTGTGCGGCGAAGTTCTCTGCAAATTAGGAGTTGTGGCGCTGCTCATTCGGTAGAGCAATGTATTGTCAAAGCTGACGAAGGTTGCGAATCGCTTGGAACAGCCACACCTTTCGTGCGAACGCCGGCTCATACGGCGTAGAACAGCAGCACCGCGGCTGATAGGAACGCAGCTTCATGAACGTCACTAATTCAGGCAAGAAAAACTTCTCCAAAGGTAATCGGTTTCTTTTTTTTATGAGCACAAAAGTTTTCTCTTCCTATTAAAAATCACCAGCGCCGAAACCTTTACAAATAGTTTTTAAAGAAGTTCACGTCCTACTGTCGTTGGCGGCAAATGGCAAACCTGCTCCACAAACCTCATCGACTCCGTGTCTGCTTTTTATTTAAACGCGCCGTTTTATTTCGTACAAAACCAGTTTTTGGTCACTAACTTTCTTGTTCGTCATGTAATTTACAAACGGAGAACCGGGCAATAAGAGTTTTTTTGTCAAAAAACACAATTTGCGCAGCCATCAGCCCGTTTTGATCCTACGCAATCCGGTTCCAGAACTACCCGATCATTCCCATTGAAGCGCAATCGCCGCTGCCATGTTCGCGTTTACACTAGCGGCAGTTTCCCTTCTAGTTATTTGTATAAAACGCAGTGCCCTATAACAACCACTGGACTCGGCTGAAGCCGGTGGCGGCCATCTTGTTGAGGGAAAAAAATCACATGCGAAGTGATTTGCAGCGCCCTTTGCCGACTTTCCGAGCGGTTTAAAAATACGTAAAGGATTCTCAAGCTCTTATTCAACACTGTGTAGTATGAGGCGAGCCATGTCAGAAGTCTCAATATTGATTTCTACCACAAGAATTTCGTTAAAGCTCAGATATCCGAGTACTGGGACATTATTTTTTCACCTTATAGGCTAGGATGCATCTGCCTCAAAATAAAAAAAAAATACATAACAACTCGCCAACTCATTAACACTTGTTTATCTATCCTTATTGTAAACTGTTGAAATGCAGAAATTGATCATATAAGCTCTCAGAACAAAAAGCATTTGAAAGTTACAGCTCTAGAATGAAAAACAGCAGTAGTGCAACAAACTAAGTGAGCAGAAAATGCAGCAATTTCAGAAAGGCAAAAGGAAACACCCAGCTTCCAGTACTGTGATAATACACATGACTGAGTGACAAAAACCGACACAGAAAGCTTCCATGAGTTTGACAGCAACCAATGCTTATTACGTTCACTGCATTGCTGTCCAACCTGTCACACAAAAAACTGCAAAGAAATCAACCAACAATCTTTTCGCTGAATTACCCCATGAGGTTATATTGCCAGTGACAAAATTCCAAAACAAGATGAACTAGTTTGTATTTCGGAAAACAAAGCGTTGATTATATGAAAGAAGACACACTTAAGAACCAAGATATCAAATCGGTAAAACATACTAACGGCAAAGAATACACATACAGAATTCATGAAGTGCGGCAAACCACGTATACAAATATTTGAAATGACATATCCTCATATCCTCATAATACACATTCAATAACAGTGGCATTTGTTGCTTTATTAACACGACTAATGCTACACACTGCATTTTTATTGGTTCCTAAATATGGTCAACATAGACAGTGCGGATATCACATTGTCACTTGTAATGCACCTGTATTTGTTTTTGGTGATGCGGTGATTTCTGATTTTTATGTAGTGCTCCAGTACATCCGTTGCATAGCTTAGAGAAATTATTTTCTAAGGCATCGCAATCCAATAGGTGCTCGTTTAACTGAGAAAACAATTTTTTCTCTGGTGCCATGCTCAACACATTCAGTACTAGGTGCTGTGTTTTCAAATGAAGTGCCTGAATGCTTCGAAATTCCGTTTGCAACTGACGAGTCCGTGCTCTGCTATTTCACAAAGTGAAATTATATCCCTTGAAGATGATGCCAGCCCACCTCTGCTTTTTTGTGTCACTAATGCTGGTTGTTCTTCAGCATAAACAGCTGTAACACACTCATCGCATGCACTTTGAGCAGCCACTTTTCGACCGACAAACCCTGCTATGTAGCGTACAACAGAGCGGACAAAGGGAGGTAAGCTTTCAGGGTAGTCAATTCGATGCGTGCATTCGGGGTCTTCCGGCTGCATGCAATATAGAACCCCTTCGCATCGCAGTGACAACCGTGGCTGCACTAGCGTCAGATTCAATAACAGATGTGCCCAAGACGGACACAACATCTTTTGAGCAGTGAGCAATTTCCAGATTCGGAGAATTTTTCCTCCGTTTGCACGAGAAGGCGCTTGCAAGCTGTCATAAACTGAGCTTGCGTTGGGTTATTGCCGAATCCGGCGCGCCCTGGTACACACCCAAAAAATGTGTCAGCATGATCTTGGGTCATCTTGCGCCTAAGCCAGGACGTCAAAGGACCATATAAACAAGCAATTCAAAAATGTTCTTGATGTTTTGCATGTATATGATAAATCCCAGAAATCCTGCTTTCTTAGCACCTTCTACATCAGGCCGTCCAGTTGTATCCTTGAGATCACTTATGTAAGCCTGAACGACCACAAAAAATGTCCTCCAGCACGATTCATTTTGGGCTCGCAAAGGGGCGTTGTAGGGTTTCGCCAAAGGATTCCTGGAACTCAAGATATCGAACAAATGGTCGAACAACCTTGTAAATATCGCCGTAGTAGCGACACCTCTGAACTGTGGGTGCTTCAGTACCTTCTCACAGAAATCTAAAGAATCAGCGACTGAAGCACTCAGTGCTTCGACAGCCAGCCGCACTTTCATTTTTTGCCTATCCCACTCGATGTGCATTTTTGTTAGCTTATTTTTAGGTTTAGGCCTTTCTCACTCTGCAAGGCCTCTAGAGCTTGTATGTGAGCCCAGCTTGTATGTGAGCTCAGAGCTTGTATGTGAGTCCATCGGCATCCACAAAATGGCTCACAGTTGCTAACAAGTTTATGATTACCTATGGCACGCGTCTGACATGATAGGCACTTTTTTGAAGAATTGGCTGTATTTTCAAAGCGTGTTGAAAAGTGTTTTCTACCAAAGCGAAGCTCAGCACGCAAACTTTGAGCGATGGAAAAGTTAAACAATGCACCATCAAACGTGAAGGAGATGACCTCAACCCCTACAGAAATCAGTTTTTCAATACACCGCTTTGTGAGTTCATCTCTTTCTGAGTCTGTGAAAAGGTCAATACAGAAATAGCCTATGTGGACCTTAATCCACATTTTGACCCCAGCAAGCAACAAAGGTGCAAATGTTTCCTGCTTCATTAAGACTGTCATCTTCCAAACCTGCGCCAAAATCGGCATAGCCCACCACTTGTCACCAACCAGCTCAACATGCTTTCGTAGCGTCACGTCATCGACAATGAGTGCACAATAGAGCACTTCGGTTCGGGTTTGCACAAGATTCTCCAAGAAAGATAATGCCTCAGCTATGAAGCCCCGACGTCCATCAAGCGATCGATACCACTCTCGGATTTTGCGTTACGATGGAAGAGCATCGTTGAAGTTAGCGCGAAAGTATTGACAAGCTGCTGGCAAGTACAAATGCAGTGTCAGCGCAAAAATGCGCCATTCCGGAGAAAATTTTCCTTTTCGGCTGTTGCCCTGTACAGCAGCTGCTGTATGTCCCTCGAAAATGCGGCAGTAAACACTTCAACCCCTTAATCACAGAAACGTTTTCCTTTCTTCACTGTTGATATTGCCGCGAAAATGCATTGGGTACATTTATTTATGGTTTGCTTTTACTGCCCGGCTGCGCCCGGCTGTGTTATCAGTGTCCAAAGGGAAGTGCATGTTCCACTCTTTATCTTTATACCGCACGAGTTATCTCATTCGGATAAGGAGAGCGTTTCGCCCTCGTCACTGGCCTGGAATATCCTTCGTTGGTCTACAATGTTCTGGATGTAAATCGACAGTTCGAGACACTCGCGCCTAAAGATAAACGCCTGCAGTCCAGACGCCGCGGTATTCGACTCGCCCACGCTCGCTTGCGGCACGTTACTTTGCTGACTGCTGCTTCGCCGCCTTTGTATTCTTTGAGTTGTTAGGTTTTCCGTGAAGACAACTGACAATATAATGTCCCGGGCGGTCTCATTTCCTTTCTGTAGCATTCGCTAGGTTCGCTGCAGAGACTTCACCTTTTTCTTTATATTCACTATTTCTTCCTCCGAGTCATGCAATCTCTCCGTATACCACTCCTGACAAGGAGAAGGTGAGTCAGCCTCTTCGTGGTTTTCCGGCGTTACCGGTGCTTTAGCGTCTTAACTGCATGGGGGGCCTCGGGACTGCAGGAAGACTGTATGCCTCGATGGAGGATTACCTTGCTGGATGTCAGCTTTTCAGGCGTACTTGGGCCAGTGACACATCACGTTTCCCGTCGAAATAGCCGTTATACAAGGCGCCGTCTTAAGCCCATTGCTCCTTAATTTGAGTCTCATACAACTGAAATCGTGCGTACCGCGGGGAGGAACATCACGATTTACGCAGACGACATATGTATCTGGTGCGAATCACGCAGCTGACGCACCACTCAGCAACGGGTCCAAAAGTCCCCTTCTGCATTTCAACCTAACTTGCTGCTCGGTGACTGCACCCATCGCACGAGAAAAGCGTAGCAATGACGTTCGCAAGGAAGCGTATAGATTGGTACCCAACTCCGTACGCCCGGACCCACAGATATCTTGGCGTAATCATCGGCAGAATATATCTGCTGGTCGCCTGAGAAAAAAAGGCTATTTGCCCGTATCTCCACGACGTCTCAGGTCCTCAGATACCTATTCGGTTCGCGATGAGGCAGAAATACCGACTTGATGCTACAGCTTCACAAAGCTTACGTCTTGGGCTTCTTACGCTATAGCCCTCCCTTACTGACCCGTGCAGCGTCTACTAACAAAAGGCCGTTAAAAGCGGCTCGACGGAACAGCCTGCGCATTTGTCTTTGTCTACCCAGAGGTTCTTGAGATGCCACGACCATCGCTCAAGCTCGATGCTTGCCTCTGGACGCACTGAGTCGCTCCCTGTTTATTACCCGCATCTTCTGCAACCAACACCCCATTGTCTGAGCAGGATCACGGTGGCCCGCAGTTTTGGGTGTGGAGATCCTATCAGCGCTTTGTCCCTTCCCAAAACAACGGCACCACCGCGAGCAATGCCATCTGAGTTTCCGCCCTAGAATTAGAGTCTACTCGTATAGGTTTACGCATCTCGGGCGTGATAACTAAAAAGGTAACGCCCCAGGGTGAACTGTTCCCAGTGACGTTGGACGACATTTCACCAGGGCTCATATTTTCCCCGATGGGTCTTCGTGCCCTCAAAACACCTCCTCTGGATTATACGTGCAGTCGACCGGTAAAAACTTCTCTTACCATTTAGAAAGACCAACTTCCTCGACATGAGCAGAACTACATGTCCTCAAAGCAGGAATCCGCTACATCCTCCGTCATGAACCCAATGAATGGACCATATTCACCGATTCTAATTCTGCCCTTCAGTACCTGCTTAAAATCAGCAAGCGCCTTACATATGAACTTGCCACTCGAGATATTCTCTATCTACACCACTTCGCAGTAGGTGCAGGACATAATATTGTGGTTCAGTGGGTACCTGATCACTGTGGGATAACAGGACACCAAAAAGCTGATGGCCCTTCCTCTGCATGCCACACCAGCCGAAATCTGCGAAAAACATTTTTTAACAAACACGACGCTTCGACCTTGGCCGCACGCTATGCCCTTACAGAGAGAAATGGAATCTGGTCACATCCTGCTCACTACCATACATTTCTCTACTCGCTTGACCCCAGGTGTCATCAAGACTTCCTGACAAGCTCTCCCGCCATCTAGAAACATTATTTCATCGGCTCCGACTCAATGCAGCGTAATGGAACTTCTTCCTCTTGAGCGCTATAGCAGACGATGCTGCATCATCATCAGTCTCATCAGCACTGACCAAGCGTGGGCACGAGCTCGTGCTGGACTCTCACGCTGCACCCGCAGCGAGCCCCAGTCAAGTCCCCATTCTTACTAGACGTGTCCTCTCCGCTCTCTTAAGACGGCTTGGCAGCCGGAGGACCTCGAGGTCCATTACACAGCGTACACCAGCCGGTACCGTTTCCTCACTGGGCTATCTCCCGGACCCAGGTGCGACAGTAGTGCATCGGAAGACCCGATCGAGCATGTTTTGCTCCACTGCATGCCCTGTTTTCAAGGACTCTAGATCAATCTTGCTGCACAACATTGCACGCATAGGTTATACACAAGGACCAGTGACTTTAAAAACCACTGTAGGGCCCTGGCCTTCTTGCTCTCAGAAACGCTTAGCCCCAAAACGTCGGTTTTCATATACTTTGGCGACACCGGCCTAATTAAAAAACTTTATTTCTCACTCTGAGACTTTTGAACTTGCCTTTTCTTACCTAATTTTGTTACACCCTCTCTAAGCTCGTGTCTCTTTTCTGCCCTCCTCTCTATTGGGCCTTTCGTCCATTTCCCTCTCCCCTTACAGAGTAGCGTGAAGGTGATTTTGTACGCCAGCTAAACACTCCGCTTTCTGATAATGAGCCTCTCTCTCTGCCTCTCTCCCGTTACGGCTTCTTAAAAGTTGTTCCCAGATCAGCGCCATGTCGCCCTCCCCAACCTTGTCTCATTACAGCTGATTTAGTGATTTATATGAATGCCTTCCAGGAGCCGCCTACGGCTACGGAGAAGATGGCCAGGCTATAGCCAGCCTTTCCTGGTCCTCCGGTAAGCGTCAAATATTCCCACTTTCAATAGTGTCGTTTTGGGCAAGAGGAGTTTGGTAAGCCAATTGCATCTTACGTGGCCTTCCGCCTTAATTTTCATTGTGGTTAGTAACTTGTTGAAGACGTGGAAATACTTTTTAGGACAAGGAGCTACAGACGGCGTAAACAAATAGATCCGAATCTAATTACCCCAGAACTCCCGCACAATAGCTCGTAATTTTAACCCTCGGCACACCTCACTAGCAATAAATGAAAGTTCGATCTAATGAAAGTGAATAACAACAACAGTACACTGAAATTGGGAACCTAAGGGCATATAAACACAGTCAATGATTGAAAGAGCCCGAGATTGTGGCCTGTCTTTTGTTCCTTAATGCAGCAGTCACCGCTTTTTGCTCTAAAAAACGAACCTAGCGCTAAGCTCCATCCTCACGTTTCTCAAAATTGGAGAAGAGGCGGTCAGAATTTAATCCGGGCGTCACTTCAGAGCCGGCAGCTGCAGTAGGCCACGTCCTCGTCCTCGTTTACCTCATTGGCGGCGACAGGTTCTGCCCTTCTCAATGGTGATAGAATGCCTTCAGCGCGCCGCCCGCACCACTGTATTCACGTCAGCGACCGAGTTCGCAAAGAATACTTCTTCCAACACGCGTGTCATGCAGGGCTCTGATTAGTTTCACCCTATTTTGCCTTACCCGTTTAACGCAGCCTCGAGTGTGCGCACAGGGTGCGTTTTTCTGGCAGTGTGCGATGCATCAAGGCGCCACCGCGGTGGCGAGTAGTTCGAATTATCCGGTGCGGAACCTACTCGAATTCGAATTAAAGAGAGTCTTTATGCATCTTCATGCGTCTTTATGCATCATGTGATAAATTGCAATCTAGGATTTGCGTATACCCCCCTGCAGGTAATACGAACAAATAAATAAATAAATAGACGAAAATGTAGTCTTGTCGCGACCAAATCGTGCCGTCTGTGTTATCCATAAAGTCGAATTACTCAAGTTCAAATTGACGAGATTTCGCTGTATCGCTTTAATCTTTACACTTCCTATTTTGACTGCGTACAATTGTAGCACTACTGTACCTCGTTACGAGCGCCGGAATTACACCGCTTGTTTGATGGGGGATGGGTAAAAGGCACAATACATTGCTCTTCTTAATGAACTGATCTGGCCTAAATACGAACTCGTTATCTCGTGAAAACAATCACCTGTTTTTGAGCTGGTAATATATAAATAAAGGAGAAGAGAGTAAACTCATTACGCCTCCTGCGAAAGTCGGCTGCGTCTTTTCGGCTTTGCAAAAAAAAAAAGCAGTATAAACGTTGATGAATCAGGGTATGTGTTGTGAATAACGTCCCCACGCAAGAAGTGGTGCACATAGCATGTCTGCAAGTAGCGTTCAGTTTTGGCAGAAGGGCGGCCAACCAACAAATGCGTCAAAATCTGGAAGGTGCAGGTCTACCTGTGTTGCACAATGGGAGTTACTAGCAGCTCAGTGGTGGGCGACACTAAAAAAAGGGAAGGGGGGGGACAAGGAGAATTGTTTTATTTTTATGAGCACGCAGCAAATTTTAATTACATACTCCACGAAGCAATTCGTATCATCGGCGACTTTTGTTTCAGTATTTTGTCATTTTCTTACTCTACTATAGGTCCTCTTGCCAGTTCTGGCTTCGTTTTGCACGATTTTTCTCGTTACTGCTTCTTGAAATTTGTTACCGCCTCAACGCCATGTCCACTTCGCGAGCATTGTCTCATTACAGCGGGTTTAGTGTTTTATACATATCCTTTTCAGAAGCCGACTACGGCTACACACCTGATGACGAGAGTATAGCCACCCGTGTATGGAACCCCGGTAAGTGTCAAGTCTTCGCACTTCTAATGATGACTTTCCGCACAATAGGAGTTCGATGAGCCAATGTTATCTTACTTGGGCTTTCGGCGTAGAATTTTTAATGCACCTGACCCATTGTGCAAGCCGTGTAAATAATTGTTACAACAATTTACGGGTGGCCCAAATGAAAGGCCCGGATCTAATCACTCATCAACAAATGGTGCTGGAGTAAATGTCTCGAACTCCAATAACGGGAAACCATTGTCCAGGAACATCTTATAACAATCTTAAGGCCGGGCAAAACAACTCTTTAAAAGCATACGGTGTACCCGCCGCGGTGGCTCAGTGGCTACGGCATTGCGCTGCTGAGCACAAGGTCGCGGGTTCGATTACCGACCATGGTGGCTGCTTTTATGATGGAGGCAAAAAGAAAAAACACCCCTGTTTACAAGATTTCGGCCCACGTTAAAGATCCCCAGGTGGTCGAATTTAATCAGGAGCCCTCCACTACGGGGCGCCTCATCGCCTGCGTTGCGTCGTCGCGTTAAACCTTCAATCAATCAAAGCACACAGCGTGACAACAACCGGCTGACCAGCACGAAAACATAATGGTAACCGATAGGTGACACTAAAAAAACGGGAGGCTTGATTGATTGCTTATGGAATTTTAGGCGCCAACAATATATTGGCTATGAAGCGCGCCGGAGTGCAAGGCTCGGATTAATTTTTGACCACCTGCGGATCTTTAATGTGCGCCAAATCTCGATCACACGGACGTTTTTTGCTATTTACCTTTAACAATAAAACGGCTGTCATGATTGGGAATCGAACCCGCGTGTAATTCCGACTGATTCGTCGAAGGACGAAACAAATAAACTCACTCCGGCAGCTTAGAACACGAGCGGGTGCCGGTAATTTGGGAAGCCTTCATCCTGACCGAGACAAAAATAGGCTGACCAAAGTGGTGGTGATGGGCACGGCGATGACAACGACAAAGATTATGATGAAGATAACGATGACAGGTTCCTTTTTAAGAAGTAGTGCTTGGCGGCTAGCAGCATATTCCCTTACAAAATCTTTCCCTAAGCAGAATCGCTGATTTTTGTAGATGTTTGAGAAAAAAATTGGTATGGGAACTGATTATACATGCCTGTAATTATCAGCATACTACAAAGGTTATACCGTGTTGGGTGGTTGTAAGGCCTTGGCAAACATCTATTTCACTCGCAACGAGCGAATTTAAATACAAAATAGGGGCTACTTAGTTGCGGGAAAAATGTCCACAGTAATGAATCCGCAAGTCGTAATTTTCAACTATGCATCACTTCTCTCTTCACTAGTGAGAGTATTCATTTGGAGGGCAGGTTAATGATTTCTACTCTAATGAGAGCCAGAGGGATTTGATCATACTACTCACTACGATGACAAAGAGGGTGGGAAGTGGTATCATTATCCGGAGCATCATGAGGTACAATAGCCTTTTATTAGGATAAGAATTAAATCAAGAGAAGGATGGCCGTTCCTCTTCCGTATCGGGGCGCACACGGTGGTGCAGACGTACGCACAAATTTAATGTTCTGACGCGTGCCCACAATGCTTCCGGCTTTGCAAATCCTAGCCCTTCTGTCACGTGTAACTTTTCTAGCTTGGAGGAAAGACAGCGCGCGGAAATGTCGAAGCGTGAGACTTCAGGCACTAAGAACCACAGTTGCGTTTACGTGCAGCATCGGTTGTAACGGGGGGATTCTTTCGTATTGGAGTTCTTATGCACACGATTGTAACTTGTTTCTTCATTTACGTAGCTATAAAACGAATTTCGCCTTGTCTCGTGGCACTCATGGAAATATCTGCACCTGCTGACAACTAAGAGCAGAGTGGAAAGACAGTTGACCCTATCCCTCCCTTCTTTTTTTGGACGGTCATGCGGAGGGTCGGCACCCCACATGAATTTATCGGGTGGGCAGCCCTAGCTTCGACGCTTCCTCAGGTCTGATAGACTTCGATATGACAGCAATTGTCAGAGCATGGCCAGCACTGAAAGCACCCTTCTAATACCATTCCAGCTGCGGGACATTGACAATAACAAAAAACCTGTCGACTAAAATACACACCCTCTTAAAAATGTAACAAAGTGTTCTTCAAATCCCATTCCAGCTGCGAACCATTGACAATACCAAAAACTTGTCGACTAAAATACACACCCTATTAAAAACGTGCAAAGTGTTCTTCAAATACTATTCCAGCTGCGAGGCATTGACAATACCGAAAAAACTGTCGGATAAAATGCACACCCTCTTAAAAACGTAAAAAAGTGTCTTTTATTTGGTTACAAGTTAAAACCGTACCTGGATTTTAGATGTGGCTGAAACAAAAACAATCGTTCAAGTGGACGAGAATTGCTGCTTGTTTCTGGCAAGTAGTGGTGGCTTCAGGGTTTTTTGCAAGGCGTTGAATTCGAGATGTGTGTGGGTTAAGCCAAAACAGATCATTGGATTTTCGGTTGGACGGAAATTTGTTCCTACTTATCTATTTCAGATACCCTCAAGCGTGACGGCATTGTCGAGGGGAGTGGACAAAATAACACATAGTTAAAATGTCACGGCAAAGTAAAACAGAATTTTTTGGTTGTGAATTGCAAAAGAGAGCAAGCCAACAAAACAACAACGTACTTCAAGTATATATACAAAACACTCTGACAAAATACACAGTAATCATAAAAGAACTGACCATCAACAGCGAATTACACATGTTAAAAAAAGAAAATGGTAACCGCATTTCACATATTCAAACAGGATTATCGCATTACATAAATGCAGACAAGGTCTGGCGAAAAAGAGAACGATTGGAAATGGATACGATCTCTGATGAAAGGTGCTTCTATCTGTAAAGGGATTAGGTATGCATAAATGATAAAATCCGTTCGTCCGACAAAATTTATATCCAACTTTGTTATTGTGGTCAATGCGCAAATAACTATAAGTTGGCAATGTAATTAGTTAATCTCTCAAAGAAGGGTGATAATGCACTTTATGAAAAAAGGCATAGACAAAACAGTTGTCGGTATAAGGATAACTGAGGAAGGCACAAAGAACTTTCATTGTTGTAGCACTTGCGGTACGGGTATAATTGGACAGTATAAGGCGAGCAGCGTTATTTTGCACGAGCTCAGTGTTCTGTTCAAAAGTGGCATAACAAGGGTACCAAAAAGCAGGATACTCAAGTTTGGGGCGGACAAGCGATTTATAGAGCAACAATTCTAGTGACGACGGGGCCTTGCTGAAATTAAGACGCAGAAATCACAGCATCTGATTGGCTTTATTTGTAATTGTGTCGATTCACTGTTGCCAGGGTGATGTTGGGATTATTACTACACATAGGTATTTGTAACTGTTGATAACTTCCGTAACAGAGCCATTTAGTGTATACATTGGTGGGATTCATTCCCGTGGCAAAAAGCACATTGACTTGCATTTTGACTCATTTATATACCATCCCTCATTTTTCACACCACTTTGAAATGACCTCGAGGTCGGACTGAAGTAGTTGTTCGTTTTGTCGCTCGGTAATCTCACGGTACACAATACAGTCGTCTGCGTATAAATGGATACTGAAGGAAACGGAAGATAAGGAATAGCAAGGGCCTGAGAACGGATCCCTGCTGGACACCTGAAATCATGTCTCCTAAGGGAGAGTCATGATCATTTACAGAAACATATTGGGAGCGCCGAGTTAGAAAACAAATAATCTATGTCAGTACCTTAGAATCGAAGTTGAGGGAGGAAAGTTTCAGCATAACATTTTTTGGTTCACCTTATCAAAAGCTTTTGAGAAGTCTAAAAATACAGTCGGCCCTCAATGATTTGTCTAAAATACAATGTAATGAATGAGTGAATATTAGGAGCTGGGGTTCACAGAAATATGAGCGTTGGAAGCCGTGTTGGGATGCCGGAAAAAATAATTGGATTTTAGAAGTGAAAAGATGTTGCTGTGCAGAACATGTTGCATCATCTTACGTGGTATGCTTATCAGAGATATTGGGTGGCAGTTGGAAGGATTGAGTGTGCTGCCACATTTGTGAAGGGGAGCAACCTTTCCGATTGTCCATTAAAATGGCAAAATACCGTCATTTAAATACTCTTCGAAAATTCTAGCCGAGAGTATTCATGAGTAGGTTTTGGTCCGTTTAAGAAATTTGAGCTTACTTTGTCCGTATCACAAGATGATGATTTCAAGGAATCAAATATTTTCCTGATTCTTGATGGCTCTAAAATGACCGGGAACATCCGGGGAAAGCTGCATCGCTGTACATCAGGGTAAAGGGGTACGATGGCGGTACAATTGAAAGCCCGCGAAAAAAATATCGTGAAGCACCAAAGGGCATTCCGAATGTGCTATGTTTTGCCAAAAGAACAGGAGTGATAATACTCTTCTGGTATTTTTTTATGCTATTCCAGAATTTCTTCGGATTGGTATTTAACATACTTGGCAAAGTATTACGAGATATTGTTCCATTGCATCGCGGATTGCTCACAATATTGTGCGCCTAACTTACGATATAATTCCCATCGATCACTTCTGTTGCTCAGCTTCGTAATACACAATAGACGTTTCTTTTTTCTAATTCAGTCTCGCGAGGGATTTGCAATACCACGGCGTGCTTGAATTCATTTTATTCGTGTCTTTGGTACGTGCACAGATGTAAGTTCATTCACTTTGGCGCAAAATATATTCCACGTTTCTTGGAAGCTCCTCTGGTTAAATTTTAAAGATATGTGTCAGGATAGATAGCCAGTGCAGCATTGATAACAGCAAAGTTTGCCTTACTTTAGTCTACAAATATTTTTGTTGCGTTTATGCTGCGTCGGGCAGAGACTATGGAGGCAAAGATCACTGAGTCCAGTTAGGTAGGTTATTTTTAACAACATATCTGGGTGAGTCTCAAAATTAAATCCAGTGTGCTAGCAGAAACCCAGAAACGTCTAGTCGGTTCTGTGACCACTTGAGTTAGTTGAAAACACGAACAAAGATTTAAAAACTCTGCTATTGCGTAGAAAAGGGTTTCAGAATTTGAGATGGGCCATACCAGATTACATTTGTGAAACTGAAATCACCCAATAGAACTAACGGCGAAGAAGGGAACCGACAGGCGAGAATATTGAGAAGATCGTATGGCTCCTCAACAAAGCCTTCTGACGCAATCAGAGGGCGGTAACAACCCCCAATTATAACTTTTGTGTTAGTAAAGTAGCACAGGCCCAAACTGTTTCCAAATTTGTTGGAACATTTATGGGAAAAGACGGGATGCCATGTGCTATAGCAATAAGTGTGCCACCACCGTGTCGCTCTTCCTTGTCGCAGCGATAAAACTCGTAACCCTTGCTTCCATGTAATATTTCGCTGCTGCATATTTTAGCCCCGAGCCATATTTCGGTTAAAAATAATATTACCGCGCCGCATGAGCTTACGATAACGCTGAGTTGGTCCCGTATATTTATAATTCCTCTCACATAGAGAGATACAGCTTGAGCCGAAGATAATTTTTCAGCGCCTGCACGGTTAGCTGACACTGATTGTTTAGAGTATCTGTGCGCATCGGAAGAAGCGCTTGCGCGATTAGAAGCAACTGTGGGGCTGCTGTGCGCACGAATGCTCAAGGTTTATCTTAAGGTGTTGGTGCCGCCAGCATTCCGAGCACTACTTGCAATATTAGCGGAAATTTCCCACACGCTGTCACTTTGGCGGTCGTAAGAGTATGTCGCACCACTTACAGACAGCCTGTTGTAACAAATTTTTAATACAGGGGAATCTGGAAGCTTTTTGCCGTATTGCCACAGTTTTGTTCTAGCTTGTCTTGTCGCGAATGTAAAGTATTCAGTTAGTAACATGTCACATTCTGTTAGTTTGGATCATTTGGATAGTATCTTTTCTTTAACTTTCTAGCTGCTAAACTGGACTATGATTGTTCTGCATTTCTGTGCTCTGTAAGGACCTCGCAAGCGGTGAGCCCGCTCGATTGAGTTAGGTACTAGTTTAAGGGCAAGGGTTTGGGCAATGAAATAAAAATTTTCTTGTCTGTTTCGGGACAGGTTTTCACAGCATCCTGTACACCATGGAAACGTAAATTATTTTGAATGGCCTGTCCTCAAGATCGTCGAGGTGACCTTAAAAATTAAAAGACTTGTCATTAATGGCTTGCTGTACACTTTGTACACCAGAGGGAATGCGATCTATATCGCTCGACCTGGCTTCAGTTTTGTTGAAGCTTTCACCTAAAGGAGTACTGACACGAAATTTCAAAGCTAAGATAACTATGTAAAACGCTTCCTTTTTATCAGGAGATATCTCCCAGCAAGTTTCAACAGCAACCGTTCAGCGAAACATATTTAGAATCCATTTTAATCTTCGCCCGCACGAGAAAGCCCAGAGCGGGCCGACGTGACATCATCTGCTACGTGCCCCAAACTGCCGACGTCGGGGCTCCCGTGACGAAGCCGACGCGCTGGCTATGGTTGGCGCGCGCTGCTCGGGCGTGTGTACACGTCATGGTTTTGGGACTGACGTCATGCTGCTCGGGCCTGTGGGGATGGCGAAGACCTCGGCCGGTCTGGGCGCGCGCGTGCGCTCGCTCGCACGTGCTTCCACAGAGGCAGCGATACGGCAAGAATGGTGACGCCATTGTGATACATGCTGTCATGGCTCCCGCTCGGCGTTTTTTTGTCGAAACCGAAACTGGCACGAATAAACGACGCCGTAAATGAATGTTTACGCTGCGCTCAACCGTCTAATCTGTCATTATATGATTAGTGTGCTGGTAGGAACGCATAGCAGAGAAAAAAACGTAACACGAAAATTCCGTGTCAGTACTCCTTTAAATCAAACAGTTTGGTCTCAAGAGATGCCTGTGCCGCTCTTACGCCGTTTACCGCCGGCAGTAAGTTGGCTTCACCTTATGCAAGTTCGGTTTGTGGTTTTCTAGTGTCACATTATTGTCGTTTTATATCTTCACAGTACAGCAGAATTTCAGTTTGAGGTTCTCGTTCCCTCGCCAAATCTGTATTGCGCCTTCGGGGACCTTTTTTGGGGGGCCAGGGTTGCACGTGACATCACCGCAGCTCATCAGCATTCGCACAGCATTTGCACACTCGTCGTAAATTGAACACAAAGCAGATAGGTACGGAGCAGCACTAGACAGCGATTACTACTGCGCTTGGCATGGAGCGCAAAGTCTGTTACCTACCTGGAAATGGTGAAGGCGAAATCGTTCAGCCTTCTGAGCACCAACGCTGCTCCCGTGCCCACTGAAAAGACGCTTGCCGATGTATCTGTTTATACTGCTTATACCCCTCGTCCATTGGGCTGATAGCGGCAAGGTGGTAGTTATAGTCACGGGACATTCCTAAGGGCAAATGTTGATGCTGTCAATGAAACGGTTACGGATGGAATGGCTGCTCTTTTCGGCCTGGTTCAGCAGGGACAGGTGAGCCTTTAGGGCTTGTCTTAGGGCCGTACGCTGCAGTCACAGCCTGTAGAAACCAGGCCAAAACCTGGAAATGGCGAATGCGGAATTGTTCAGCCATCCGGGCAGCAACGCGGCTTCCTTGGCGACTGAAAGGGCGCTGGCCGATGTAGCTGTTTATACCCCTCGTCGATTGTGCTGATAACGGCAAGGTGGCAGTCACCGTCACGGGCCATTCCTAAGGGCAAATGTCGATGCAGTCGAAGAAACGGTTACGGATGGAATGGCTGCTCATTTCGGCCTGGTTCATCAGCACAGGCGAGTCACCAGGGCTTGTCTTAGCGCCGTACGGTGCAGTTAGAGCATGTAGAAACCAGGCCAAAACCTGTGTATGGCGAAGGCGAAATCGTTCAGGCATCCGGGCAGCAACGCCGCTTCCTGAGAGACTGAAAGGGCGCTGGCCGATGTAGCTGTTTACACACCTCGTCGATTGTGCTGATAACGGCAAGGTGGCAGTCATCGTCACGGGCCGTTGGAAGAGCAAGCGTCGATGCTGTTGTAGAAACGGTCATGAAAGGAATGGCTGCTTGTTTTGGCCGGGTGCAGCAGGACCGGCGAGCCAGGGCTTGTCTTAGCGTCGTACGCTATAGTCCCAGCTTCTAGAAACCTGGCCAAAACCTGGAAATGGCGAAGGCGAAATCGTTCAGCCATCCGGGCAGCAACTGCTTCTTTGGCGACTGAAAGGGCGCTGGCCGATGTAGCTGTTTATACACCTCGTCGATTGTGCTGATAACGGCAAGGTGGCAGTCACCGTCACGGGCCATTCCTAAGGGTAAATGTCGATGCTGTCGAAGAAACGGTTACGGATGGAATGGCTGCTCATTTCGGCCTGGTTCAGCAGGACAGGCGAGTCACCAGGGCTTGTCTTAGCGCCGTACGGTGCAGTTAGAGCATGTAGAAACCAGGCCAAAACCTGGAAATGGCGAAGGCGAAATCGTTCAGCCATCCGGGCAGCAACGCCGCTTCCTTGGCGACTGAAAGGGCGCTGGCGGATGTAGCTGTTTATACACCTCGTCGATTGTGCTGATAACGGCAAGGTGGCAGTCAGCCGTCACGGGTGGTTGAAAGGGCAAATGTCGATGCTGTCGAAGAAACAGTTACGGATGGAATGGTGGCTCCTTTCGGCATGGTTCAGCGGGACAGGCGAGTCATCAGGGCTTGTCTTAGCACCGTACGCTGCAGTCACAGCCTGTAGAAACCATGCTAAAACCTGGAAATGGCTAAGGCGAAATCGTTCAGCCATCCGGACAGCAACGTGGCTTCATTGGCGACTGAAAGGGCGCTGGCCGATGCAGCTGTTTATACACCTCGTCGATTGTGCTGATAACGGGAAGGTGGCAGTCATCGTCACGGGCCATTCCTAAGGGCAAATGTCGATGCTGTCGAAGAAACGGTTACGGATAGAACGGCTTCTCTTTAAGGCCTGGTTCAGCAGGACAGGCGAGTCGTCAGGGCTCTACTTAGCGCCGTACGCTGCATTCACAGCCTGTAGAAACCAGGGCAAAACCTGGAAATGGCGAAAGCGAAATCGTTCAGCCATCCGGGCAGCAACGCCGCCTTCCTTCGCCACTGAAAGGGCGCTGGCTAATTTAGCTGTTCATACCCCTCGGCAATTGTGCTGATAGCGGCAAGGTGGCAGTCATCGTCACGGGCCGTTGGAAGGGCAAGCGTCGATGCTGTCGTAGGAACGGTCATGAAAGGAATGGCTGCTTGTTTTGGCCGGGTGCAGCAGGACCGGTGAGCCAGGGCTTGTCTTAGCGTCGTACGCTATAGTCCCAGCTTCTAGAAACCCGGCCTACACCTGGAAATGGCGAAGGCGAGATCGTTCAGCACTCTGACCAATAACAGCGCTCGCGTGCCCACTATACTGGAATTGCTGTTCGTTCCAAGCAAGCAATAGACAATTCCGTGCTTCTTGAAAGTTATAAAATTTTTGGTGTGTGTGAAATTGCAGGAACTGAGTTCTGGCCCGGAATCACGACGCATGCTGCGTACCGGCGTAGATATGCCAACCGTAAGTAACTAGTTGTAGCGCTCTTCACTTCCTACGGGGCGGGCGTGTGGTGCTCGATATGCCGTGGCAATTTGACGCCGGCAGTGTGAGCAGCTTCAATCACGTTGTAATTTAAAGGCGTTGAAATGTCTAGTATAACTGAGGAACTGCAGTGAGAGATGACGAAAATTTTACGTTGAAGTTTCCAAACTTGGAGTATCGGTCTCTTCAGAATGAACTCACACAACGGTGAAAGTGAGCAGGCGTTTAAATATGATATTTGTCATTTAGGCGCCCATAAGTCGTACCAAAAGGGGCCGTGCAAGCAGATTACAAGTTTGCTTTACTCGAAAGATTTGGTAGTTTTATAGTGGCCCCAACGGCGTTACCGTAGCATCCAATGCTTCATTCACTGAGAAATGAATTTATTAATGTTAGAATTTTAATTCTCCTGCCAAATCGCCTGTTTTGTTCCAGCGGCGATGAAATAACCAGGACAGCTCTTCAAACGAACCTTAGTTCGCTGTTGCGACTGCAGGGAACTGCAGGAACACCTCAGTTACCATCAGTCGTTCTAGATGGCGCCGCCGTACTGTGCAGGAGCGCTTTCCTCCTTTCCTTTGCGTCTGAACGTGTTGGTACCTGGCTTGTGCTTCTTGCAGTATGTAGTAAACGTTTCTTTAAACATGAGCTATGCTCTCCAAACAGGGTGATGTAAGACAGCCGCTTACGCCAACCGGCTAGTGTCATGCGAAACAATCCCATAGCACCGTAATGCTGTGGAGCTATAACAAGCATAGTGCGCGCAGTAGCGACAGCAGTACTCACGGGCACTTCTATGTTGACGCTGACTTCCATGACTTCCATTGTTTACCCCACCATTCGTACTCCTATAATGTGAATATGCAATATATTTAAGCGAAAATAGCTCGTTCTGCAAGCTCAAAAGCCATGCCTCACTAGCGTTTTCTTTGCCAGCCTCAGTAAATCTCGAAGCTGTGTATATGACGTCACATGTTCTAGTGCGGGAGTTGAGCTAGTGAGTCGCATGGCCATTCCTTTCTTCCTAATTATACAGATTATTCGGGCGAATTGTACGTTTAAAGTGGTTGCAGAATGGTTCTAAAGAGCCAATCTTTCGAATGAACCAAACTTGTGGTTTGTCTGCATCGCCTGTTTACCCATGAAAAACTGATTTCTTTAACCGCATATGGGAATTTAAAATTCAGCGCTGGCTTTATTACTCCTGCTGTACGTTTAAGCCGCGATGTCGATGAATAGTTGTGTTGCGTCTCAAGACGGAGTAACGGAAAACCCGTTCGTTTATTTGTAACGCTTGATGCGTTATACATTCCCGCATACGAAATTTGAAATAAAATTTCCCGGGGCCTTCGTGTTTTCAAGCGACCGGTTTTATTACGCCTGAAAATATCTTTCCACCAATCAACATCTGTGCAGTAGTGCATCTAACTTACGATGAGTTTGATCTGCTGCAATCTGTAGGTTTGCATGGCGCTTTACGCAGGTATTTAGTTTCAAAGCCGTCGTATTTTCATACGAGCGGTAGTACCCGGTGATGCCTGGGTAGAACCTTACACTAATGACACTAATGGGTATAGCACGTGTTCAGTTATTTGTTAGTTGTAATATTAGGCTAGTTCATCATGATGGGGTGCACAATTAAGAACTACTGCCTGCTGTCAACATATGAGAACCGTCCGGAGCCGTGTCATGTTAATGGGAAACGTCTGGAGCTCGTGTTTTACTGTAACTCTGGGTAAACAAATTGCCCCAAGATGGTGTCTTCAAGCCAGCGAGTGAGTGTGAAAAACTTTTTATTGAGCCAGTGAAGTGGGAGTGGTTCTCTTTTCAAGGCAGCCATGTGATGAGGGGGCAGCCTTCCCTGGGGAAGCCAAATGTGCCTGGATATCCAGATCGCTGCTAACCACCAGGTCCTCCCTTCGCTCAGGGGTTGGAAGTGATGATGGAAAACGGGGGAGATAGGGGTTTTTCTTGCCATGTAATATAACATGAGAAGGAGTTTCGGGTTGGAAACAGGATTTGCATTCGCCAGGAGGTTGCGTTTAGAACATACGATGCAGGCGGACTGGGTGAGGGAAGGTATTTTTACCCATAGGAAGTGTTAGCTACGCAGGTATGAACGATGGTCATGGATCACAGTTTTCTGGGAAATGACACGGGCTCCTACGGTAGACGCGTGGTTGCAGAGAGGGCAAATAGATAACGAACGCTAGGTGAATGCGGGAAAATTCAACTGAACGCTACGTCCAGAGTGAAGCAAATTAAAAAAAACTCTCGCTGCGTCTTTTATACTCATGTTAGGACGAAGTCTTGGAATCGGTTTTTGGGCAATTGGATTTGCACAAGTTGAAATCAAAAACAAATGAGATATAACTAAGGGGTGTGTGGGTATTGAGGAATGTGCAAAAACACACCATACTCCCCTAAATATTGTGCGCCTCATTTAGGTGGGTACCATAGAAAAATGTTGGACAACAGTGTTTAGGTACCAGAGTAAAATACATATCTCAACAAAAACCAGTTCGATATCTCAAATGGGGTGAGATAAAACAATTTTTAACTGCAAAATGTTTCACAGCTTTTCACTCTCTCCGCGGTGTTCTTTTAAAATTTTCAGCAATATTGAGCTCCAACACCTTAACCCCAATGTGCTCATTAAATTTGAAGCTGTTTCAACCAGCAGTTTGGCTAGGCGTGGACTTCACCAGTTAGGCTTGTTCGG
Organism: Haemaphysalis longicornis; assembly: GCA_013339765.2. NCBI lineage: Eukaryota > Metazoa > Arthropoda > Arachnida > Ixodida > Ixodidae > Haemaphysalis > Haemaphysalis longicornis. Next base: position 43,972,911 of record CM023457.1, on the reverse strand, counting down.
GTGTTCAGGCGTATGACTTGTCAAAAAGCATTTTGCCTGTTACCGGCGTCGCAAGAAATCCTTTCTAATTGGTTTTCTGCATTTGTATGAATAACCTATGTTAGAAAAACTTGAATGGATAAATGAATCAGAGAAAGGTTTATTGGAGAATCTTTCGGAACACCCATTTTGTTCTGTAATGTTAGAAAAACTTGATTGGATAAATGAATCAGAGAAAGGTTTATTGGAGAATCTTTCGGAACACCCATTTTGTTCTGTAATGTTAGAAAAACTTGATTGGATAAATGAATCAGAGAAAGGTTTATTGGCAGAATCTTTCGGAACACCCATTTTGTTCTGTAATGCGGAATAACCTCGATTGGGTTGGGTAGGGTGAAATGGTAAAACTACTTTTTAGATATTCTTATGATACACATATCACCAAAAAGCACTTCGATATGCGAACGGGTGGCCGTGATAATCACGAATTTACGAAAACGCAATGTCGCTCGTTTCTCGGTTACAAGAGCAATTTGTGAATATCCTACCTTAGTAAGCCCTTAGTAATCGCCTATGCAAATTCATTCGCGGAATTTCAAGTCTCTATACCAACCACTTTTCGCTAGGTGTTGATGAGCCAGTCAGTCAGCTGGTCGGTCGGGATTTTCTTTATAGGTAAAGATAAAACATATTATATTGCCCTTATTATAGTGTTATACTACATTATATTATTTATTCGATTGCTTCCAACAATGCAGTTTCGTCAACTGGCGAACCCTGCATTAAAAGGCTGGATTTGTAGGCTTCTGTTGGGATCCAAGGGGCACTGTGCCGGTATTTATTAACAGATCACTGTTTCATCATACTCTAATGACAAATTTCGTTATTGCCCCAAAGTGTCTCCCCAGAAACTCATTGTTGCATAGTGGTGAACACGTATTTGAAGAGGCTCGGTGTTAAGCGGGTGACATCCGCGTTCATCCGCAAGTTTCCACTGGGTGCTTCCGCAATATTCATTTTCGTGTGTGGGTCCGGCAATGCCTTAGCTATAAATTGATAATAGAAGGATAAGTTGTAACACTTATCTAATTTATTTGTTTATTGTTTTTTAACTGTGTCGATATAAAACTTCTCAATGAATAACATTATCTTATGAATGCAGTTGTACATCCAGCAGCTCCACCCAAAGACGAGTAAGAATCTACCGACTTTTATTGTTCACCTCCTCCGATCTCACAAACACGCACCACCCGCTTTCATCGCTCTAAATCTGGAAGCGTACAACGTCATCGCTCGGCATTTTGGTTATTGTTCACTAGTGCATAAATTTACACGTCATTTGAAACTTGCTTTTTCAGCGAGACAGTACTTGGTTCCGTTTTTTTTCTATCGGGCTGGGTCTGCGACAACTATGTTCAGAGCAGCCGCTCTGTAGCGCTTTTCAATTGTACATAAAGGCAAAATACTAGCCCGCTTCATTAAAAAAAGTCGTTACTCTCGGCCAAGATTTAAATGATACCAATTGTTAGCAATCTTTAAGCAAAAAATCGAGATTTCAAAGGAAACCGTATGATGAAATGGCGATTCCCGAGCCTAACAACAGTCGCATAAACAAAATTTTGTTTATGCGACTGGCGGCGACGAATCAAAGCCACTGCCAAGAAATATAACAGGCAAGTGTAGTGGGTGTGGTTATTCGTTTTGAAATTTAACTGACATTTTTCACACTCACAATTCTGTTCGTAATACTCACCATTGTTATGACTCTTCTGCCCAGTATGACTTAACTTCAGCACATAATTAGACAGTTTCCCAATATTTGTTGCGTTCGTTCGGTTAAACAAACAGTTTGTGAGTGGGAAGGCTTTAGTTATTTCGAATTGAACGAAGCCGCATCTTGTTTTCATGGCTCCAGTAGCAAAAGCAAATCTTTTAAACGAAGCTACTGCTTTTTTTCAAATGCATTGTATGCCCGGAAACCTTGTCTTTTTATTAATTATATCAACTTCTCAACGTCCACAGCTTAGCGTATGGCATTTACCACGACATGTGTTTTCTTAAGCCGAGTTAAAAATAGTTTTAATTAGTGCACAGAAGTTCAAAATAGCGGGTGCTAACCTGGAGAAGCTACAGTCGTTGATGTCATTGCTGTTATTGTGGTTGCTGCTGCTGCTGCTGCTGCTGCTACTGTTGCTGTTGTTGTTGTTGCTGTAGTTTTCATCATCGTTGTTGCTGCTGCTCTTGTTCATTTTGTTGCTGTTGTTGTCGTTGTTGTGGTCGTTCTCATTGTCCTTGGTGTTGTTGTTGTCGTCGTCGTCGTTGTTGCTGTCGTGGTCGTCATATGCATTACCAGCTGGAATCCATTGCATGGCAAACCGAAGGAGAATTACTTTTTTTCATGCGGTATATTCCTTTTTAATGAAAGGCTATGTTGTCCTAAAATGTTAATTCTGTCTCAAAGAACTGATAGAAGCAAGATTGTGGAGACATGTATGAGCTTCCACATGGTGGCAAAGAAAATCTTAACTTTATCTACCTGATTCTAGAGGCGCGATGCTACCGGAGCGCCTTTGTCGGCTGTTAACAGCAATTGTGGCAGAAGAGGGGAAACATTTCGCATTATTTTGACTTACTGCGTAGATAATTTGACAGCCACGGTTTTTATATATATTACAACTCCTACGCCATTGAACATTCTTTCAGCTAGATAATTAGTAAGCAACGCTGTTCAGCTTGATGTTGCTGATGTCAATATAATATGGTTATAGCACGTGGTCTTACTCGAGGGTTACTGTTGAAAATGTTAGTAGACCATTAGTAGAAAATTAGTAGACCAGACGGATTCATAAATACGAATAAATGAATATACTAAAGTGGTTAAATAGAACTGAAATGTGACTTCCAGGCCGGCGTCGGATAAGTGACTACTTGCGTGAACTGACTATTCAATTTGAAAATCAACACCATTACTGAACTGCTTCCCTAAAACTTATTCTGTTTTCCTGGTTCTTTAGGGACTCCAACTCTATGACAAGTTGTAAAATGCTTCTGTTTATCGCCTGCTTGGTCTTAGGCGCGGTCGGCGCCAGCGCACTCGTCTTCTACACGACCAGTAAGGATTCTTGTATACAGTTCCGCGTTTTAATGCGAAAAGTTTAGTATGGCAGTGTTTGTTGATTGCCAAGAACAACGCTTGTATGCTCGCAACCTCTGTGAATTTTTATAAACCAACCCTACCATTAAACATGGGAGAATGGCGCAATTCTTGTGAAAGCCCACCATGTAACATCGAGCATGCAGACGCGAAAAGAGACGATCAGCCTCTGATAGCTGAACTAGCCCCATGAAGGGATACAGCGATTAGGTTCTCTTAGGAAGTACAGATAATCTAAAATGGTGAATTTGTTTCAATTGCATCCTGCGCGTAGGGCGCAGCGGGAAATTGGTGTGCATACGAGCCACTGCGACAGAACAGACGTCATTACAGCGATTGCCTATTTTTTTGCGCCTCACCCAAAGTCAAGGCCGTTCCAGCCTTAGAAAGCCTATGAAGACTCCACGTAGGCTGGGTCTGACCACATGTTCTACAGGGAACGGCGTGCGCACGTGTGGCGGCACTTTTGGGGCATCGTGAGAAGCCATACTTTAAGAGGTTTAGTCATAGGGGTTAGGTCCGACGTTGGTGTGGAAATGTAATAAGAGCATTTAAACTACAGGCTAATTCACTTATAACAAACTCCCAAGAGCCACGAAAACGTGCTGATATCAGTATTTCGTTGAATATATATATATATATATATATATATATATATATATATATATATATATATAGTATATATAGTGTGTGTGTGTGTGTGTGTGTGTGTGTGTGTGTGTGTCTGTAAGACAGAAAATAAGGGTTGGCAGTCAAAAACAACCTCGGAAAGCAAAGCGGAGGTTGTGGTGGGTCAGAGAAACAGATAAAGAATTTTTTGAGTCAGAAAAAAGTATATAGCGAATCAGAAAATGGGAAATGAGGGGCTCGGTGAAATAAGACAGAAAATAATGTTTGGCAGTGTAGAAAACCTCGGAAACGAAAGGGGAGGGTTGTGGTGGGGTCATAGAAACATATGAGGAATTTTTGAGTCAGAAAAAAGTGTTTGTCAAAAGAAAAAAATGCCCGCCGGTTGGGCATTTTTTTACCACTTTCTTTCTGACTTAAAAAATTATTCATATGTGTCTATGACCCACCACAACCTCCCCTTTTCTTTCCGAGGTTTTCTTGACTGCCAAACCTTATATATATATATAATATTACTATATATATATATAATATATATATATATATATATATATATATATAATATATATGCGTATATTCTTTATCACCAACTATGCAAACGAAGAGTCGGCCAATCGCAATCTATAGGTGGCAGTTACGTAACCATCAGCGCTCTCTGGAGCGCACGGTGCTGCGTTCGGGTAGTCTAGTGTGGCGTGAAGATCGACGCTGCCGACAGCAACGCTTGAGGGGCAGTTGATGCGGAGTGGCACGTAATGTTCGTTTATAGCATCTTGCTAACTTATAAAATTCTAAACTATTCACATCTAATTACCTTTACCGTGACGGGCAATTTATGGCTGCTAAAACTACAATAGATACTACAATAGATACAAAACTACACTAGTTACAACTACAATAGATACAATAGATACAACTACAAAAATAGATCGAGCATGTGAGGTGTAATGTGCGACGAAACCAGAATTTTATGTGCAGATCTTAAAAACTATCCGTTCACTGGTTGATCACAAGCTGAACTCCACGCTCCCCCACTTCACGCTCCCTCTTTATTTTTTATTCCTAAGTGTCATTCTGCCTGGAAAAAGGTTAACCTCGGTCGCGGCATCTGAAAACTGCGGGTTATGCTCGCCTATCTGGGATATCTTCGTTCCGATTGAACTTAAGTTGTGAAATCACCAGCTCATTACCCGTATCATGCCTTAAGGACTGTGTTGATTTCTTTCAATTTATTGTTCACCATATTTTTACCGTAACCACGTCGGAAGTGTTTGTTGTAAAAGTAGGACGCTTTGTGAAACGTTCGGTATATCTAGACGCAGTTTCAATGGGTGGCATAGAAAAGTCGCAAGTGCCCTGAAATATGGTTGCTATGACCGATAGAGCGTTATATTAGGGGTTGCTATAAGTAGTTCGACTTCATTACAGTTATTACAGGAAACTGCTTTTTTCATCGAAAGTTTTAGTTTGCGTAATCCACTCCGTTGTCGCCATATCGAATTCTGTTTTTTTTTTCGAAAAGTACCAATCTGGCGAGCGGAGCTGCACGTACCTGCGTCACCCCGTACTCTCTGCCAGCGCCGTGTCTTCGCTCACCCAGTACCGCTGGTTACGTGACTAATACTTGATATAACGTTGGAGACACTCGAATGCGTAAAATTGTTTTCATTAAAATACAAAAGGCGGTTTAAGTGATGTCAGGGTTGCAGGCTAATGTGCCCACTGGGTTATCCCGTTGGCGAAGTTGTACAAATCAAGCCGAAACAATTTACTCGCCCCGCATGGCCTCTATACCCCACTCAGGATATCTTAGCTTGTAAAGAAAATGAGCTGTACAAAAATTTACACCATCTTCCCGCAAGGGGAACCATGGGGTAGATGCAACGCATCGGGGGTTGCCGTTGCGTTTTCGTTATGTTAGCCATGTCAGCGTGTGGATTGCTGTTGTTGTGTATCCTTTTTTCACAGCATGTTCACCCCCAATGCCTCGCATCTACCACATGGTTCCCCTCGTGGGAAGATGGTGTAAATTTTTGACAGAGCTCAAGCTGCGCGCTAACGCACAGCTGGCACGGCGACGGGAGCGAGCGCAACCGAGCGCAAGCTGCGCGCTGCCCGCGCTGACGCACAGATGGCGCTGCGGTGAGAGCGGCGGAGGGCGCAGCTGCCGCGGCGAGGAGAATGGGGGAGGGATGTGGCCTACGCCGCGACAACGACGCGGGACAAGGCGAGTTAAAGAGATGCGTTGCATCTAAAACACCAACCGCCAAAGTCGTTGTCAGTACTCCTTGATCTCCATAGACCGGGTTTACTAGCGGCAAAAAATGTTGCTTTATTCTGGCATCGCAGAAAAAGAAAGTGCAAGTGACGAAGCGGATTTTGATTTTGACCAATCAACAAACCAGCAACCAGGTTCCAGAACCGTTCCAGTATATTATCCTTTGCCTCGGCCCACCACCACTACTCATACTCCTCTGCCAGCTCGTAAGTTCTCTTGTCCTTCTTGGCGATATACAAATGTTCGAGGGACACCGAATTTAAAGCGCACTCAGCATTCGGGATGACGTGGATTTGGCCCAGTTGGTGCGCTTTCTTTCTTTATAGAAAAAGGCACTACAACGTTGCAATTCGTTCCGAATTTCCACGTAGGCAAATTTCCGGACCTCGCGGCAGTATCTACAGAGGCTATAGCATTGCGCAATCTGAGTTTTCATGAATACAGCTTCCTCAGGAAAATTCGGCAGGATGTCCGAGCAAGTGGCTGGTAGTGATGAAAAGTTTCTGTGATGGAAATCCCTTTGGAAAGCCTCCTCAGCTCCAGGGCAATGTTTGCAGATCTTGGGGATTTCTAAAGATGTTTTTGCGGCTTCTTTATGTGAGGCTTTATGCTGCCATTGGTTTTAACATGAAGGGTCAGTTATAAAGAACATTAGTACTTCGGATTGTGACATCACTTTTGGCGTTGACCTCAGGTGTGGGGAGATTTTATTACCGTTGCACTTTTTTGAATTTCGCATTCTTGTTTCTTGTAGACTGCATTTTTGAACAATTCACAGAGCTTTATCTCTTCCACTTTTGTGGCTTTCTGCGCAGAATCGCCGATGCCCAAATCCCCTCTTATCTGCATCTACGGCGAGGCGACGAACGAGTCGGTAGAGTTTCCCGAGAATGGATTATGCGAGTTCATGTTTTACGAAGGCTTGTACGGCACTGGCCAGCCGCAGCTACACGTCGTGAACATTCTGGCGTCAGCGAGGCCCCTGAATCACTTCGCGTCGGAGGCAGCGGCGCCCAGTTCAACGCAGTATGGGCTGTCTTTGCGCTATGGGTGAGATCCGCGACATCAACGTCTGATGTTCTAGCTTGTGAAAAGGCACCTTAAACATACGTACTAACTATACCCCAGTTTTTATTGCTTTCTTCGACACTCCAAAGTGATGCGATTGTGATGCAAATGTGTGATGCAAATGTGAGCCCTCAAAACTTGCGCATCGCGAACGCACAACTTCTGCATACAAAGCTCATGAACGCATACCTTTTCACCGCAAGCACGAAAACAAGTTCTGGCTATCAATTCTAGAGTGACCAGCGAAGTTTTCTTGGGAGTTTTTGGCACTATAATTAAACAGGAAAAAGTGAGCCATTACACTGGACCAGGTGGATTATCGCGAGCCTTAGGTGACGTAATTCGGAACGTTGTGCTTCGAATAGCCATTTTTCGGCGTCATTCGATCTCGGTAGATTGTCTGGCATCGGGAGGTACACATATTCGTTTGCGGGGAAAATCAGGTTACAGCAGCTTCGAGAACATTGCTTTTACAGTCCCCGTACGCTTGGAAGTTTTTGACACTCCCGGCGTCTAGAAAGGAGCCCAGAAACATTTGGCGTTCACGAGTCTGTCTTGCTGGATACACCCCATTGCGACATTGCTCAAGTCGATGTCGAACCGCCAATCGCACACCGTACAACTTAACGCTAGCTGTCAGTCCAGAAAGATCACTTTATTGAACGTATGGTTCAAGGAGGATTTTGTTCTAAATTCACTGGCCTGATATGGTGTCGGCACCAAATGGCAGACAGTTTCGCGCCCTTTTCCCTCCCTCGTCCCTCCCCTTGAAATCCTGTTAGCTTAGCTGCTAAATTCCCCAGCCTGCTTCCTACGTCTGCGTGATACCTTAGCTGCCCCACGACGTTGGCCGTCATGCCAGACATGGCGCATGCGTTTGACCTTTTGCGCACATCCATCAGTGTTTCGGGCCCGCCGACGACAATAGCATTTTTGTCTATGTTCATCTGTTATCTTCTTAGGCGCATTTCTCTTCACGACTCCGGACAATTGGTGGCGTTCCCCGACAACAGAAGACAAGCGAAAAACAATATTGAGAACGGCTACTTGCCATATCAACACTTGAGAAGTTTCTGTTCCCAAGTTGCCAGCAAGGTACAATTGCGAAGTGAAATAAAAGAAAGCAAGCCCCCGAACAAGGCAACAAACATGCGCACATGAAAAGCTTGCGCTATGGGACGTCTCGCGCTTCTAACATACGTACAGCTTTGAGGAATTTTGTTCATGCATGTGAAAAATCATCATAGCTGTAGCTGTAAACCACTTTGTTTTAACATTTTTCAATGTTTATAACCAAAGCTTTATATCAATATGTTTTGGAACGCTTTATAATAGAACCGTATGAACAGCAGAGATCGCACAGAGACTTGGGGTATGAGCATCACAGTAGTATTCTCAGACAAGGTAGTGGAGCGTGCACCAGGAAAAAAAAACAGCATCACGGGTGGAAGTTAGGCCGCTGCTGGACGCGCTGTATAAGCCGTCACCATGGTTGACAAACAGGAGTCTCCTGACTATGGCCAGTGGGCGAAACGATCTTCGAAGGGGCTGTCACGGTCCTCGTCAACTGGGGATGGCTGCAGCCGCAAAGTTCAACAGAAAGTTCATCAGCCGATCAAGAAAAGTTCCATGTAGACTTTCGCTTCCACATTCTTCGAACGTTCTACCAATACCCCGTAGCTCTTAATGGGTGGGATTTCTCAGCCTGTAACCTGGGGTTGTCAGGAGCTCGGTTCTACAAAACATTGGATCCGAAAAGCCCACGTGCGAACAAAAAAAAAAACACTACTGATCAAATACAGTGGCAGGAGCAGGCGCAGTGGTTACAGGCAATATGGCGGCATCCTCAAGTTGAACAGATTGCACTGCCGCTGAATCTTGGTCCAGACCAGTTGACAAGAGGCTATTCACGTAACCACAGAATGCGGAAGAACTCTGCAGAATCGCGAAACATTTTTCTGTGTAGTTCAAAACCCAAATTCAGTAAATTCGCCTCGCTCGCTACTCACTCAACATTTTTTTCTGTCTTTGCGAAAATACAAGTGAATCACTGAATTTAATACAAACCCTCTACAGGAATATCTCACCACAATTCCCTAGGCTGCCATTTTACGCCTTGAAGAAGTGGTTTTTGGAAAGGTTGGACATAGGTTTGTTTTGCCAAAACCATACGAATTTTTTCTCAGTTAATTACACAGATTTTAGAGGTGTAAATCATAATCCGAAAACGCCTGGCGACAGAGCACACGGTTACAGAGAACACAGTTACTTTTGTTGTCACAGAGTCCATTTATTCTTATAAAAATTCAGATGATTGGTTTCTGTTTTCTAGAAGTATAAAAATATTTTTGCTATCAAGACATACCGGAGTTTTACTCAAAAAAGTAAAATCATTGTCTCCAAAAAGGTTTATTTTCGTGAGCCGCCTTGTGCATGTGTCACCGCATGTTTTTGCACATGTGTGTGTGCGTGAGCGTGTGCGCACGTGCGCGCGCGTGTGTGTGTGTGTGCATGTGTGCATGTGTGTGTGCGTGCGTGCGTGCGTGTGTGTGTGTGTGTGTGTGTGTGTGTGCGTGTGTATGTGTGTGTGTGTTTGCGTGCGGTCTTTTGCGTGTGTTGTGTCCATGTCTATATCTGCGTATGTGTTGTGTCTATTGTGTGGGGGCAAGATCGCACCAATATACTTTCTGCTGTCACACGCAGTTATTTTACGAAAACATCTAAGCCATTCATGGCCTCTTGCAGTATATACGTTTATATTGGTGAACGACGTGTCGGAACAGACGCTCAGTGCTATCTCGTTCAAATCTTGCAGGGCGCAGGTGAAAGTGGCGCAGGACGTAGAGTCCCATGATGGGCGACAGAACATTGCCGAGCTCTGGAAACGGGGGATACGTCACTACGGGTTTCTCAACATCGACTTCACCAGATTCGACGCCGAGGAGTTTCGAGATGCCCTCGCCACGCTTAGAGTAAGTTTACACTTGCTTTAGTCGTCGTAAGGCAATGCGCAAGAAAAACGCTCCGCAACTGTATTTTAGAGCTGCAGGAACTTTACAAATACCGCACAACAGGAGCTAGATACATGAGAATGAGAACAAATCAATGCCATATCTAAAAGCTGCCTGATTAATTGCTTCATCGAAGGAGCTTGTAAGTTGTCGGATGCGCATTAAAATAGGCGTGCGCACGCACACTCGTGCGAAGGCGCTGGTACTCTGTGCAGTCTGATAGGATGCTGCGCAAGGTCCCATAATAGCGAACGTCCTTTGCAATGCTGCTTCTTTTATGGTTGATAGCTAATCGACTTCGAAAGTGGCAATCATTGAAAATGTCTTGGTCACATCATCGCTGTGCAGGGAAAGGCACATATGGAAAACATATAGGCAGTTATGCTTCTGCCGAAATAAATGAGTTCTAAAACAGCCATTTACTTCACGCTGCGAATCATCATGATTCTTACGCGGGGTAAACATGCTTACGGTGTTTTCAATAGTTTTCACCGACCGCTCGAAGCTTCGCTCACGCTGTTTACTTTTGGTTAGTATATTTACACCGGTGATGCCAATAAGGACAGGAGGCAGTCGTAAGGTCTCTCGGAGGCCTTCAAATTAAGCAGCGTCTAAAGGCGCTGATTTTAAATTGCCTAATATTGCTAATGAGGCTGTTGAATATAGCGAGTGCTCAGTGGTGTAAATATCAGTGTGAACTTGCGCTAAGAATAAAAAAAAATGAATCCGAACGCCTTAATTTATAGTTCCCATACCCCACCAAAAGCCATTAATTTAAAAAATTTGCGGGCATATAATTGATGCTAAATCTCGCCAAATAAACAATGATTGCGTTTTAGCCTTTTTGCATTGCAAATTTCTATATGTGTTTAAATTCAATGTTGGCTGGTTACTGAACAACACCTCAACTTACGCCTGCCTACACTAGGAAGCCACGTGGCTTTTGAACTTTTCGACGAATGCATGCTCCTTGACATGCGCGTGCTCCAGCACTGCGCCTGCTGTTATCTTTGGCATGTTCCCTTGCAGGTTTTAAACAACACCCTTCAAGGGCTCCGTACCAAAGCCACGGAAGTCGCATACACAGGATTGGGGTTTTATGTCGTGGCAGGAAACCGTCTCAGCGTTTCAGACGCCCTCACGTGAGTGCCACGCGGGTTCTGATGTTGAGATGCTCATGACCACTGAACAGTGACCTAAAAAATTGCACTAGATGCTACGAAGGCTTACAAAAAGGATCTGAGGTACGTTCACGTGCTCTGAGGGTTTGCCACATCGGTTGTGGCCGATTACCTTCAGAGAGTCTTGAACACCTTAAAGTAGTGCACACTCGTCACGCACACCAGAAGGAAATATACAAACCAGAGGGCGGTTTTTTTCCTGCTTCTGTCCGAGTCGAGTGTGTGCCACTTTTATTTGTTTAAGAAACTGTACTAAACAGCTCTCTTCTCGATTCATCAGAGAACCTTGATGAAGTACAACATCATGCTTCTTGCCCTACAGTAACTTTGCAACGCATAACACCATACGCAACACACTTTTCTGTCTTGCATTCAGGGCTGTGTACACACCGTCGTTCATCGTCGCACATGGGCACATCGGCTTTGATGAACTGGAGTACGGCGGCAAGTGCTTCGTCTACCCGCCGACAATTATGAATGGAGCGATGCTATACGAGCCCAGTCAGGTTTGTCGCATGCACAGGACGCCAAGGCTGCCATTGCAGGCAGCCATAACTGGCGATTTCAGATATTACTGCATTATTTCACCTGATCGAATACTCAATTATGCTGGATGAGTAAACTTTATAAGGCGAATGCTTTGAGTGCCTTCTTGGGCGGAAAAGCAACTTTGTCTCGCTATAAGAATGCCCTCCGATGGACAAAGAGAGAAGAAATCCGTCAAAAATGTCATAATTTGTATTAAACCGCGCTTGTAAATGCAGTTCTATAATGTAAATCAATTGGTTATAAAAATGGGTGCATTTTACTTTGAATGGGAAATGAACCCTGGTCCACAAAGTATAAGGCAAGGCCATTACCTCCCCGATACATCAGCACCTTTTCCCCTTTAATACCGAAATTGAACATGACAACGCATGTGCAACAACACCACCCAAGTAAGCCAAAAAATACAAAGCAAGAAAAGAAATGGGGGGACTACTTTACCTTGAGCGGGCAAATACTTTCATTACGACCAGGCCATTTATTAACGACAATATGCGTTCGTCATCACCTCTCCTAACGAACACTTCTCGCGGTTGATATGATTTCTACAAAGTGCCAGTTAGCGGCTGTGCATTTGCATCTGAGTTCAGTGCATTCGTACGGCTCCTCCGCATAGAATGCGGGTTCATGACGAAGAGCAGGGTATATGACGAAACATCTGCAACTATAGCAACATATCCGATTCCATTGTCCGACAAAGGCACAAATTTTTAAAAGGGCGCTGCACGACATCCAAGCAGTGTACTGCGTTCTAGCTGTCCAAGAACACACGTTAAACACAATGGCTCTCCCTGAGAGATAACATTCTGCACCCACGGACAAGACAAACCGCATTGGTATCATGGCGAGCAGAGTGTCCGGGTGTATCTCACCAAACACGTGAATGTGGCTACCCATTTAGGTGAATGCAGAGTGAGTCTTGACGCCAGTGCTTTTTAGCCATTGGTCTCCTGTCTGTAACATGGGTTCTGTTGTCATTTATTGCAGCTGAAAGCGCTTGAGATGCTTGAAGAACTCAACAAAACCGATGCATTCGCTCTCGTCGTGTCGGTGGCAATGTTCGGCCGCAAGTATCGAGCGGTACAAAACGGGGACCTCCGTATCGGGACGGAGTGCACCTACCACTCAGATGATTACCTCGTCCCATACGAAGTGGTAAGGGGGAGTGCGTTCGAGGGACATCTCGCTGACATTGAGCGTGTCGTGCATTTCTTCGGCCTGCATAAGCACAGCTTTGAAATATTTCGCTCAGGCGGCGTCAGTGTAACTGCATTCATTTCATATCAGTAGACTGCCTTCTTAGCTACGTCTTGGGATATCGAGCCCATTATTTGCGCGGGAAAAATATTTATATATAAAAAAACAACGTAATTGGGTTTTAAATAAGTACACTTCTGCCACCAATGCCTCCACGTTTTTCTGTTGCGAGAAGAAGCAACGAGAAACTATAAGTTGCTACGAACAATAATTGCGTGACAAAGGAGCTTGTTGTGATTTCAAGAAATATGGAATCCGCTATTCTTCCTCGGCAATGATTTTAATCTACTTTGTTCGCCAGGAACATGCAAGGTAGTTTAAGCCCATGTAAAGATACCTTTGTCTTTAAAAAAATAGCTTTAAAATTGCGCCCCAAATCCAGTTTCGCATTTGGTCCTATTGTCTGTAGAGCACTGAATGCAAGGATGATCTTTTACACCAGTTTCTCAGTTGTCGATGTTAAGTTAGACCTTTCTATTTCTCTCATTAGAGCATTACGTTTAAATTGTTTGGATTTATGGCAGGTGTAGCAATTCAACGTCGCACATTTCGGGGATGCGCAAAATATGTATACCCATTCAGCGGATTCCAAATAATTTAATTTAACTAGATGTATCGTGTAGCAGTACAGCATGCAGTCCGAATTGAGCGACAATGATAGTCTTTTCGCACAACCCATGCAATATTACCGTCATTTTTTGTCTGATTCCATAATCATGCAGAAAGGATGTAGTAGTTTCAAACCCATCGCTGCACAACGAATCGTCTCGTTCCTTACTGAACGACCACTTCGTTACATAGGCAAAGCAACATCCCATACATGTAACCTTCAGGGTTTGTCGAACGGGATGTGGGGCCTGAATTCTTAAAGGCCTTGGGAATTGATTATCAGAGTAAACCTTTATGGAGATTTACTTTCTGCCCTACTGATCACAAACAGCGCAGCCAAAGCAGACAAAGCTTGATACAGCTTGGTTGCTTGTAGAGCGATCGTCTTACATAAAGCTATTATCTGCATCGTTTTTTCTTTATTCCCCTTGCCAAAGCGTGGCACTACAAGACGGATGAACTGCGTCAAGGCCCACAGAATATTTTAAAAGTTTCTTTGAGAACTGTCAGGGTCCGTCAGAAAATGTTTCGCATGTAAATAATACAAGCACCGCACGTCCATTTAAGTCGAAAAGGTCATCTGGTGGCCCGCGTAACGCCCGTGTGATTGCTTCCTCGGCTTGTGTCCCATACCTCGCACCACTGGCTTGTAAGGTGTTCGCGTAGAGAAGGTCTGCTGAGATTAAAACGCTACGACGTAACAAAAGCAGAATATAACTTAAGCCGAGGGGGAGGTGTCCAAAATGGAAGTAGCACACAATTCACAAAATTAACCCCCAACGTGTTCAAGAAATTTTTGATGTTTCTGAAAACACGTCCCAGACCAGATTATCTATGTCACGTCTTTTCCAGTTTGTAGCATACGGAGCCGTGAACGTTTCTGCTATGTGAACTAAATGTCGCTGATCAATTGCAGACAGGCTAATGTTCATGTTCGGCGACGTTCTTGATGAGTCCGTACCTCTTGGGGCTTTAAATCAGACCCGTTTTTTGCACGGACACAATGACACTGACTCTTCATGCGTTTTCTTGTGCAGCTCTGTACCAATACGGCCTTCCGGCCTAATGTGACAGAAGACCCCACCAACAAGGCAATTTTTTCTTACGACGATGCTACCCGATGGGTTGTAACTTTCGACAACGAATTAACTTTGCGCACAAAGGTACGTGTCATCGGAAAAAACTCAGCGCCCTTTCGACTCTGTTGCGCTGGAACACCAGCGCAGCTGGACGCAGTCCGAGGAGCGCACAAAACAAAGCACGTTGTTGTAATTTGTGATTACGCATACTTACTAGTTAACTTGTTGAATAAAACTTGGAAAGGCTAAAGTTTCATGGTCTCGTACCAGCATGGGTCGGTCCCTTTTCATCCCGTAGAAGCTAAGGTGCTGACAGCAGGCGTGAATTCTACTATATTTACAACTTCGCGGTGAACTACAAAGTTAATTAACTAAACAAAAATTGGCGTAGTCTTAGGGTCATGATAGCGGCTGATTTCCATATAGTTTGTTTCGGCATAGTTTTGTGCCAACAATATTTACGATTTTCTGTGACCATGCTTTCCCTTTGCATGGCCACGTACTATTTTTAGCAGACGGTAATTCGAGAATAGTTACAATTTCACTGTTAACAAATTCATAAAAGCAAATAGAAATCTGGGTTTGAGAGTCTTCTTTGCTGCTAATTGTCATCTAATTTATTTCGTGATAGGTTGGATTTGGCAAGAGTTACAGCCACTTTCTGTGACCCTACTCCCTCCTTACATGGTCATGTATTCTTGTCTGCCAGCTGAGAATAAGTTTGCAACGTTTTCACCTTCACTCAGAGCTAATTAAGACAACAAAACTCGATGTGGTAATACAGTTACTCTAGCGGTCAATTTCTGTACGATAATTTCCAAGACAGATTCAGAGCTCGAGAGCATTCTGCAGAAAGTTGGCGTTGTCGCAAGTTTCACAATTCTTTGTCGGTGCCACTCTATCCGCGAACGCAAAAATTCCCAGAAATTTGCCCTGCATAGCTCCGCTATAAATTTGTCTAAACACACGCGTGACTAGAATTTGAAGTAAAGCGAAGCTCTCAACCATCCTTGTATTGCGTTACCATCAGTGTTCTGAACTGGAGCATTGACATCAAAAAGCACCATTTAACATGATGGTACTTTCAAATGCCAAACGCTATTGAAAATGTCATCGAGGGGAAAGTCTCGATGGCAGTTTTGTTCCGGTTACCTTTGCAGGCCGTAGTGCTCGCGACGGTCGCTAAATTTCACTGCCGCCACATGACGTTGCCTGTACTCCCGTATTTGAGGTAGCACACGTAGCATACATCCGTAGTCTACACCACAGTTCGCTCTGTAGCGATGACGCCCCTGTTCTGGGTGACGGTTGTTTTGAGCCTGCCTGTCCAGGAAGCTGGGGACCACTTTCGAGCTATTTTCGCTGGTGCTTGTTTGCGGGCTTCGTGTGCATACTAGCCTAGCAGGCTGTTAGAGCGCCAGCTCCAAGCGCGCAGCAACGCACACAGACAAGCTCCGTTGCGGCGGCCAGTAGTGATAATGATGATAATGATGATTAGGGTATCTTCTTTTAATCAGTATTAATTCTCAGAGACCAGTGTCATATGTGGTTTTTTCTGAAAGCAACAGCGCTAGGTGGCCGGTATTGGGTGCCCTTCTCTCCTCCGGAATAGTGGCGAGGAGGATGCGCGGGGCTCACAGTGCGTTTTCAGTCACAGAATAGCAGCAACAGCCGCAGCGTGGGAAAATCCGGGAGGAAATACAAATGAAGCGTCGCTTGATTTGCCTCTTCGCAAGGTGCTATCCCTGCGTAGGCAGGGCGGCGGGAGTGTGGGCAGGGCATGTAATGCCAAGGCAAGGTAACCGTTGGTCATTAAGGGCAACAGAGTGGACCTCCCTAGAAGGCAAGCGGGGCAAGGAGCTGCAAAATGTTATGGGGGCAGATGAGATCAAGAAATTTGCGGGAATAAATTGGTGGCAGTTAGTACGGGACCGGGATAATTACAGCCTTACGGTGGAGTCCTTTGCCCTCAAGTGAGCGTAGACAGGCTGATGATGGTAATTATGATGAATATTATTATGATGATAATGGTAAAGCCGTATCCGTTGCTGAAAAACCAGGGGTCCGTCATAGTGCCCGGTTTTGTGCAGAAGACATGAGATGACGGAAAGCCGGCCTGGTGCGACAGATAGGTACAATCTCTGTCGAAGTTCGGGAGGCCACGCGAATAGTGCACAGGCCGCAAAACATTCAATGTACAAGGCCATGTCCAAAGCGAAGCTGAAACGTATTTGCCTAAAAGCAATAAAGAACACTTTTTTCTGACTGCAATAAAACAATTTTGTCACAGTCAAAGGTTAGTCTTAGTCTTTGAATTTTTTGGGAGGTCTAGAAGGCTTAGGTTGGCTCACGATAGGTTTTGGCAAAAAGAATTACCCCATGCGTTAGTCTGTTCTCGTAACATGCGCGGCGCGCTTGCTAAGGGAGCTCTTAAACTGGGCTGGTCTATTTTGTATGTACACATTGTGACCAAGGAAATAGGTGGTACGTGTACTATAGCTTGTCCGCACCGACCCCCGAAAGGGTACCTATGCCAAAACTGGTTCTCCTCTCCTCTAAAGCTATCTGGTGTCCTGTTTCCGCCCATAGTTGGCTGATGTGAACTTAAGCGACGTCTACCAGATGGGCAAAGGGCATTACTTTGTTTCATTTATTTGTCAAAGCAATTCCACACACATGTAATATAATTTGGAAAACAGAATTTTCTACCCCTGCCCCAGCCTCACAAGAGAGAGTGTGAAATCAGATCGCGAAACGAGTCCCGGTACGGCTTGCAGAAAAAGACTGATGCCCTTGGTCGTACGCAGAAATGATCTCGGTCCTTCTGCGGACATGAAGCGCAAATTGACCGCTCGACTACCATGTAACGGCACCAATTTTTTGAACTTCTCGCGCCTAAACAACAGCTTCGGGGATTTTACGTAGTCGCTCTGCAAAATACGTGGCAGTGATGAATAAACTACTTTCGCGAATAGGCCCGCGAAATTCTCTGTGTGTCATCGGGCCAAACGAGTCAGACACACTAAAATTAACTCGTTCTCAAACTGCCGTTGCATAAATGGCAACTGGCACTGCTGTCGTGGCTTAGGATTATTGGTGAATAATCCTCTATGGGTGCCGACAGAACTACTGTGTTTTAAGTTAGTAAAGATAACTTAAACCTCGATGGCTCCTAATGGACTCTTGTAGAAGTATATTCCGGTAGTTTCGCTCACACAATCAGCTGGTTGTGTGGGTGGTTGCACTCAGGTGCCTCAGAGAATGCATTCAGGCTGTTAACGCGCCGTCTAAGAAAAGCCTGATTGAATGCTGCCGCAGTTTTACAGCTGTGCGAAGGAAAATCGCAGAACTTGGCCCTTGAGTACGGAGTCGCTGTCTACGGGATGGAGTACTCGGACTACGCCGTACGCTGTCCCGACTTGTCTACGCATGGGTCCTACACCTAGACTGCTTATGGTGAAGAAAGTGCGAGATTTCATGACGGGGAAATTCACCAAAAGCGATGACGAGGAGCGTTGCAATACGATTACCTATGAGGACCGCTCCGATATGCCATTAAAATCATGTGTCCTTGAGTATTCTTACGGATTCCAGTGTCACTGTGCTTCTTGGGTCTGATCTTGTAGCTTAAAAGACACGGTGCTCTGTTCATGTGCCTGTGTACGTGCGTGTGTGTGTGTGTGTGTGCGCGCTTGCGTGTGCGCATGTGCGTTGTAGTGTTGTGTGCGTGCGTCCCCATGAGTCCGTATGCGCATACGCGTGTGCGTGTGGGAGGGTGTGTGGGTTTCGGTGCTCCCATGCGTGCGTGCGTGTGCGTGTGTGTTTTGTCGGGAAAGTTTGAGTAACGGTGTTCACTGAAGCTTCAGCTGTCGACTCGTGTCACCGGACGCTCCATTTCCTCTTCTGCGTAACGACTCTAAGTAGGGGGCACTATAAGTGAGGGCGTGTCTACAGAGTCCCTCAAGGAAAATAGGTATCGTATTTAAACGTTCCGGTGTCGTCTCTCGCTCTTGCGAGTACCGCGTGTAATTTGACGACACACGAGAAATTCTTATGTCGTGTGAATCCAAATAGTTAACCGAAACAAACCGCCTATGTTTTGCTGCAAGAAAATCGCAATCCTGCGGCGCACTGACACAACTGACACAGGATACATTATTTGAGCAATACCTGCTTACACTAAATGAAAGATGGCGGCCGACGGTATGGTGTTTATCAGTTAGGTGATGCGAAATGCTGCCCAGTAGTTGGTCACTTGTGAAAGGCTGCGGCAGCCGTAATTCTGCGTATACTAAGGCGAATGTGATGCTTTATGTTCTTAACCTCTTTAGTCAGTCCCTTATCGATATGCCCTATTTTGTAGTAAACGGCCTCTGGTGACGTGGAGTGGAGATAGAACGCCGGTTTTATGATCTGGGAGTCGCTGGTTCGAATCCCCGGGGACGCTTTTTTTACTGCCTCTAACACTGCCTCTAGCGCTTTTGAGTACTGAAAACACACATCTCAGGAGAAGAAACGCCCGCGAGTCAGGCAGAATCGTCAAACTACATACAGCCCAAGCCGGAAACCCCTTCACTGGGTCTGTTTAATGAACGCCGACGTTGATTATGGGCATGGAGTTAGCCAAACTGGGAGCATCCCAGCGGCGGCGCGGCGGTAGACGCCGTGGCTTAGTAGTTGACCCCGACGAGCATACGGCGTCCTGCCACGGCAGATTTTCCGCCGCGCAATCACCGTCTTGAAAGTTCGCTCTATGTTTTCTGGCTTTGCGATCGCGACGATCTCTCGCGTCTACGGTGAAAACCGACACAGGCGGTGTACCAGCCAAGACGTGGCGGGTGACTGACTGGCCGCGGCAGACTGTGATGTACCGCCAGCGCGGAATACAGGGCAGCGCTTTGTAAACAATGTGCTACGCGTGAAGTGGGCTTTCAAAAAGACGCTTCATGCAACATGGGAAGTTGGACCTGCCCTTATCGTCACACTTGCGTCGACACAGTACGACGCGACATCGCTTACTTCTTGCATGCCTGTGCGTCCGCACTAGATCATGGACACGCCAGCAAGTGGTATATTCGTTCGTATAGTGCGTGCGTGCATGTGTGGAACTAGTCTTTCTTTCAGACGAACATCATAGCGGCGGCGGCTCGTAGGCTGCTACCGGAACTATGCGCACGGTGCAACGATGCGCGCGCAATGCGGCAGGAGTGCATTCACGGCCTTCGAAGGCTTCACGCCTGAAGGTTGGGATCTTTCGCTGCTATGACGACCTTGGATTTGTCTACCGGACGAAGAAACGCTGCCGGGAAGTACAGGTAAGCCATTAGTTAACCTCGTATTTTTTCTGTGTGTTTAACGAAGCAAAGTTGCTCGCTAACTTCGGCCCACGTAAGCGGTTAGCCCTAACGTCTTCGTGACTCATTTTGACGGTTGCCTAGATTTGAATGGCGTCTTCTGTACCCGTGTGCAAACAGCACCAATTCTTGCAGCATTTAAATCGCTTTGTTTCGTTAAGTATTGGTATTTTAGCCGGATGTTTTTGCTAGCTGAATGGTTTCGCAGGTAAGAAGCACGGTCACGCGAATAGTGGGAGCGCAATCTTGTACTTCTAGGTTTAGAGTGACTGCGGTGCTCTGGCTGGCTACCTGCAAGGCTCCAAAGAATACTGTACAATTGGCTGAGTGATAGGAGCGCGTGCAGCACGTGGCAGTCAATAAAATTACTATAATTTTTGTGACCACCGCGCGTACAGCAGCAGACTAAAATTCTGCCCAGAGTTTTTTTTTTGCATTTTGATTGAGGGCAGGATGAACGGAAACGGGACTTTTTGGGGCGTATGCCCCGCACTGCTAAGGGGTAACTACATGTGTCTACGGCGATGACCGACGCGAGAAACCTGACTCAATGTGAACAGCAAACATGTATTGAGGGCGACACAGAAAAGCGAAAAATTTGTACCCAGGCCGCCGGCGTCGGCGGCTGCGGCAGGCGACGGGCCGTTGCCGTGGCCGGCTTTTTCCCGGCCGGAAGCAGCCCAAAAGCGAGTGGCAGCGACGACGACGGAGTGCATTCGCGGCAGTGCATTATTTTTTTTCGCTTGTCGCTGCCGCCCACACTGTTAGTTGTACCCATTGCGTTACGTTTTTTGCGTCACTTGTCGCCGTCGCTGCATGTGGTTACGCCTTTAATAATGGAGCGTTCTGATCGTTCAATAAGGAACCTATTGGTTCTCATCAAATGTTTCGATCTGCAGCGTGTATGCAACCAAGCGTACTCAAGAATGAAGAAAACAGTAGCTATGTCACCCACTAGTAACTTTTCCACACTGAACTTGTGAACGTATAATGGGCCGTACGTCGCAGTCGGCTGAGGATGACAAAAACCTATGCAAATTAATGAGGGATTATATCTTTACACAAAGAGTTATCTGTACCTAAATTTTGTGCAATGTTTTTATACCGGAAGCGATAGCGAGGTAAAGAATTGAAGCTATGGACACTTAAACATAAGCAAAATGGGTTTGGCGCGCAGTGCGTAGGTAGACAGAGATGTAGGGTGTGCTGTCTGACATGACATTGGCCAAGTGGCACAAGGAGGGTCTTCATGCAACGTCATTGTACCTTCGCATTTCATTCCAACAAAGGGTTCACGTCGTGCTCTCGGCGCGAAAACTAAGGTATCACCCAATAAACTTCATTTAACGTTGTTCAACTTCGTCATTTTTTTGTATTGTAGAACTTACCCCTCTTTCTCCAGATGTAGGAACCAGGGGAAAACGCTGCTAGCCCGAAGATTTTTTTTTTTTGAGAGAGAGAGCCCCGAGGTGTCAGCCGGAGTGGCCGTCGCATTCGAGATATTTCTCCCCACAGCCTTGGACATTCCTAGATGGGTTCCAATTGCTGCTGTCTGTGTTTTGGCCGTTTAATGTGGAATACGCTTCAAAGGAGAAGTGCACCTTCTTGCTTCTGGAGACGTTACTTCGGCTCGAGCCCGGTGCCCTGGTCCGTTCAGTTCTGAAGACCGTCACCGTCATTATGAACCAGTCAACTTGAACGTGTTTGTTTTTAATACCAAGTTATGCCTGTTTTTAATCTTACTAGTGCATCCTTATTTCATAAATACCTTTACTAAAAAAACCAGTGGCAATGTTTCCATCGGTTTCCTATTGTCCCACCAACATATCTCTGTTGCAGAGTTTGTGCCAATGTCTTTTTATCTTTGTGTTGATGGCATCTTTTGGTGCGAAGCTGAATTGTTCTAGACCCAGATTTTTGTTTCGGAAAATTTATTTGTAAATGTTTTTAATGTACCCTAAATAAGAGCTAGCTTGCAAGCCCGTGTGGACCACTGACTCATGTACTAAGGCCATTTTGTTTTATTTTAATACTGGTAACTATTCTTCCACTGCTGCATTTCTACTGATGCTTTTTCTGCTAATTCCAGTACCTTGTTATTTGTGGGTAATAATGTCAGGTGTTTGTAGTTTCAGTGTTTTCAGTTGTTTGCTGCATTTTATTGAATTTTTCTTGAATATGTCGTAAGTAGGAGCAACGTCTTTTTGTGTGTCGATGTGGAGTAGGAACCGTTTTTAATGCTGTGATATTCAATTGAAAATAAATTGATTTTTGTGCGAAATTGCAGAATGAACCGATTGTTGTGATATTTTCTTGGAAAATAAAGTCTGGAGCTCGTTTTTCCTTATTTTCCTTGTTTAAACATAGCTTGTCCTTTTCTGTTTGCTTGTAACTGTTTACAGTACCATCGTGGGGAGGGGGTAGTAGCAGGCGGATCAAAACAGCTGCCTCCTGGGGAATAACAGGACGCTCTTGGGGCGTAACGGGATGCTTTCAAAGAGAGAGAGAGTAGTAGTACCCTTGCAGTAGCCGGTAGCGTCGCAGCCAAAAGAGCTCAATCACGCCTAAACGGAGTGACGGAACGCTCCCTTGGAGATAGTATTTGCCATTCTCATACAGTGTTCAAATGCTCCGCCTCTAAAGCAGCAAGTAATTCTCACGAGGAGTATTTCGCCTCTAGTTTTGACGGCAACGCACCACTCCTGGGAAGAGTGGCCCAATGCTTCAAAAGCGAGTGAAATATTGGACAAAATGTTTCCTCCTAGAGCGAGCGCTCAGCACTCCTTGATTTCTTAGAGTGTGATAGCAACGTTGGACCTGTTCTTCGGTGGTTGAGGAAGCTACGAAGCCATGCATCGACGACATCCGCAAATTCGCAAGAGAGATTGGGGCAGCGCCATCCTTAGAATGAGACATAAAAGGGGTAACCTCGTAGTCTCTGGTCACTGGACACGGCGGCACCACCAGCATGCGGCCGCCTGACAATCCGCTCGTGTTCGTTCACGCAGCTGAGACGCTACTGGCAGTGCTTTCGGTCTGATAGCCTTTTGTTGTGCTGCCATGCCCTCGCCCATGCGAAGTGATTCATGAGCTTGCTTCGTTCTTGAGGGAGTTGCTGGTATTGGCGGTTAAGATTGAAGTCAAGCGTGGTCCTGAGCTTGCAAAAATTGCAAAACAACAGGATGAAATTGCAGTAGACATTAAAGAACTCAAGGAAGTAGGACTGTGTGATATTGACAATATATAAGAGGTGTTGACTACACTAGAAAATACCGTTGCTAGCTTCCAGAACGAAGTCGCAATGTTGAATTCCTTAATGAAAACGCCCGAAAACCGAATGGATTATCTGGAGAATCATTGCAGTTGATCTCATATGATAATTTACGGATTAGCTGAACAAAAGAACGAAAAGAGCGGAAGCCTTGAAGCGGCCGCTAATGGAAAATTAATTGCAGATATCCTGGAGCTTGAACCAGTAGCGACCGAACCCATTCATTGCTTGGGTAAAACAGCACCAGAAAAGATAGGCCTGTCATTTTTAAGGTTCTTGACTTCAGGAACAAAGCAGAGATAGTGAAAAGACCAGATAAACTTAAACACGCGGAATTTCTATTTGCGAAGACTTTTAGCGGAAAATCAGGTATGTGACAAACAAGTTCTGTGAAAGCGTGAAACCGAACCAATTCATCACGAAATAATTGTTCACGTGTCTGCTCCTTTCGTTGCAAATGTCGACGCAAGACGATAGTCGACTGGTGCCCATGGTAATAAATGCCTCCTTTCTCTTTCTCGCTCACCTCCCATGGTAGTCCTCTCCGGTCTCCTTCTTTCCAAGATAACACGGTTGAAGTTTGCTCAGGTCACAATTTAAATTCACCGCTTTCCACTGCTCCACGTCGGGGGCCTCGATGCCAGCGCTGCTGCGCTCGTGATTCCAGGCACCCGTCTACAACGTTTATAGAACCCCGTTTGCCTACTCCACGATCGTTCCAAGCGGAACGCGGAGTGTGTAGTGAAAGGAACCTTTCGTTGCTGCTGCCGTTTGATTTTTTCAGTTTTCAGTTTTAAACCTGATATTTTTCAATGGTACGTTCAGCGAATATACCGTGTCCGTCGAACCTGGATTATCTGCTCACTATCTTGTTTGCCTCTCCGTCCCACTTTTGGAGCTTAGTGATAAGAAACGCTGTCAAGTGTAGTGTTTCAAAGACGGCTCTCATGCCGACAACACGCCTATAATTAGTTACCTGGAGACCACTCTTGTTGATTTTGACAGAGCTGATGTACGTGTTCTCTTGGCACTGTTTAGGGACATGTGTGAATACAGTTTTTCTAAATTTGTCCCAAACCGAATAAAGAAAGCTCACAGATACCCTGGATAATGCGTAGTATAATTCACCTGAAACGTAAAATGAAACGCCTAAAGAAGAAGCGCGCGGATTCGAGTAAAATCGGACCACTGCAGCCTAGCCTCTCACAAGCTGTGCGTTCTTCTAAGAAATATTATTTCCAAGCAACCCTCGTAAACTTCATAAAGGATGACCACGATAAATTGTTACCACTTGACTGATAAAAAGCCTTTCTCTCAATTGTTATTAAATGACTGTATTGTTACAGAGAAAAACGTTTTAGCTGAATATTTCAATCTATACTTCCGTACCGTGTTTTCTAACACCAGTGTATATCCATCCGATCTTCCATTGTTTCACAGTACCGAGGCCAATTTCGTTTCGTACCCGGCGGTATTTTGTATGCTCTTAAAACTGAAAACTAAGAAATCAAGCGGTTCTGATAATATTTTAAAAATGTTTCTTTGCCGATATGCTGAAGTGATCGCGAAATACCTTGTGAATTTATGCCTCGTATATTTGATGTCTTGAAAACTCCCTAGTCAGTGGAAGGCTGCCCCAGTTGCACCAGTATTTAAAAAAGGCAACCACTTACTTTTTGAAAATATTCGTCCAATACAAATGCATACTCGTGCTGTAAATATTTCAACATTTATACGCAAATCATATTAACGAATAGCTGAACATAAAGCCCTCTAATTCCTCGAACAACACCTCTAGACTTGCTTCGCTAGATAAGGTTCGCGCGTTAAACGTTTCCAGGTTCAGATTCCATTGGCGGCCTGTCCGGATCCAGGGATACTTAGCACCCTCTGCTGCGTCACAGGTCTGACCGCCGCCGTGGTCAGTTGCTTCGCAGCCGCTGGGGACTGAGGGCCGAGGGTTAGTTGGCGTATTCATGGGAGGTTGTGGCCGTTACTACACCAGGGTGGCCAATCCTGCTCTGGTGAGGGAGTGCATTACCGGCAATGGTCGCCGAGGTCAGGCCGCACCCCAAGCCCCTTTGTGCAATTCCACCAATACACGGTTTTTTTTTAAATCCGGTGGGATTTGTCCGGCACCGGGATTCGAACCACGGTCCTTCTGCACGCGAGGCGGGTGTTCTACCCCTATGCCATCGCTGCATTAAATGGGATGTATAGTGCTTAGCGAGGTTAGGAGGGGCAGGCGAAGCCTTTAACGGTGCTGAAAAATGGACACGTCCTATGTTACCGTGGTCTAGAGGACAGAAGAGAACTGGAGTGGGATTTCTAGTCAATAAAAGTATAGCTGGCAACATAGACGAATACTATAGCATTAACGAAAAGGGCAGCAGGTCTTGTAATTAGGCTCAATAAGAGGTACAAGCTCAAGGTGGTGCAGGGCTACGCTCCCACATCCAGCCACGACGACAAAGTAGTGGAACGCTTCTATGAAGATGTGGAATCGGCAATGGCTAAAGTAAAAACACAGTATACCGTAGTTATGGCGGACTTCAATGCTAAAGTAGGCAAGAATCAGGCTGGAGACAAGGCAGTTGGGTACTGCGGTCTGGGCTGTAGAAATAGCAGGGGGGACCTACTAGTTGAGTTTGCAGAACGGAATAACCTACGCATAATGAATACCTTCTTCTGTAAACGGGAGAGTCGGAAGTGGACCTGGAGGAGCCCGAATGGGGAGCACAAAAATGAAATAGACTTCATATTATGCGATAACCCTGGCGTCGTGCAGGATGTGGAAGTGATAGGAAGGGTAAGGTGGAGTGACCACCGCATCGTAAGATCTCGAATTAGGCTAGATTTGAGGAGGGACCGCAACAAGCTAGTACGAAAGAAGCCGATAAATGAGCTAACAGTAAGACGTAAAGTAGAAGAATTCAGGATCGCGCTGCAGAACCGATATTCCGCCCTTAACGAGGAAGCCGAGCTTACGACACAGGAAGCCAGCGACAACCTTACACGCATTATCACGGAGTATGCAGTAGAAGTCGGGGGCACTATGGCTAGACAGGATACTGGTAAACTCTCACAGGAGACGAAAGATCTAATCAGGAAACGGCAAACCATGAGAATCTCTACCGCAGCTGACAGAATAGAACTAGCCGAGCTATCGAAGTTAATCAATAAGCGTAAGACAGCTGACATACGGAAGTACAATATGGACAGGATCGAATACGCTGTAATGAACGGAGGTAGCCTGAAAGCAGTGAAGAGACGTCTTGGCGTGGGGAAAAATCAGATGTTTGCACTTAAGGATAAGCAAGGCAATGTCATCACAAATAGGGACAAAATAGTCACAGTGACCGAGGAGTTCTATAGGGATCTGTACAGTAGCCAGGACATACAGGATAATGCCGAACGAGACAGTAGTTCACAGGAGATAGACATCCCACCAGTAACGACCGAAGAAGTAAGGAAGGCTTTGAAAGAAATGAAAGGGGGCAAAGCACCTGGTGAGGATCAGATAACAGCAGACCTCTTGAAGGATGGCGGAGAAATTGTCCTTGAAAAAACTGGCAAACCTGTATACGCAATGCCTCATGACCGCAATGGTACCGGAATCTTGGAAGAATGCGAACATCATCCTAATTCATAAGAAAGGCGACATGAAGGACTTGAAAAATTACAGGCCGATCAGCTTACTGTCAGTCGTCTACAAGGTATTTACCAAGGTAATCGCTAACCGAATTTCTGCAACCTTAGATTTCAGTCAACCTAAAGAACAAGCAGGGTTCCGTAAAGGTTATTCACAATGGACCATATTCACACGATCAATCAGGTGATAGAGAAGTGCGCTGAGTATACTGAAACCCCTATATATAGACTTCATAGATATGAGAAAGCATTTGACTCGGTCGAAACCCTATCAGTCATTCAGGCATTACGGAACCAGGGGGTAGATGAGCATTATGTAAGAATACTAGAGGATATCTACAATGGGTCTACAGCTACGATCATCCTCCATAGGGAGAGCAGTAAAATACCTATAAGGAAGGGTGTCAGACAAGGAGACACAATCTCTTTAATGTTATTCACAGCTTGCTTACAAGAAGAATTCAGAACATTGGATTGGCAACAGGTGGGAGTAAGGGTTAATGGAGAATACCTCAGTAACCTCAGATTTGCTGATGACGTTGCCTTGCTAAGTAACTCGGGGGACGAATTGCAAAGCATGCTTTCCGCACTGGGCGAACAGAGTAGAACCGTGGGCCTGAAAATTAATATGCAGAAAACTAAAGTAATGATCAATAACCTCGGGACAGCACAGCAGTTTGAGATAGATGGCGAGGCAGTGGAAGTGGTACGCGAATATATATAAGGCCAAGTTGTGACCCCAGATCCCAACCATGAGGCAGAGATAATTAGAAGGATCAGAATGGGGTGGGGTGCATATCCCAGGCAGCACAGGACTGTTCGGCCTTACTCAAGCCGGTGTAGTTTGGCCGGTGATTTTCTGACCGGCCCTTCTCATCAACCATGTTCGGCCCGTGTCCAAATGTGGGCCTTTTGGCCGTATACGGCCGTAGTCCCATCACTTTCCAACGGCCAGTGTCCGTCGGCCAGTCGACCGGCTTAGGTTCATAGGCCAGATTCCAGCCGTAGGGCTCCGGCCATCCCAAAGCCACCCGTGTGCGGCCGAAGTACGACCACCGGAGGACAGCCGAGATGCGGTCGTCGGACTCCAGCCGTACTAAAGTTGCCGGAAATTCGGCCGTGCTACGGGCATTGCAGTTCAGTCACAGTACGTTAACTGTACTGAGGCCGGTGGACGACCACTGCATGCAGCGCAAGCAGATGACTCAATCGCGCTGTCCAGCAGCACAAACCCACCATTTTGGGTCCACTGCACCCACATCAAAGTGAGCCCGCGCGCAACCACCAGCCGTCCAGCCTTCAGCGCAGCCTGGCTTAATTATCAGCGTCAGTTTACACCAAAATTAATTTATTCAACAGTGCTCACAAATGGTCGTTCTTTTATTTGCTGTGCCTCTTTTACTGTCAAATACAGCAAATATTCATTTCTTTGCAGAGCTGGAATAGATGTATTGTCCAGGTCCTGATATCTTCTGTGGGGTGGCTTACCTGTAATAAACAAGGAAAGATGGGGAGGGGGGGGGAGGAGCGGCGGAAGGCGCGTACTTTAGTGGGTTGAATTTCACAAAGATGGAAGTGCCGCTTTTAGGCAATTTTTTAAGACAATACTTTCATGCTCTGACTAAATCAACTATTTTTACAACAGCTGCTTTACCAGTTTTTTTTGTATATAAAACCGGTGCGAATGCATTTACGAAGCGGTTCGGTACTCCAGAAAACACTCAACAGCATTCAATATAATTTCCTTCACACAAAACGTATGTCCAGTATTTGCCCCTTTTTCTTGCAAAGAAATTTTCTACTCGATCAACTTTTCTGATGATCTTTCACAGGGCTGATCCTAGAAGAGATCCAAGAAGTACTTTCAGTTTCACTATATCTTTTCTGTTGTTTTCATGAGTTACGTGCACACTCCTTAATAGTCCAAAAGAACTCAATTTACTACGTTAAGAAAATTCTAGACGTGTTGCGAATGACGCCCTTCTTCAGATGGCTACAGTTGTATCCTTCTGTGTTCACGCAAGGAAAGGCGTAAGACAAGAGTTTCATATTTTCTTTCTAACAAATAACTTAGCAATTGTAGTATTCATACAGCAAACCTGGCATACTGCAACGAATAAAGCAATAAATATTTAATTGGCCAAGTTCGAATGCGTAGGGTTCTCAACACGTCGGAGGCGAACTTGCGGCTCCGCAGGTTTTTTTATTTATTTATTAGTTATTTTTTTGTTTATTTATTTATTTGTTGTTTATTGATTTCATCCGTTATTTATTTATTTACTTATTTATTTGATGTCTGCTTGCCCTTGCAGGCATTACAGCAGGGATATACATACCACTAAGCATCAAATATGAGACCAAATAACAAAATAATTCTACAAAGCGCGGTGAAAATCGTCATTATATACGGTGGATAAAATCATACGTGGAAGATAATTACACTCTCATATTGATCTAAAATAAAATGAATCGCGCAAGGCGTCACCTTAAAGAAAAGTTAATAATTTGCCTCAAGCTAGCGATCCCACTTTGGGATATGTAGAATGGCGCTTGGATATACTTCTCCCCTTCTATTCCAGTTCTCGAATGATAGATATTACAAAAAAAAATCACTCAGGTTTCGTCTATGATCTTTCCCGACTTACCATTTAACTTTACTTTTACTTTCCCTCATCCTAAGTTGACAGTGGCAATACCTAATACGAATCGCACAGCCCTATTCTGTATGTTTTCGGGCGTATCAACCAGCTCTTTGCTGTGGGGTTCCCAGAAAACACATCCGTACTCCTACATTGAGCGCACATGAGTGAAATACGGTTGTTATGTTAAGTTAGGTGGAGATTCGCTGAAATTTTATCTCGGAAAGCCAAAAACACGTGGAGCCGTAACTTTTATGTTGTGAACGTGCCTATTTCTCTAACAACTCGTTAAATAAACTCCTCGTTGTTTATATTCCCCGGCCGTTCTTAAAGCAGTGTAATTTACTGTATACGCATTCAATTGGAATGAAGGTTTTCTTGTAAAGTTGACGTTAACACACTTTTTAAGATTCAACGACTTTTCGGAATCAGCACACAAGGATGTTATTAATTTGAATCATGCTGAAGTATTCAGAATCACGTTCATTCGCTATAGTCCTGTAAATTACACAGTCATTCGCGAACAGTTTTAACAAAGATTTGAGGCCACACAAACAAAAGAGGGCCCGAAACTGAGCCTTGGGGATTTCCTGAGGTCTCGGGAACATATCCGGACGAACAACCATTGAGAGCGACCAACTGCTGTCATAGAGAGATATACTCGGCTATCCATGCAATAACCGATTCATTCAGGTTATTTCCCGCAATGTACTAACAAGAAGGTGATATGAAACACCGTCAAATGCTTTTTTGCCACGCAAGAAAATAGTCAGCTACTTTAAGCTGATCTATTGCTAGAGCCAAATCGTGCGTGAACTCAACAAGATGCGTTGAGGAAGAGAAACCCAACGAAATCCGTGTTTGCTAGGATGCTGGCGATTATGTTTAACCAAATGAGTCATATCCCGCGTGTAGCTAATCTCACTTTCAAACACCGCAACTAAATTAACATCCAGGCTTCATCATTCACAAGGCTCTGTTGTTATGGCAAATTCAAAATAACACTTCTTTCTAAATAGGCAGTCATAAAATCCCATGAAGTAACATAGTGCACGGCACGAAGTTGAGCCTACCAATGCACGAGCTTAGCCTCTTCTACGTTTATCACAAACAATATAGTGCACATTGTTTTTCGCAGTATTATTGTGAGAAGGACAGCCGGAAACTTGCGCTTTTGCGCGCCCTTGCTTTTCTTTGGTGGGGAGTCCTTGACATGGCGCCGGTTGAGCTCCTGCGTGGTGGCCGCTTGCTCGACACCCTTTAAGGCCACTTATTTTGGTGAACCAAAGCCATCTCGGGTCGGACATCGCTGCCAGGTCGATGTCTCCAATGGTCTCCATTTCTTGAGGGGGCAAATAGCCTCGAGCTGATGCGTCGACGAAGCCGACGGGCGAGGCGTTGTAGCGGCTATGACTAGCGAGGCTTAGCTCACCCGTCGGTGTGGCACAGTCTTCTTGTGGCAATAAACAACATTTCGATGGCCTAAACGTGTCTCTGGTAATGTCGAGTGAGTCCTTGCACCTTGCCCATTCACCTAGAACACTCATTACTCTTTCACAAACGTACTTCGTTCATTTAAACGTAGAAACACCGAGTGGATGAAAAACGCGTCTGCGCAATTCGACTCCCTAACGGCTCTTTCTTCACCCAGGGAAAAACCGGTCCTACATCGGCGGGTCTTCTTCCAAGCATGCACTTCTGTGCAGGAATTCTCGGCGCCCAGACGCGCGCCGTTGTTCGCATAATGACGTATAACCTGATACCTTACGAAGGCCGGTCTCCTCTTGAACACCGGTTGCCGAAAATTCTGCGGCCGTTCGCTTGCCGCAATTCGGCCGATGACCGCTAACCAAATGAAAAAACGTACATTCGTACGCCGTAAGTCAGCCGGTCTCCTTTAGAACACCGGCTGCCCGAAGAAACCGAATATTCTGCCGGCCGGACACGCGGTTCACCGTTGAAAGAGCGGATGCGCGGCAGCCGCGCTACGGCCGGTCTCCTTTCGAACACCAACTGCCACAAGAATACGGATATCCTGTGGCCGGTCGCTTGCCGTGCTTCGGCTGAACACCGCTTCCCGAAGGAAAAACGGATGCCCTAAGCCATACTCCGGAAGATTTCTTTCTCAAAATCGGCAGCCGAAAGGCAACTGAATATCTGGCAGCCGGGCAGCTGCCGTTGTGCGTCTGAACACGGGCGGCCGGAGAAATACCGAAGCGCTGGTTGCCGAATGTTGGCCGTTCATCGTATGATCAGTGGCTGCCAGAACCTGGATGCTGGCCGGACATGCCAGAAAGCGGCCATAGACGGGCCGGTCTTGGGACACACTTTCTGTGCCGCCTGGTATGGCAGACATTCTCAGATAATGAATAGCAGCCTACCATTGTCGCTGAAGAAGAAAGTGTATGACAGCTGCATCTTGCCGGTACTCACCTACGGGGCAGAAACTTGGAGGCTCACTAAGAGGGTTCAACTTAAATTGTGAACGACTCAGCGGGCAATGGAGCGGAAAATGATAGGTGTAACATTAAGGGACAAGAAGAGAGCGGAATGGGTCAGGGAGCAAACTGGTGTTAAAGACATATTAGAAGAAATTAAGAAGAAGAAATGGACGTGGGCAGGGCATGTAATGCGAAGGCAAGATAACCGCTGGTCATTAAGGGTAACAGAGTGGATCCCTAGAGAAGGCAAGCGTTGCAGGGGGCGGCAGAAAGTTAGATGGGCAGATGAGATCAAGATGTTTGCGGGGATAAATTGGTCACAGTTGGCACAGAACCGAGGTAATTGGAGAATAATGGGAGAGGCCTTTGCCCTGAAGTGGGCGTAGACAGGCTGGTGATGATGATGATGATGATGAAAATAAAGCCGTCTTAACTGATTCTCAAATGTTTTGAGAAAGGCATGTGCAGCTTTCCCGATCATGGCATTCCTTTCAACAGTGATTGCTCAGTAGTTATTCAGCGAAATGTAAAATATGTTTGCGCAGCTAATATTGGAGATGAAAACGTGCTTTTTGCGCAGTTTCAAATCTCGCACCTGTCGCGACTAAGCTCCACAGTCATGTAAACTATCCCTTACAAATGCATGGGGCTAAGATTTCGCAGCAACATACACAAACAAATATTCGTAATCCTGGAAGCGTTTTTTTCTAGTTTTCATCTTCATGTCGATTTCTTGCTTTATGCCAACTATCACTTTCCTGAAGTGTTTTTTCTAGGTTCCTGAGATGTCGTAATTTTGAGCATGAAACCTGGGGATCGTTATTCGAGTGTGACTCAAATGCCTGCTATAAATCATTCCCTATAACTATAACTATATTTCCTGCTTACTAAAACTAGATAAAAACCGTTAAATTCAAGCGATATTTTGTAGTTTAGCAAATGGTTCGACAGGGTTCCTCACGATATCCTAATACTGAAATTAAACAACATTTAGATTATTGATTATTTAAAAATGGTATTGAGTACGTTGAAATCGGGTATCAACAATCGGCTGCCTTCCTGTCACTTCCGGAGTAGCGGAAGGGAATGTGTTGGGACCCCTGCGGTTCCTGCTGTATATAAATGACATTTTAAATGTGGTATGTTCGTCTGTACAAACCCGCGTGTTTGCAGACGGTTGTGCTTGTATAGAGATATAACATGCCTTGTAAATAAACAGGAGGTTATCAGAGTTTCACGAATATTTTTGAAAATGCAATATTTGCGGAATTCCTTTGAACCTAAATAAAACTGTTGGTATGTGTTTAACCTGAACAAACATCTACTTCAGTATAGCCACACTACAAATGCGTCACCTGTACAGCA
Source organism: Haemaphysalis longicornis (assembly GCA_013339765.2). Taxonomy (NCBI): domain Eukaryota; kingdom Metazoa; phylum Arthropoda; class Arachnida; order Ixodida; family Ixodidae; genus Haemaphysalis; species Haemaphysalis longicornis. Next base: position 43,939,401 of record CM023457.1, on the reverse strand, counting down.
AGTTTCTGAGTAAATATGTAGGACGGGCACTCACGAATAATATATCTTGGAATCAACATACTGACAATATTTCCGCCTTGACTTTCCGTAAACTGTTTTCTCACGACACAAATAGGAAACGCTCCTTAAGGTATTAAACTCCTGACGTACTAAGCAATAATCCAACTAAAGTTAGGTTATGTATACATAATTAGAGACCCTTTCACACAGAAAAACCTCAATTACTTGAAGGAATCCAAAGCAAAGCGGTAACGTATATATAATAGAAGTTTCGTCTAACTGATTATCTTTCTGATCGAACTTGAGCTAATAAGATTGAGCTGTTTGAGTCACGACGGAAGACATTTAGGCTTGAATTTTTTTCCTTCCTACTGCTCAAACAGCACTAGGCCCGACACAGCACCTGCACCCCTATTGAGAAGAGATACAACACACCATTACCCCGGAACCCTAACACCTTAATTTGCACTCCCAGATATATTATTTTTTTTCAATGAAAAGTAGAACAATAAAACTTCTGAAAACAATCTGTATAAAGATTTTGTGTAGTTTTCCTTGCTTACTGTGTACTGCTTGCGTCTGCAAACCATTTCTTGAGTGCTGAATGCTTTCTTTTTTATTTCTGTGTTACTTCAGGGCATGAATACGCTCTTTTTACCTGTATCGTGCCAACCTGGTGGAATTGCGCAGGTCCGCAGTACGAAATAAACGAAAATGGAAATATTTGAAAGGGAATGAACACAATGATTGCATATGTTGCGCTGTCAACCCCCCCCCCCCCCCCAAAAAAACTGGTTTAGAGACGAAGCCTTAGAGGCGAGTCTGTGGACGCCGAGCTAATGGCATACAAAACGACACTGAGACATACTCTAGAATATTTGAGCATAATTTATTTATTTTTTTTATTTTTTATTTTTCAAGCATTGTAGAGCGGAGGGGCTCAGATAAAAGCAAGAAAAAGATGTCAAAAGCACGCGACAAGTGTTTAAAGATTGTACACACAAAAATATACTATAACAATAAAAAGAACCTGGTAAAGCTAATGCAATAAACGCAGCCATAAACGAAATCACACTCGGAGCAAAAGAAAAGCAAATGGTAAGCTCACATTATTCGCCGTAAAAGAATACAGTAACGGGGAATTGACACAAGCTTACAATACAGTGAAAAAAGCAAAAGGAACAAACAACAAAAACGAAAAAGCACTCCATAATAGTAAGCATTGAAAAAAATTTACAGCAGATTTCTGTTTGGCAATACTTCGCGGAAATGGTCAGGGTTAGTAATGCAAGCTAATGAAGCAGGCAGGTGGTTCCACTCACAGCACGTTTTCGGCAAAAACGAATGAGAGTAGGTGACAGTGTTTTGGTGCGGGATATGAACTTTGTGACGATGGTCAAGACATTCAGATATGAAACGTGCGGGTTTACCCAGCGTGGTTTGACTACATGGTTATTATGATTCACTTTCTGAAATAGGAACAGACGGGACAGTTTTCTACGTGTGGCAAGAGAAGTTGGGTTCAGACTGGATTTCATAGAATTTACACTGGCAGTACGATGATAGTTAGAAATTACATTCAAACCCGATCATAACGAACCCGGATAGAGCGAATTATGCTATATATCGAACAAAAAAATCTGTTACAAAAATACATGCGAAACATATTCCTTATAACGAAGTTCACATCTGATATATCGAACTCGGCGCGCCTAGAATTGCCGCCAAAATGCATGGTCTCAGAGCGGCGATTGAGATGTTGACTGGCTGCGATGGAGAAGTTGAGCCTCCCATGGAGCGATGTGACTCCCTGCACTTTCCGTAACTGTTTCCCACGCGCCTTTCTCATGATTAAACCCTCCCAGTCAGCCAGTCTGGACCAAGATGGAAGCATCGATGAACTGTGAGAAGAGCTCGCCAACGTTGCTGATGTGCTGACTGGAGTGCCCTTCGAGAATTGCCTGAGTGTCTACAACGACGTTGCCTTCACTGTGAGCCCCTCGCACGCACCGTTGCCGATGTCATGGCTACTGGCGCTGCTGGAAGCACCGAAGAGGCAGAGTATGTCACGAGGAATAGCTTCCGTCCGATGCCTAATGAAGCTTTTCGGCAGTTAAGGTACTCCACCAATATTGCTTCGATATTGAAGGACGCCGACTGCAACTGATGCAAATGATGTTTTATGGAGTTAATGCTGGGCTAGTTGACGCCGCCAAAAAGACAATGAAAACAATAATCACCACTTTTTGGGAAAGTAGGTAGTTAAAGCGTAAAGTGGCTTTATTGCTTGCAATGGATAGTTTTGTGTATGGCAATCTCATATTTTACTATGTTCGTTTCGGCATGCGGGGATGGCAGGACGAGGGGGAATGAAGAGGGGGGGGGGGGGGGTTCCCGCGCATTGCGAACTCGTATAAAAAAATTTCGGTGCAGGCGGGTTCGGCTATTTCTAACAAATGGGCATATGAATCTTACAGAACTTTTTGTTACAGCTTTAAGGTGGTTAGTTAGATTAGCGTATCCAGGATCCTAAGTTGAAGAAGCATACTGTAGTATGGGACGCAAATAGGTAACATATAACTGTCTATTCAGAGATTAAGGTACCTAAGGAAAATTTTCGCTTTAAGTATCCAAGCATGCGGTTAGCCTTAGATGTTATGAAATCAGTATGTCGACACCAAGAGAGGTTGTTAGTTTTGTGCAGACCAAGGTTTTTAAATTCGACTACGGACTCTAATGGGGTACTGTTAAGAAAATAACCACGACAAATTTGGGACGCGTATCAAAAGAATCACAATTTTTAGCGAGTTTAACGAACACCTTCTGGGTTTACTAACGGAGCACATCGCCGAAATCAGTGGGTGACGGCCCTACTTGCCGAAGCTGAACTTCCGTTACCACCATCGCATTAGAAAAATGGCAGGCCTAAATCCTTTCACAAAGTATACAACAAAAAAGTGAACTTACGCCCTGCATTATACCTGAAATTTCTGAAACGAGTATCTCCCCGCATCGATCATCCGTATGCTGTTTGGCCTTTTTCTTCAAGGATTGATGTTTTTAAGGAACATTAGTGCACTGATATAAGCTTGACTTGCCACTCCTTGTGGAATCAAATACCACTGATAGCTTTGTACGACACATTGAAAGATTTCTAAACTACCATGAGGTATTTTGTTCCTTGTTCGTTTCCTCTGACTTGTGCTCCTTTTCTGCGTATGAGTGTAGTTTATGACGTATTTGTGCACTCCTGTAACAGCCCGTATGGGTTAACAGAATTTAATAAATAAATAATAAATAAATACAAAAAAAAAATAAAAATTATTCTAACGCTAAAGTCTCAATGCCAAGAGAATTCCGATTATATAACTTGCCCGTCGGACCGCCTCAATGCAGCGATGCCGCCGCCCGACGTTGTTCAGTTTTGATGGGAAGGAGTAGAACGCAATGTTCGTATTGAATCGTTCCTAATCGTGGCAGTGGTAGACAAAATTATGCCTTCTGTTTCAAGGGTTGACGAGAAGGAAATGTCATGACTATTTCCGCCGCCGCTCCTAGTAGCAGTAATTTTTGTTTTTGACGGCTGCTAGTTGTACTAATTAAACTAAAATAGCGCTGTCACTAAGGCGCCGCTGTCTTTCCGTCAAAGCTAGAGCTGGTTCCCTATCATCCTGTTGTTCTGAGAAGACGTCTCTTGCACACGCGTTTAAATTGAACGCAGCAATCCTTTTGCTAACTGTACATTTCTTCTGGCATAACGGTCTATCTTCAGTCGTTCACAGGCTGTGCGCTCGTCTCTGCCTTTCGAAAGGGCCTGGGTAAAACACCTCTCAATAGATATTTGCCCCATTTCGTTTTAATTTTAACTGAATAATTTCTTTAGACAAGCTTGCCCGAGAAATACGGCACCGTTGGAGTTATTATTAAGCAGTTTCGTACTTTCAAGAGTCAGGTCATTTTATATGCTATCGACGCTGCATTTTTGAACAACACAGTTCCCAAATGCTTCCGGATCAAAATAGGCCTGCAATATCAATATAAAGACGTACCATATAAACATGGTTTGTTTAATACGGTAGTCCACTTAGGCATCTTTTCCTCCTGCGAGAATGAACACCTTAACCATAAAACCATTCAAATCTGTAAATCTGACAGGTTGTTCCTAAATACCCACAGAAAAAAGCTCACACAATGGGCTGTCCTGCATCTGCAAGAAATATTAAGCAATATATTTATACTTAGCTCAGAATAGCTCCTGTGATTGCAATCAATCTTATTAAAAAAACTTGCGCATCTCTTCACAAATAGTTCGAATTAGGCTCTGCATTTACCGACCTCGCGATGCAGAGCGGGTGCACATTTTAGGTAAGTATTACAAAATGCACTCTGCTTGAAACTCGTACTTCTACAAACTCGAGATAAGGGCCCTCCACACGTTGCACATTTCTGTATCGTAAACGAAGTGTGTGTTTTCAACTATGAGGAAAAAGCCTTTCTGCTTGTTCGAAATCATTTCCCACTCCCATCTTTTTATTTATTTATTTATTTCATATTACCCCTAAAGGCTCTCAATGAGGGTATTACATAGGGGGGGGGGGGCATACACGCACTGAAACCACATGTTCAAGCAGTATTAGAGGAAACAGAAAAAAGTAGAAAAGAACAAGAAAACCTGGGTTCAAAAAAAAAAGATAGAACTGAACGAGACGAAAAAAAAGAACAGAAAAAGCAAATTTAATTCTACAAGATATGGCAGGAATACAATGTGTTAAAAATAATTTGAACGAATAAACGGATTGCGCTTGCGCAAGCCGGTGACAAGGAAATTGCTCTACGGAATTAGTTAAGTACAGTTGAATACAGAAAAGCGATGAAGGGCAAAAAAAGAGAACAGCGGTGGGGGCACAATAATGCATATCAAAAAACAGTACAATTCAAATCATCACGGTTGGTGAAGCAGTTCTTGAAATTTAGTAATGTCAGTTTGAGTTGCTATATGTGAGGGTAAATCGTTCCAGTCAGATATGGTGTGGGGCAGGAATGAGTGTGCATAGAAGGACGAGTGACACAGTGGGCGCTTAACTTTGTTGGGATGACCCCTGCGTGGAAAAATGGCTGATGGAGGCTGAAAGAAATCGCTGTGAAGTGTTGGGTGGAAGTAGATTTTATGGAAAAGGGACAGACGAGCATGAGCGCGACGAACGCATAACTTATCAAGTTTAGCTCGCTGTTTTAATGTTGTGACGCTTGAAAATGTAGAATAATCAGAAAAGATAAAGCGAGCAGCACGGTTCTGTAATGACTCGAGGTTATTTGTAAGATATGATTGATGAGGATCCCAGATTGCAGAGGCATATTCTATTTTTGGACGAATAAGGGTGACATATGCAAGTCTTTTTACATGAGATGGGGCTTGTTTTAGATTACGCCTGAGTAGTCCTAAAGAGCGGTTTGCTGAGGCAAGAATAACGTTAATATGGTGGTGCCATGTTAAACCATTGCTGAAGTGAAGACCAAGATATTTATATGTGTTCGTTACTTCTATTCCGACCTCGCGATACATTATTATTTTGATATCCAGAAAGTAAAACCTTGCTTTGCGCGCTACATCACGTTGAATATGTGACTCTGCCGATACCGGGAGCGATCAGTTGGTTCTACTGTGCGCAAAGTTCTTGCCATCAAATGTAACATAATTTCAGTCTGCTCTGCTGGTTGTGAAGGCGAAGGTTTCTTTATGCTCACTATCCGAGTGAAAAAGTCCGTATTAAGTGCGTTTTAATCAGCAGTGTACATCTTGAGGCACTGATAAATGGCCATAAAAGTCCTTTGACATGTTAAACCCTAACAAAAATACGTTTAAACAAACAGTGTTGTAACAGAGACTGTTATTTGTAACACCGGTTCCCGCCATCTTAACAGTAGCCTGCCCACGCCATTGTAGCTCATTTATCTCAGAATTCGGGCGCTCAAGCGTGGGTTAGTCGCTTGCTGCGATGCCCGCGTTTGAGGGAAAGGAGAAAATCAAGCACACCGGTGCGTGGAAATTTTAACGCATGGTAAAGATCCCATGGTGGTTAAAATTATTCCAGAAACCTCCGCTATAGCACTCGTGAAAGCAGAGGCATAGCTTCGGCGTGTTAGAGTCCAAATGTTTTGATCGCATGGCCTGACTTTGCGTCTGCGAAATTTTTGAAGAGCTGTTTGTTTTCCTCGGACTTGCAGCGTATAAGTGGCAGTTTCACATGAAAGGAGCAGTTCACTTACTCCTGTCTCTACACTTCAGCGGTGACACTGATACCAAGATGAGTCGTTTCGTACGTATTTTGTATACGGTGTTCATTTCACTGTGGCAACTACATGCAAAAGCCCCACAGAAAGCTATTTATGTTCTTCATAATTCCATTTTAAGTAAGTAGAATAATGGGGATTTGAGCGAGATAATCTTACATTCGCCATTAGTTGGGTGCATCAAGCCCTCGTTCTAAATCTCAATATGAAAAAGTGTCATAGACGTGAGAACTATAGCAGTGGTGCAGCAGCTTGGTGTGTAAAAATCGGTAATCTTGGCAGGATTCTCCCAGACCGCCCCACCCTTAGCAGTAGCATTAGAATGCAACCACACGCTGCTACTACTGTTATTACCCTGATGTTAGACTCTCTGCTCGGCCAACCCTTTGTAGCATTATTAAACTACATTCTGTCGCTCTTACACCTATTACTCTCTTGAAACAACATAGTTAGAGGAGGGAGGCCGCGGAGGATTTCATCTTCCCACTAATGGCAATGTTGAGTGCTTCTGCGTAAGAGTGGGAGAATTATGTCTACAATCAATGGGCATCACAGCACTTAATCCAAATCTTGAGGGCAAACACGACGAGAACTTAAAACTACGACGCGCAAGCGTAAGGGATCAGAAGCGTGAAACATTCCCGTTGCAAAAGCAAGGGCAAACGAAGTCGGGCTGCATGCGCGCCAACTTTAACTGTCCTGACGTTGTTTTGCTCTTATAAGCATCCCCTAGACTGTGAAATATAAGGCGTGGATAATTGTCGACCTACACATGGCCGATAATGTATTTCAGCGGCCGTTCTGTAATGAGTTTCAACTTCGCTTGTGAGAAATGCCAGGTGTAGGTTTGGAGGGAGCCTCTGCTTCCTCTCGTTGGCCATATCATTTTTCAAACAAGAGTTCAGCCTTCCCGAACGCAACAACACGTCAAAGGCCAATTTTCTCCAGCTGGACGGTATTGCCTAGACTGCTGGCAAATTGGCGATCCGGACCATATTAACGGATAATAACACAGTGGAGTTCTACCTTATTTAAACAGAAACGTAGGTTTTATCGAACAAAAACATCATGTTCTTTTCGGATTCGTGGGGTCTAAGATTATCGCGGGCAAAGAGAAACACGAAATAGCATTGACAGCCCCTGGCAGTGGAAGCGTGATTAGGCGGATACGGCTTTTGGATTAAGGCCCCCCGACGCGCAACAAACGGACACCCAACGCCCAGTGGAACTTGATAACTAATTATCCAAGGTGTAGCCGGCAGTGCCAGAAACGCGAATGGCGGGATGGTCAGTCGCCAACACACGCCCGTAGTAAGATGTGCCCTGGAACTACGTAGCGTTTTTGATTATATTTGATTTGTTTTTAACAGCAGAGATGTTTCGGCTTGAGGCCCACCGTGCCTCACGAGGGTCACAGCTCGGCGCAGCAAAGTGGGAGACAAAACAAAATGGTAGGCCAAGTGTGGGGGAAGTGGCGCGGAGCCAAGGAGCCATAGAACAGGTGTAGGCATGCACCTCAAGAAAAACAACGCTTCCCATGGTCGGAATGTAACCCGGGTTTTTGGGGTTGTGAAATCGGCGTGTATCCAATTGGGCTGTCATTAGATTGGGGCATTCGCGGCGTCCATACGTAGACGTCACGAATTAAAATAACCCCAAGCTTTTGTTGCAGGCGTCACCAACCGGCGTTTTTGTTTATTCTGTCCCACGTCAATCCATTATGACGATGATGATGATCACCTATATCTTTTAGGCTCGCCCCCACGAGGAATAATTGGCCAGGGCTAAATTGCTGATAGTGCTTCGATTTTTTTTAAAAGACTAATTTACATCCAGGAAAAGACGGCATTGATTGAAAGCTCGCTATGGTTAACACCAGAATTGTCCAATAATTATGGATGCCTTAGCAATAAACACCTTTCACGGCGTTCATGTTCGAGGAGGAGGAGGAAACAACTTTCAACCTGCGCCAGACGTCGGCACTGCGGATCCGCATATCCAGCCAAGACCGATTCAATCCGTCATATCTAACACTACTACGCAGAATGAGGCGCAGTCTTTGTATTTGCATTTTTCGTGGCTGACGACAAACTGAACCGGAGACCAAGATCTCCCTCGAAAAATTTGAGGCGAGGCACATAACAAAATAGCAATATTTCTGCGAAACTGGGAACGAACCCCCAAATAGTGACAAGCGAATAAAAATATCTAGAACAGCTAGGGTAAAAAGCCGTTCACATCCGGTTACAATAAGCGGAAGTGGTTCCCTGCAGTGTCCACTGGGGGGGATTGGCGAGTGAAGATATCAGAAGTCGCCTGGTGGTGGTAACACGCATTTATGTTATGTACAAGGGATACCAAGACGCCATGTTACGCTTTAGCAAATTTTGCTGTCTAGGGGGAGGGATTAGGTAATGGAAGATGGGGAAAAATTATGATACATCCAATGGTACGTCCAATTGGGTATGAAATTAAAGGAAATGGTGAAGGCCAGAATTTTCGAAGAACTTACGTAGAGCGGCCAGCAGTCGCCGTTCTTCGCTCTGATTGGAACGGCTTGGAGAAAGTCAATCATTAGTGCTCGGTGGGATTGCCAATCCTATGGTTTTGAAGGCTTGTCGACAGTAGGCAAAGCGAGGGCGGTCCCATAGGATGTGTGCAATTTCAATATTGGCTTAGTACCGCGAACACTCGGGATCATCTAGGCTGCCGTATCTTGTGGGGCGAAAGTGTCGAGTTCTTGACAATAGAGTTCTAATCCTGTGAACGATCGCGTGCCATTTCCCAGACTAATGCTGAGGTACGACTGGGCGATTCACTCTTAGAGCCGCTCGTAGTTGCAACTTCCTTTCCACCTTGCGGTGGGTGTAGAATTCCGAGCTCGAAGTATGTAAAGTTTTCTCCGCTGTGTTTTCATAGTTCTCATCCGTCTGCTCTGCCGAAATGCAGATGATGGCACTATGACCGAAGGTAGCTCAGGAGATTGTCCATGCTCAGAAGAGAAGGGGTAAGCCAGGGTGATGCAGCTTTTCCAACTTGATGTGTCCCTTGCGGCTTGTTGCGCAAGAGCGTGGGCCTTGCCATTGCCTGAGATTCCCGAGTGAGCCGGTGTCCAGAAAAAAGTCACAAGACGTCCGCGGGTCCGCAGCGTGCTGACTCGTCGCCGGATATTTAGGATAACCTCGGAGGTTTTCTCTGGTCGTTTTAAACCGCGTAGGACGTTGATCGCCTCTGTAAGAATCACTGATTCTTTAAAACGTTATTGCGTTTCTAGCCTTTGAACAGCTCTCTGAATGGCTACCAGATCGGCCATCTCAGGTGTTGTGTTGTCGAAAAGGTGTATGTTACGCTTTTAATCGCATTCTGGTAACACGAAGGCAGCACCCACACGCCCAGTCACTGGGTCAACTGAGCCGTCGGTGAAAACACTGAGCGCGGTGTTATAATCCTCGTCTAGCCGTTTAAGTGCCAATGATTCTCAGACCAGTTTCCGTTGCTCGGCCCTCTAGCCATGAAGGCTGGCGCGGTGTCCAGGGATTGGAGCACATGCGGGCATATCTGCTGTCCACGGTGCTTGCGGGAACTGCCTTCTGGTTCCTTGCGGTTGCTGTTTGAGATGTTGCTATATGATGCTATATGATGTTGCTATATGATGTTGCTATAAGATGTTGAACAGTATTTTGCTTAAGACGGTGCCCTGGGGGACACCTAGCGCAAGCACTCGAAAATAGAGAAGTCTTCTCCCACCCATACCTTATAGGAACGTTCAAGCAGCCCTCCAGGAACGTACTTATCCTACCACCAAGTCCCCTTTCTCTCAAGAGACATATTATTGTTGCTTGCGTGGCATTATCGAACGATTTTTAATGTCAATAAGGAGCAAAACGTCGAAGCCTCTTTGTTGCTTGGCAGCTTCAGGGTCGTGAGTTATCAACAGCCGGTCGAAAGTCGATAGGTGTGTCCGAAAATCTGTTTGAACGGGAGTGAATACATGATACTTCTCTAGTTGCCAATTCATGCGGCGTGCAACCATGTGGTCGAACGTTTTTGGTATGGTGGATGTCAGCGGTATAAGCCAAAGGCCCGCAGAACCATTTAATATTTTGCCGGTCTTGTGGATTAGTTGGACCCATGCTTCTCTCCATGTCAGTGGGACGTCTCCTGTAATCCATATGTCATTGTAGTAGTGAAGCAGACTGCTGGGGGTAAGGCTACCCCAACTTGAATCTTCCGCTGCAGGACCTCCTCCCAGTGAGCGAGCCCACTGGGGAGGTGAGTTCCACTCGTTGGAAGTAAAGCACGGGTGGCGTGGCGGAGGTTCTCCTTTTCCACCAGCAGCTGTTCTAAGGTGAACACTGGAAGAAGTGGTAGCAGCCGTGGAAGGTCTATACGTCGACATGCTCGATCCACCGCTATGTGGGCAGGAGGGATGTCCCGGTGAATCCACAAAACACGCACAGGGCATGGGTATGTGTGGAGGATCGCGTGAATACGTGCCTACATGCTGGTGCTGCGTGCAACGTGACGTAGATCACGTATCGCTGTGGCTGAGTCCCTGTAGGCCTTGATTTCAATCGTTGTTCAGCTCGAAGGCAAGCAGCTCTAAGGTTGAGATATCGTAGGTCGGGATCGGAATCTTGAGGACGTAGTTTGATAGCCTTCGTACCTTTCGATTTCGCCTCTAGGACCCTATCTTCCACTGTGCCTTGCGCCAATGTAAAGAATTCACGAAATTTGTCCCAATTAGTTAGTTTTAGTACAACTTTGTACGTGTTAGTGTAATTCTCCAGAGAAATGATAATAGGATGATGATCACTTCCCGTAGGGTTTGGTTCAACAGTTCATTAAGCGCTGATATCCATGGAGCCCAGGTTAGATCAGGTGCCTTTTCCTGGTTTCACTGCGGAACACACACCGTCGGCGTTCCATCATTCAGAAAATAGTTTGCCCGGTCAGTTATTTCGACAAGATTATTTCCACGTAGCGAAGAATCTCCATCACCCCAATTTGTATGCCTCGCAATAAAGCGACCTCGTATCAGCAACGGGCCAGGTACAATTACACGAAGAGGTCCAATCCAGTCCATATCGGCGGCTGCATCAGAGTGGGCGTATATAGACCGACACCTAAGTCAGGCGCCGTTTTCCAAAGACCACGGTGACAGCAACAACTTCACGGTCGGGGGAAGCCAGATGAGACGTGTCCAGTTGGGAAGCGGGCAGTTGTTTTTAAACGAGAACCATGGCGGACCCTTTTGAGGAGTTGTGCAGTGATGGGCTTGAAAACGAGTTGAATCATTACAAAGTGCGCTGCTGCTGAGGGCTCGTTTCCTGCGTAACAAGCACGGAGGCAGAAATTTTACGAAGGCACAAGCTGCACTCAGCATGTTTCTGGGTTAGTTCACGACAGTTCCACTGGATGGTCCTAAGAGGAAAATCCATGCCTGCTTGTGCCGTGGGTTTGCGTGGATACCAGTGCAGACTCTAAGATCTGGGGTAGTAAGTCGAAAATGATTGCGCAGAGCGCCTTGAAGACGGGGTGTCCCTGCAAGATGTCGGTGTTGGCCTTATGCGTGACCGCCTAATGGCCTCGTAGAAATTTCTGGAGCATAGGTTAGACTCAGATGTGTTCTTACGGTGCGAGATATTATTGGTCGGTTTGGGGTTCCTTTTAGTGTTTGTTTTAGTGTTTGCTAGCGTCTATTAATGCACTTTACATCTTTACAGCCTTGTGGCTTGTGCTAAAAAGTTGTTCAGTCTGATTAGATGTTCGCGACTGTTCCAATGTTGCATGTTTCCCAGTTTCACGCACTGCAGACGCATACGTCTTCTTAATAGCTTCCTTAGCTTCTTCTGGGTTAGCGTTGCTATGCGTAGCCCTAAAATCTTCCAATGTCGTTTTCACGCCTGCGTGATGAACAGTGACGATCTTTGGCCCGTGGCACCTCTTGCAATCGACGCACCAACACTCAAGTTATAGCTATGACGCACCAAGGTTCTTCATGGCAATCTCTGGAGTTGTTTTCACAGCCACAACGTTCGCAACGTCCTCCTCGGTGACAAAGATCCGCTGTGTGCCCAAATTTATGCCACTGACGACACTGTATAGCTGGCGGCTTGTACTCGTGCACCTTGTGGTGCATCGATCCGATCTTTACCTGTTCCGGAAGCGATGTTTATTTGAACACAACTCTCGCGTTTTCTGATGACTGACCTAACCGGCGAGCTCCTTGAACCCAAACACATTTCGCTCGAATAGCGTTGACGAGTTCCTCGTTTCCTATGTTAGTCTCTACGTATCGCAACACTCCAATGCAAGTATTGTCGCGGCGAGGACGCCGACGGTAGGCGGGTACTTGGGATATAAGCTTCATTTGCAGAAGTGCCTGAGCCACCGATTCCGACAGCGCATCCACATCGAGAATGTGGCGCGCGCAATTAGCTCTGATGTCGTCAATCTGTCCAGGATGTAGGCATTCAAGTTCGGTGCTCAGTTGCAGAGTCGACATTTCTATGACCTTGCGCCCCGCTTGAGGCGTGAACAAAACTGCGGGCACTGATCATTTAGGTCTTTCTGCGTGCCAGTAGCCCTACGTTTTGCTTTTACAAGCTTGAATCCGTCTTCGTCAACTTCCGCGTGTCGACGTACGCTGCAACCTGAGGTGCCCAGATATCCGAGTTGGTGACATCCGTAGACTCACCCGCTGCAGCGTCTTCTCCGGTAGAAACCGATGATGTTGGCGGCAAACCCTGGATCTTGGCGCAATTTGGGGCTTTGGAAGTACGGAGGCAACTGCGCAGGTGGTGGCGTCGTGAGAGACTCGTGCGCAAGTAGAGTCGCTGGTTTTAATATAGGATGTATTGGTGGAGCCAGTTCCAACCCACCTGCCCCATCAGGGGGTCCCTTCAAGGGTCTTGGGGGCCCTTAATGCTTGGGGGCCCTTCAAGGGTCGCCTGGCTGGTGTTCGACTAGAGGCCTATCTAGAAGCCTGGTTGAGTGGTCAGCGTAAAACATTCCAAGGAAGGAAGAGCTCCTGAAACAAAAAAGCTGCAGAGCAGCTAGAGCAGCTAGCCAGCGAAGCCGATCTTTGTCGTCCAGAGACGACGCTTCTCGTCGGGCAGTTCAATAATTTTCCTTTCCCATTGCCAGAGTCGTCATCGTTTGCTTTATGATGCGCCGTAAGAAAATAAGCCTAATAAAGAACGTCCCGACAGCATTTTCGTGGTAAAAAGTGCCTGCAGACATGGTGCTGCACCCCTAGGAGCTAATGGAGTAGAGCGAAAATTCCCGAAAGCAGCATTTAAAAAACTCCCCACAATTATCAACACCATTGCATACTTGGAAAACAGTCCATCGCCCTGCCGTTTGGGCAAGTGTAGACTGAAAAAATTAAATGAATGCACTAAATGGTAAAAGATAAATGACCTTATTATATGGATGGAATTTTAAAAATCTGCCTTCACAGCAGAGAATGGGCGTTTGGAGTTGCACTTGAATTTAGGAGTATCGGTGGAAGCTGGTCCTGCTAAACTGGCTTTTCCACATTGCATGTTTCACAACGATGCTTGGTCATCTACAAAAGGATCGCGGTTACAGCCCCACATTATTCGCCTCTCCATCGTCGCTACCTCTTTCACGAGTAGTGTATACTGCTCGCTGCGAGCGGCGTCTATCTTACCCCGACCAGTTTTATTTGTATAATTCGTGGGTAGGGAAGAGGTGTGTACGCGTTGGCGAGCTTCACGCATTAACGCTGACCCTGCAGAGTAGGAAAAGGAAAGGGCAGAAATCGATTATCGCTTTCATCCTACCAGAAAATTTATTAAAACGCGAAGCTTGTTCCCATGCAACCTGAGTGAAAGTCTGTCCGAAACCCAAACTGCTTCGATCGTGTAAGAATTGCGCGATGTAAAACGCGTCAGCATCATTACGCGCGGGAGCCTGGTTCGATTTCACCCAGGGGAAGCGCTTTTTTTCTTGAACCACTTGATGTGCCTTCGCCTTTCCTCATAATCATTTCTGAAACCCATTGTGTAAAGTTGGCTTTCGTGCAGTGTGTTTTGTTGTGGCATCCTATTGCATCAGGCAGTCATAGAGAAAGCTTTGCTTTAAAAATGTCAGTCATGTGTAAAGCTTAGAAATACAGTATCAGCATCACACTTTTGCGAACTCTCTTCCTTGCAACTGTCCGTTAAGAATCGAGGTCGCGTTCTTCTAGAGCTGCTCTGCAAGTAGATGTCAAGATTCAAACTTTTCGTTCTTCCTGAAGTAAGAATTGGCTTTACCCTGTGTAGAGGTTCCCGCCCTAATTTTCTCGGTTTTCTCTCGCGTGGACAAGGCCTGTTTCATTTCATATCCCGGGAAGTTTCTAAATACAAGATCGGTTGCTTGTTTTTTTCCGTTTTTCAATTTGCCCTTTCTTTCATTTTTACAGTGCATATGTACATAGCCTACTGAAAACAATCTTTATATAACCTGTGCTTTTTTTATTGGCGAATTTGGGAAGACCTGCGATTTGAGTACCCCTTCCTTTCCCCTATCTCCGGCGAGACCTGTGCCCTCTGATGGGAGGGAAAACTTTGCCATGTAAGTAGACGCTCAATAAACCCAACCTGTATCTATCTCTAGGTTTGCATAGACGAGGTTTTTCTCACGTTCGCCACAAACATTGACTATCGTGTTATTTTCAACAGCGGAACTTGTCGTATTTTTAGCCTTTTTCGGCTGTATGCTGAAATTCGGGAGGGTAGAACCAGTTTCCAGACCCGCCGGCGGCCTCGCAAAGACCGGTTCCCAGTCTCACCGATAGAGGGCGCAGTGGTATGACACGATTTCATATCCGCTGCTTGAGAAAGAAGAGGAAACCTTGTACTAGAATAGTGAAAAGGAAGGGACCATTTAAGCCCTGATGTTTGGCTGCCGATTCTATTGCGCCAACGGTAGATTTGGCACGCCGACAGCACTGCCATTCTCAGGCGAGTGTCCACTGGCGTTCGATCTGACACAAGAGAACCACAGCCCCACTGCTTATTTAGCGCTGGGTGGAAATGGGTTCAATTGTTCTTTGCTTTGATTTTGGATGTGCAGTTGTTTCGTCGCTCTGTCGAGCGATCATTACGGAGCAATCCAGGCAACCGCACGATCGAGCAGCTTTTAAGTGCCTGTTCCTTTTCATGCAGTACTTCGTCGGTGGAGTGCTGCTGGTCTGAGGCTTCGGACGACGACTTGCCGTCGCATCATCGTGCTACATCGAGGCACGCGTCAGCGCTGGGCTTTCGTTCGTCTGACGGACACTGCGCCTGCGCTGCCCTGGCCAAAAGGAGGCGGACACCTCGACTATATAAGCATCGGACCGGCGCCGGGGCGTCATCATTCCGGAGCAATCCAGGCAACCGCACGATCGAGCAGCTGTTAAGTGCCTGTTCCTTTTCATGCAGGTATGTACTGAATGCTACTATCTGCTTTTTGTAGTAGCTTGACAGTGTTTCCTGGATTGCTCCGTGAATGGTTGTCAGTATGTCAACGATAAAGGAACTGGGAAAGGCGTTGGCTGACCTGTCTGCTCGACTAGATGTGAAACACGAAGAACTAAAAAAAGAGTTGTCAGATGTGTTCGTAACTGGGCTCAAGGCGGTCAAGCAATCAATGGACTTCATAAACGAAAAATTTGAGGAGTTCAAGACTAACATGGCGGAAGTTAACAAAGAACTTACCACGCTCAAAACTGATAATCATGAACTGAAAAGTGCAAACGACCGTCTCTTCAGCGAGCTGAAAGCGGTCAGACAAGAAGTGGTTGATTTACAGCAGTACAGCCGCCGAAGCAATGTTGAGATAAAAGGTGTTCCGATGGTCGAAGGGGAAGACCTTATCGCCACCGTAAAAACCATTTCTGTCTGTGTGAACGCTGAAATCTAAGAAACCGATATTGAAATAGTTCATCGAGTGCCAACTAAAAATGCGGAGCAGGAGAACATCATTGCCAAGTTTGCGTCACGAGCATCCCGAGATAAACTTCTTGCTGCTGCAAAAAAACAAAGGCTAAATGTTTCTGCACTTGGCTGCGAAGGTAATGACCCGATATACATCAATGATCACCTGTGCCCGGCAAACAAGATCCTTCTGGGTAAAGCCTTGAAAGCGAAAAAAGAAAAAAACTGGAAGTTCACATGGGTGCGAGACAGCAAAATACTGATGTGAAAGGCTGAAAAATCTCGAGTGCTTCACATTAAAAGTGCAGAATACCTAGCTCAGGTCATCTAAGCTAATGTCTTTTAGCTTTACGGAAATTGAAGAATCATGGCTTGAACGCGATAACCTGTCCGTACTGAATTGTAATATTCGTAGCATCCGTAAAAATGTTGACCAGCTTGGTGTATTTCTGTCCCAACACTCGTTTGATTACGACATTATTGCAGTAACCGAGACTTGGCTCAAAGATGGCGAAACGGTTGAAATACCAGGCTACGAGTGTTTGTCTTTGCCCAGAAACAGTGCGTCTCGTGGAGGCGGCGTTGCTCTTTTCATAAAGTGTGGAATAGAATACCAGTGCTTGAGTGAAAGCTGTTGCAGTAGGAAAACTTTTGAATCCCTTTTCATTTACCTTAAACTTGGTGTAACAGTTGGTGTTGTTTATCGGCCACCCAACTCATGTTATAATGAGTTTATTTCTGGTATGGAATCAATCTTGGATCCTCTTATGTCTCGGACTACTCCTCTAGTTATATGCGGAGATTTTAATATTGACTTACTAACTGCTTCTGATCGGGATTATGTGTTCTTGTTGCAATCGTTTAGCTTAAAAAATGTAATTAGTGCCCCCACCCGTGTAACATCAAAATCTGCAACGTTAATTGACCATGTACTGTGCTACATTGAAATAACTGTGCGGGCTGGTGTTTATGAGGTTCCGATTGCTGACCACTATCCTACTTTCATATTCTTGCCTCGGACGTATCTATATCCCCTTTGCGAAAAACTAGCAGAACGGGCAACCCGAGTTGATTACGGAAATGTTAGCAGCCTCCTTAAATTGATTAATTTTGAAACCCTGTATGATAATGACGTTGACATAGAATGTGAGAATTTCATCCGCTGTATTCAGAACGTGGTAAATAAATCCACGCGGGAATGCTCGCGTCGTCAATACAATCATGCCATATGCCCCTGGGTAACTAAGGAAATATTATCAATACTGAAGAAAAAAGAGACCTGTTTTCGTAGATGGAAGCGTGATAAATCAAACACCTATTATCATAGTCAATTCAAATATTACAGAAATATTTCGGTTGCGATGATGAGGAAAGCAAAAAAGCAGTATTACACGAGCCTAATCAATGAGCAAAAGGGCAATTCTAAACTGCTGTGGAAAACTATAAAAGACGTAACTGGTATAGGTCAAGTGAAACGTATTTTTCCCGATGACGTCACTGTAGAAGTCGCTAATAATTTCAACAGTGACTTCACCGATATTGGTAATAGCCTTATTAGCATGTTTCCATCCACGCTCACAAATTCATGTTTGCCAAGAAAGGTCCATAACGACTTTCATTTTCGTGCCATTAGAGAAGATGAAATTCTGTCAGTTGTAAGTACATTACCGATTAACAAAGCAATCGCCCATGATGGCATACATACGAAGGTTTTGTAATATAACATCGAGATACTTTGCACTCCACTGTGTCAAATTTTTAACCATGCATTTGAATCTCACTCTTATCCTCACATACTGAAACTAGCGAAGGTCGTACCGGTGTTTAAATCAGGGGATCCAAATGATCCTTGTAGCTACCGGCCGATATCTATACTAAGCCTAATTAACACCCTTTTTGAAAAACTAATTGCAGTACAACTAAATCTGTTTCTTCATGCCAACCACATAATTTGTCCTCAACAGCATGGTTTTGTTCCACATAGGTCTACATCTACAGCAGTTCTAAACCTATCTCAAATTATTAATTCCGCCCTTCATGAAAACAAAATCGCAATAGGAATCTTTTTAGATATTAAGAAAGCATTTGATACGGTTTCTCATACTGTGTTGTTGAAGAAGTTGGAAACTTATAGAATCGTTAATGACTCAAAACAGTTTTTTCAAAGCTATTTATCCTCTCGTCCACAAAAAGTAGTAATTGGTAATTGTCATTCCACTTATAACACCATTACTTGCGGAGTACCTCAAGGCTCTGTGCTGGGGCCTATTTTATTCTCAATTTACATAAATGATCTCCCCCAGTCCGTTTCTTTTTCTGAAGTTTTAATGTACGCAGACGACACCGTGTTAGTCGCAGTTGGTGATGCTCTTCCATCTCTTCGAAGTGGTATAATGGCTGATTTGCAAAACCTTTCGGAGTGGTTTCTACATAACAAATTGACTATAAATACTGATAAATTGAAACATATAATTTTTAACTCAAGGCCAAAACACCTTAATAATGACACTTTTAATTTATCCATTGAGAATCGTTTATTTCAAAGTGTGTCTTCCATCAAATACTTGGGAATTATTTTTGACCAACACTTACACTGGATGGAACAAATTGATAGCGTATGTAAGAAGCTTGCGTTTGGTTGTTACACACTAATAAATGCCCGTCAACACTTTCCACTTAATACTCTCCGCTGTCTGTACTTCTCGTTACTACACTGTCATTTATGCTACTGTAGTGAATCGTGGGGTGTTACCTATGCGACCTATTTAACTCCGCTGCAGCGATTACAAAGGCGAGCGTTAAGAATAATAATATATTCTCCGTTCGATCACCCGAGCAACACATTATTCAATGAACTTAGAGTGCCCTCTTTCACATCTCTCCGTGATTATAAAATTGCCCTTGTAGTCAACACTATAATAAATTGTAACTATCCCCTGCCCTTAACTTTGTTTTCTTTGCCCGTTCGTAACACTAGACAAGCTACAAATGGTAATTTCAACCTCCCGATTTGTAAAAATGTCTATGGTGAAAGGTTAATTGAGTTCTTTGGTGCGAAAATATGGAATGTGCTAACAATCAAAACTAAACTTGCAAGAAATTTTCAGTTTACCTGTAAAAAGGTTTTCTTGTCTAATCAACCAGTATAGTTTTATCTGATTACGTATGCCTTGTTTTTCTGGTCTAAAATGTTTTTCTTGTCTAAAGAACCTGTACAGTTTTTCTCTGACTACGTATGCCCTGTAATTTTTTTTTTCTGCGTTGTGCCTTGTTTTGCTATTCAATAATGCATTTATGCTTTGGACCAGACACTAGCCTTCGGCTATCGGTCCAAATATTTTTGTATTGTTTAAGAGATGTGTTTAATAAAGATGACTTATGAAAAAAAAATTGGGGATACGTTTTTCGGGGAAGCAGCTGAGCCCTAATACCACCCGGAACATGATGACTTCAGTGCAACGTTGCGAACTCGGTTGAAGCGTATTCTCGTCTTTGACGTCAGTCAGAACAGGCATCCAAAGTTGGAATGTGTGAATTTGTTTTGTTACGAGTTGTACTCAGTGAACATGCTAGTCTGTTCCGGCGTATATATGGTTACGCCACTCTTTTGATAGCAACCTTGAAGGGTATGGTAAAGCAGATATCAAAGTTGTTCCTTTTAGTCGCTTACATACTGACCCGAGAATACAGGTTGCCTAATTTCGATGCATATTTTTGTTCGGCTTGGTCAGTGCCTAGAGGGAATCGAGCTTACTCGGTCGTTTTCGTGGGAAATTCAAAGGAGTCATCGGTCTGATTATGATGCTAATTATGAGGTGTAATGCACCGGCGCTACGGAGTCGATGAGGCGCGTGGTAGTGGAGGGCTCCCCCGGATTAATTTCGACCGCCTGGGGATCTTTAACAACGAGCGCCGAAGTTTAGAACACCCGGGCGTTTTTGCTCATCGTCTCCATGAGAAAAGTGGCCGCCGCGGCCGGGAATCGAACCTGCATCCCTGGGCTTAGAAGCGCAACGCCTAATCAACTGAGCCACCATGGCGGGTAGGATTCATTGGTCCCTCCACTCAGGACAACAATGATTTGCGGACGATATCTGTTGCTTTCAATGAGCTTCATGCGACATTAATCGCCGGATGTCAATGTGTGATCCTTTAGGGTGGCAATCCATGACGGAAAACCACTAATGATTCCTGCAAATTAGCTGTTTCAGCCCAATCATAGGAGGAGCCAGAATAGTTCGGTGATGTTGAGCCTCTGTGAGCGACAAATCGTCTAGTCTGTGGCTGGCTTCATGATTCTACAGACTCCAGGCAGATTTCTTTCTGGGCTCGCTGGTTCATTGCAATAATTGGAATCACAAGACGTGACAAAGATGAGAGCAACAAAAAAGAACGACTATATATAAGGGAATGAAATGAGCATTAATTAACGTGTGCCCATTCCCTCAAGCGCAAATAAAGATTAAATAAAACTTTGAAAGCCCGTATCTGACATGAACGCGGCTAAAGGTCAAACCTGGACTTCTTTTATATTGCGCCCGTGGTTATTACTGCTCACGTTTTCTCGTCTAAGCACTCTTAAAGTCATGCTTCTGAATACCGGGGAGCCGTCAGGAGTGGGAGAATGCGCTCGTAACGTAGTCGTTCTTTTTACAGCAATACAAGCTAATGAAAAATCTGGGACGAAGGCCTGCTACAGGGACACTGAAGGCACCCAGCCAGTTCTTTTAAAACGAAAGTGTAATGGAATTACCAACTATAACCTCAAGAATCTCGACAGTTCTAGAGAAGCGTGGGCGTTCTCTATATTTTAGGTGATAACTTGCTGGCAGAACAATGGTTTTCTGTAAACACGAGAGATACCGGGGAACCATCTGCATCCTTTCTTAAATGGCTGCCAGAAATGCGATCGCGCGCTCACGCCACGAGGAGCAGATCTTCTTGCTCTTCGTCTTCAGTGTTCATGATGGTGATATTTTAAAGAGTCCCGCCCGCCGGAAGTGCGCTTGAAGGATCAGTGGCGCGCTTATTTGAAACCATCCTCGAGCGGGTAAACCTGCTTGGTAGACCGCCGTATAAGATCCTTGTTGCTTCTCCGCAGTAGACACGCCCTTGTCACACAGTGACGTCCTGTATACGTCTTCTCTATTCTACACATTTCCCAGAATGTTCTCCGGCCGGTTCCTCCCAGAAGAACTACGTCGCCTTCCTCCAACGCTTTACTGGTGGTTGCTTTTCTGCGCGCTGTCGCTCCGATTTCTTTCAGATATTCTCGATGCCATCTTGCCCACCAAGTCCGCACGATTTCACACCTACTTCTCCACGCCTCTTCGATATTCCCGAGGATGAGACGTTGTGAATCGTTTAGTTGCTGTCTCTCTCCGATGATGTCTGCAGGGGTTATTGGCATAGGCTCGACAGGCTCGCCGTACACGTAGGAAAACGGTCGGTTATTTAAAGCTCCTTCCACTTCTGTTATGACGGTTCCCAGCTCTTCTATTGTAATAGTCATCCTCGCGATGATTTTCCGCAGGAAGGTTTTAAGGCTTCGTATAAGACGCTCATAAAACCCTCCCCACCACGGTGCGCCCTCTGCTATCAGCTTCCACTTGATATTACGTAAGCTGCAGTAAATATCCAAGTTATCTCGTTGAATGGTGCCCAGTACATCATTGATGTCTTTCGCGGCCTTCTCGAAGGTTTTGGCATTATCAGAATACACTATTGCTGGCATTCCTCGCCTCGCTGTGAATCTGCGGAATGCTTGCAAGAAGTAGAGTGTTGACATGTTGTTGACCACTTCCAGATGAACTGCTCTTGAGACAGCGCAAGTGAAAATCACGAGATACTGTTTCAGGCACTGGCCCTTGTCTGTAGCGTAGAGCGGTCCTGTAAAGTCTACTTCGCTGACTTGAGATGACATGGCTTGCGTGCCTCGGTACGCTGGCAAGGGAGGTGTCACTTGGCGCAGTGGTCTTGCATTGTGTCTTTTACAAATTATGCATTTGTTTATTACTCGTTTGACCGTCTGACGGCCTTGCAAGATCCAAAATCGTGTTCGCAGCTGAGCAAGCGTTGCTTGAACTCCACCATGCATCGTCAGACGGTGAACTTGATTCACAAGCAACTCTGAAATGTTCTTGCTTCGGTAAGATGATGACGTGCTTGTTTATCGTATTGCTATATTGAACGCGTCCTTTTTGCCGTATAATCCCATCATCGTCAATAAATACGTCTTGTTCTTGTATTTGAAACACGTTTTTTTGTTTTCGGTGCCAATGGCTGTGCCCTGTAAATGTTTCTTGAGCTTTCTTAATCCCGTAATTTTCCGCTGAGGTTATTTCTTGCGTTCCTAATGGGCCCTTCCAATGTTATTTTTAATGTTCTTGACGAATCTAAATACCCAAGCAGTTGTTCTCAGAAGGCAATTGTATGACCCATAATTCTCGATGTTCAATATCGATGATGCCGGTCTCTCTGTTCCGTCTGTGCACTTGTTGCATTCGATCCTCTGTTCTTCAATCATTAACAGGTCGTCTCCTCTGCAGTTTTTGTAGCGATCAATTTCTTGTGACGCTAGCCGACTGGGTCCGCGCCACCACAGTTGTGACTCAATCAAGGCACGTGCTTTGATTCCCCGCGTTAGTAGGTCTGCTGGGTTATCTTCTCCTTGTACAAATGACCAGCTTCCCGCTCTGGTTTTCGCCCGTATTTCCGCGACTCTATTCTCTACAAATGCTTCTCTCTTGCTGCTTCCGTTGATCCAGTGCAACACTATCATAGAGTCAGTCCAAAAGTGACTGCTACCCAGGTTTCCCACGTAGTGTTTTGTACGTAATCTCCTAATCTTGCGGCTAGCACTGCTGTCATCAGTTCCAATCAAGCCAACGTGAGTTCTTTGATCGTAGCCACACGACGTTTTGCCACCATCAATGTTGCCGCCGTTGTTCCATTGCTGTTTGATGTCACGCGGTACGCTGCTGCTCCATATGCCAGTGGGCTTGCGTAGGCAAAGACGTGCAGCGTTGAGTCTTTTATCATACCTTGATTTTGAGCATAGCACCTGGGCACTTGGAGGTGCTTCATCGCTAATGCCTCTTCAATTAAAACTCTCCACCTTTTGTTTTCTTCAGCAGGTAAAGCATCATCCCATGTTGTGTCCAGTTTCCATAGGCTCTGGAAACGTATTTTGGCTCGTATGGTGAATGGCGACAATAGTCCAACTGGATCAACTATTTTAGCAGTTGCCTGCAGCACCATTCTTTTAGTCCATGGGAGCATTGTTACGTCTGACACCCATTTCACCACTGGAAAGCACAGAACGTCCTCGTGGTGTTTCCATATCATTCCTAACAACTTCGTTCGGCCGCTTGACCGAAGCTCCTTGTGCGCACCCTCGTCCTTTTCGGTTGCGTCGAACACTTCATTTACTCGCTTGTCGTTTGACGTCCATTTTCTCACGTTCATCGAGGCTCTGTCGAACACCATTTTTATCTCGTTGTACAGTTTGATGGCTTCATCGACTGTGTCCGCTCCGAGCATCACGTCGTCGTACGTAAATTGCCCTCTGTAACCTTTTTGTTGTTTCTGGAAATTCAGAAGTCATTTCTTTTAGATGGTGCTTAATTGTGGCTGCCGGTAGAAATGTGCTCGGTGTAGTGCCGAATGTCACTCTTGTCAACCTCCACGCCTGAATTTTGTCAGATAGTCTTCCCTGGTCGTCGCGTTTCCACCACAGAAACCGCAAAGAGTCTCGGTCTTCCTCTTGGATGATGATCTGCAAAAATGCCTTTTCCACGTCTCCGATCAGTGCAATCTTTTTTTTTCTGAAGTTTATAAGCTTGGACAGTATGTCCTCGCTAAAGTTTGGACCGGCTTCTAAATTGTGGTTTAGCGATCTGTTTTCCATCCAGCTTGACGACGCGTCAAAAACGACTGTGACTTTCGTGGTTGCTCGGTCCTCGTATGGATGCGTGGTGGGGCATATAGTAGCAAAGGGTATTTGGTTTTCCTGCTCCCTCCTGTACCTCTTCCGCTACCATAGGAAGAATTATTCTGAGATTGCCTCGGCATTCCTTCTGAGAGCACCAATCCTCTTCAGCCTCGTTGTTAATTGCCGTAGCCTTTTCACTGCAATTTCTCTGTTCGTGTCCAGGTTTACGTTCTCTTTCCATGGCAGACCTACTGCGTAGCAACCATTTTCCATCTTTATTTTTTCCTCGAACCCCTCTAACACCTTATCTTCGTTACTTGGTAGACCATGTCTCATTTTGATGCCGATTGACTCCAAATTCCAGAATTTCTGTAATTCGTCCTGTATTTCTATATCTGTAGCTTCGACATGAAGTACCATGACTGCCTGGTCTTTTGTCACTTTCAGTTTGTTTTGACAGTATCGTCCTTGCACTACCCATCCGAGCGTTGTTTCTGCAGCCATTAATTTGTCACCTATTCGTTTTATCTTTCCTGTGAAGAATTCCCAATAAAAATCTGAGCCAATTAGCAAACCTATCGACTTTTGCGTTCTTGTTTTACTGGTGTCGTCGGCAATTGCCAAATCTAGTTTCTTCATCTCTTCGCTGATGTCTTTGCTGGGTCCTGGCAGACAATTACGGGATATCACGTCTACTTTCAGTGCTTCGATTGTGGTGGTCGAGCTCTTGGTTTCCAGCCCTACTGTTACTTGCACCACATCCATGGTCTTCACGGTTTCATTACCGCCGAACGAGCCAATCGTCAACTTTTCTTGTTTGATGACCTTTGCACCAATTGCTTCTGCTAATCTAGCTGCGATAAATGACCTTTGGCTGCCGCTGTCAAGTAGGACTCGTGCGTAGTTGCCTGAGGAGTATCCTTCAATCCAAGCTACCGCAGTTTGTAGCAGTACGCACTGCCTTTCCTGCCGTTGAATGGCATGCATGGTGCAGGCTGTCGACTCTTGTGGCTGGACCATCACGGCATGTTGTTCTGCTTTCTTTTCTCGTTTTGTCCTGCACATTGATATCGCGTGCCTTCCTTTACACTGTTTGCATCGCACGCTGGCTCTGCAGACACGCGCAGTGTGATTTGGCTACGTGCACCTGAAACATGCCCGGTTAGCTGTTAGTGCTGCCTTTTTCTCTTCCATTTGCATATTGCGCCGACAATCCTCAGTCGTGTGGTTGTTCTGTTTGCAAAATACGCACACTCTTTCGGATGAGCTGTAGAAATTTGTTGTCGTTCGAAACTGTCTCGTGCTTTCTTTTGACTGTTTTTGAGAGACTGTTGTTTGCTCCTTTTCTGTCTCTTCTCGTAAGTTTACTTGATGCCGAAGAAATTAAAGCAACCGGGTTAGTGCTTCTGCGCTTTTTGTTCCTGTTGACTCGTTTTGCTGTCTTTGTTCTCCTTCCCTGTTCCGTATGTACTGCAACAACTCCTTCAACTTGAACTCTACTGACAGTTCTGCTGGAATAGCCCTCTTCAACACTGGCATTAACATTGGTGCATAGCACTCGGGTTTCACATCTAGGGATTCAAGGGCGAGCATGTTCACTTGTACCGCCTAAAACATCCTTCGGAGATCTTCAATATCCTTTATTGATTTCACTTTTTGAATGTTTAGCAGCTCGTTCATGTGAAGATCCACCGATTTGTCGTGTCTTCCATGAGCTTCCAATAGCAATTGGACTGCATGATCATAGTTCTTTTCCACGCAAAACTGTAAGCCTTCTATTTCAGCAGCTGCCTTTCCGTCTATTGACGCCATCAAATAGTTGAACTTCTGAGCTTTGCTCACGTTAGGCCTGTCGTGAACTGATGACTTGTATTTTGTCCAAAATCTGTTCCACTCAAGCATGTTCCCGTCGAATTTTATAAGCTCTAGCTTTGGCAATTTGACCAACTCCAATTTATCTGTCCTTGCGCTGCACTGTGGGACTGGGGCTATCGGCGGGCTATTTATGTTGCTTGGGATGGACTCCACAATGCTCATTTCAAGCTTCGAGAGTATAGCCAATATTTTCATGTTGTATTCAAGGATTCTTTCAAATTCGCTGTCCGCCACTTCGTCTGGTAAATATTGCTCCATCTGGTTTTTTGCTTCTTTAAGTCGCGCTTCCATTCGCTTGATGTGTGCTTGCGTGGAGCATAACGTTGTCCTTTCGGCTCTCTCTGGTATTTGCTGTTCGGCTGCGTTGAGAAGCTGCGTAATTTGCGCGCGTATCACCCTCCTCTTCTTTGTTACTATGTTTTTGCTCATCTTGGAAGAGGGTTGTCGGAAGTCCTCTTACGTTTCAGTCAGCTCGGCGGATCCCGTTGATTCCACGGGGGTCTCCTCATTGTCTGGACCAGGTCGATCAGCTGCTCCGACGCCGACGTCTTCTCCGCTGCTCCAAGGCAGGCTGCTTGCTTTCTTGGCGTGGAGGCAAAAATCCTGGTCACGGCACCACTTGTAAACATGAGAGAGACCGGGGAACCATCTGCATCCTTTCTTTGATGGCTGCCAGAAATTCCATCGCGCGCTCACGCCACGAGGAGCAGATCTTCTTGCTCTTCGTCTTCAGTGTTCATGATGGTGATATTTTACAGTCTTCTGTATTCGATTTGCAAGGCGTATTAGCAAAAAAAAGAGAGACTTTGCACCCCTGCCGTCTCCCATTGTTTCCAGAGTTAGAGTGTGCCTAAGTTTTGCCAATCCCTGCAAAGGTACACCGTAGTAAGTAGAGCGCAGAATAAACACTTTTTTGGCGTAAAATAGTAACGCTGAAATTTTCTCTGTCCAGTTCGCGAGTTAGGAGACACAAAAACCAGATGATAATGTCGTGGTATAGATGTTTGGTATATGGTGGCTGGTGTAAAGCTGAAGAACAACGTTTGCATGCTCGATATATTTTGGTGACATCAGTAACGACAGCTTTCCATTGGCAAACCAGCAATATCAGACATGTAACTTTTGTAAAAGTTGTGATATGACGCTGATAATTTGCAGCTCACTTTTTTTACCTCATATAAGCAATATATTAACGATCAATATTTTATTCTGCGCATTTCGAGCCCATAGCTAGGCATTAGGCAATATTTCATTCGGCGAGTTCCAGAGGCACCGGGACGGAGCGGCGACCGAGGATTTTGTTATTCGATAGTCCCTCGCGGGACACAATTTATACACGTTGGCGTTCTTTATATTTGAGGTGAAAACACTCCAGCAGAACAATGGTTAACCATATTCTATTTGCAAAGTATAGTAGCAAACAAACAGAATTTTTGCACCCTTGTTGTGGTCCGAATCTTTCAGGAATTAGAGTGTGCATAAGTTTGGCGGATCCCTGCAAAGGTTCACTGTTGTTGGTAGAGCGCACAATTAACACTTTTTTGGCATAGTATAGTAACGCTGAAATTCTCTCTGTCTAATTCGTATGTTGGGCAACAACAACCAGATGATGATGGCGCGGTAGATATGTTCGCTATATGTTGGCTGGTGTAAAGCTGGAGAACCACTTTGCACGCTCTATAAATTTCGGTGACATCAATATTGACAGTTTTGCGTTGACAAACCAGAATTACCAGTCAAGTATATTTGTTAAAATTTGTGGTATGACGCTGAGTTTTTACGGCCTACTTTATTTGACATCACTGGAGCGATCTATTTACCATCAATATTATATTCTGCTCGTTTGGAGCCATAGATAGGCATTAAGCATATATCATTCGGTAAATTACAGAGGCAGCGGTGTGGAGCGGCCCCCGAAGAGTTCGTTATTCAATTATCTTTGGCGGGCCACAATATATACACGTTCGCGCTCTCTATATTTCAGGAGATATCTTGCTGGAAACAATGGTTATCCTAATTATCTATTTACAAGGTAAAGTAGCAAACAAAGAAATTGAGTCATTGCACTCCTGTCGTGGCCCAATGTTTCTGGAAATAGAATGTGCCTAAGTTTTGCCAGTCCCTGCAAAGGTTCAACGTTGTTTGTAGAGCGCAGAATAAACACTTTTTTGCATAGAATAGTAATGCTAAAATTCTTTCTATCTAGCTCGCGAGTTTGGAGACACAACAACCACATGATTATGGTGCAGTATAGATGTTTTTATATGTTGGCTGGTGAAAGCTGGAGAGCACGTTTGCATGTTTGATATATTTCGATGACATCAGTAACAACAGTTTGCTATGACAAACCAGCAATATCAGTCATGTAAATTTGTAAAATTTGTGATACGACAGTCGTATTTTGCGGCATACTTTATTGGACCTCACATTAGCAATATATTTACCATCAATATTAAATTCTGCCTATTTGGAGCCAAAGCAACGCATTACGCAATAAATCATTCGGTGAGTTACTTAGGCGCCAGGGCGGAGTGGCGCCCGAGGATTTTGTTAT
The DNA here is from genome assembly GCA_013339765.2 of Haemaphysalis longicornis. Lineage (NCBI taxonomy): Eukaryota > Metazoa > Arthropoda > Arachnida > Ixodida > Ixodidae > Haemaphysalis > Haemaphysalis longicornis. The sequence continues at coordinate 43,910,816 of CM023457.1, read as the reverse complement.
TCAATGGTTTCTGGCGGGCCACAATTTATACACATGAGCGTTCTCTATATTTGAGGTGATAACTTCAAGCAGAACAATGGTTATCCATATTCTATTTGCAAGTTATAGTAGCAAACAAACAGGGTGTTTGCACCTCTGTCGTGGTCCCAATGTTTCCGGAATAAGAGTGTGCCTAAGTTTTGCCAACGCCTGCAAACGTTCATCGTTGTTGGTACACTGCAGAATAAACACTTTTTTGGCGAAAAAACAGTAACGCTGAAATTCTCTGTCGAGTTCCAGAGTTGAGAGACGCAACAACGAGATGAGATGGCGCAGTATAGATGTTTGGTATATGTTGGCTTGTGCAAACATAGCGCAGCACCTTTACATGCTCGATCTGTTTCTGTGACGTCAGTAACGACAGCTCTGCGTTGACAAACAAGCAATATTAGTCATTGTGATGGACCCGTTTGGCCTTGTGGGTGTACGACGCATACGAATGGTACTCGAGAGGGCAAGAGAAAAGAAAGTATATTAACAGCGCCACCAGAAAACGAGAACGCGGACAAACGGTACATTGCGAAGCACAACAGCAAAAAACACGAGTCTAATACCCCTAACCAGCCTTCAATAGAGGGGGGAAAAAAACCTTCTCACAGACGCCTCGACGGTCGATGATCAGCGAAGTCGATGGCGGGTCACCGCCAGTCCCGGTCGTGGTCGAGCTCTGGCCGTCTCTCGCTAGCTCTGCCCGAGGGAAACGGAAGAAGATGCACCACGTCCTATGTAGCGGGTGCAGTGGTGGTTCGCCCTGGGCCGTTATCTCCAGCCTCGGCCAGTCGCACGATCGCGCCCCGGTCGTCTGCGGGTCCCACACGCGTTGGTGGGTGCCGACTCACACGCCTCGAACTGCTCGAACGGGATCACAGGAACTGCGGGTCCGCCCCCGGTCCTTGCCCGCTCGTCAGCTCCGAGTCTCCGCTGCCGTCAGAACCATGTTCCACCTCCTGCCCCTTTCTCCGTTCTTCACGTCTTCATGCGCCAGCGCGTGGTCCACTTTCTCCGACAATGATGGCCAATCCTCAAAATCACTCCCCACTTCAAGAGGTTGTTGCGCTCGAATGACCTGCTCATGCTGTTCGGAAGTTGTCCGTGGGCCTTGATGTGGAGCGTTCAATGTCTTTGCCAACGCGGTTACTCGCCTTCCTTCCAGCCAACCGTTAACGGTAGGCATTCGGTCCTTGGAAGCCTGGGAAGTTTTGCGGCTGAGGGCCAAGTTCTTTTGTTCATAAAGGGTTGCCAGCTTGTCCTCATTATCATCACGATACTCCGTTGGACGGCTCAGCGAATATGACGCTTTGTTCACAGAGTCTACGTTAGGGCACGTTTCGCTTTGTGTCCGGTCTTGCGGCACTTAAAACAAGAAACAGTTTTTTGGCTAGTGGAAGCCGTGGTCTTCGACCAACAGTCGGCTGGCTTGTGCCCTCACTTGTTACAAAGGAAGCAGTGCGGCTTTCCTTCGACATCCAGGAGTACAAGCATTCTTTGAGGCAATGGTGGCTTGCCAGACTCTTTCTCCTCTCGGCGTTTCCCCAGGTTTGTAAGACCTTTGGGCCTCGTGGTAGTTGTCAGCATTCTCGGCTAACTGGTCGAACCTTTGACACCCCTTTCCTTCAAGAAAATGGCCAGCTTATCACGACACTTGCTCAAAAACTGCTCCGAGACTATTTTGTCACGGAGAGCTTCGTAGGTTCTGGTGGTCTTAGCCAGTTCCTGCCAGTTATCAAAATAGCCTAACAAGCTACCAGCGAATTGGCGGCCTGTCTCAGAGTTGTCTGGTTTGGCTCCACGAAACTTGGTGTGGTACCCCTCTTCAGTGTAGCGATATCGCTTAAGCAGGGTCTGCTTCAGCTTAGCATAATTCAGCGCATCATCTGCATCCATGCGTCCGACGACACTCAAAGCTTCACCAGTGAGACACAGGTTCAATGAAAACGCCCGCTTGTCCTGCGACCAATTCTGGCTCGTTGCCTCGCGTTCGAAACGCTGGATGTAAGCGTCGAGTTCATTGCGCTCTTCATTGAACGTCGGGATCAGCTTGTAGGGGCTGTCGTACCCATGGGCGACGCTTGTAGCTGCAGACGTGCCTCACTCTGCGCTAGCGTTGGGCTGCTGCTGTCGTACTTGCAACAGGAGTTCAAGGACCGACCGCTCCATTTCTAAGCGAGCTGCCGCTTCGCGATTCGCTTCCCGTTCCGCTGCGCGTACTTCCCTGAGTCTGGCATGCTCTCTGTTCACAAATTCTTTCAACTCTGTACCGGAGAGGCCAAATTTCTACCCTAGGCTCCCCAACTTCTCGAGCTCCGTTTTTGTCCGTCACACACACGGTAACAAGGCGATGCTCTTTAATGTGTAATTAAGAGCAAAGTCCTGCCGTGGACGCCAGATTGTGATGGACCCGTTTGGCCTTGTGGGTGTACGACGCCTACGAATGGTACTCGAGAGGGCAAGAGAAAATAAAGTATATTAACAACGCCACCAGAAAACGAGAACGCGGGAAAACGGTACATTGCGAAGCACAACAGCAAAAAACACGAGTCTAATACCCCTAACCAGCGGTAAATAGAAGGGGGAAAACGTTCTCACAGATGCCTCGACGGTCGATGTACAGCGAAGTTGATGGCGGGTCCCCGCCAGTCGCGGTCGGGGTCGAGCGCTGGCCGTCTCTCGCCAGCTCTGCCCGAGCGAGACGGAAGAAGATGGACCACGTCCTACGTAGCGGGTGCAGCGGTGGTTCCGCCCTGGGCCGTGATCTCCAGCCTCGGCCAGTCGCACGATCGCGCCCCGGTCATCTGCGGGTCCCACACGCATTGGCGGGCCCCGCCTCACACGCCTCAAACTACTCGAACGGGATCACAGGAACTGCGGGTACGCCCCCGGTCTTTGCCCGCTCGTCAGCTCCGAGTCTCCGCTGCCGCCGGAACCGTGTTCCACCTCCAGCCCTTTTCTTCCTCCTTCGCGTCTTTGTGCGCCAGCGCGAGGTCCACTTTTTCCAACAATGATGGCCAATCCTCACAGTCATGTAAATTTGGTAAAATTTGCGATATCGCGCTGATTTCTTACGGCATACTTTACTTGACCTCACTTGAGCAGTTTATTTACCTTCTATATTTCATTATGGCCAATTGGAGCCATAGCTATGCATTAGGCAATAATTAATTCGGTGAGTTACAGAGGCGCCGGGTTGGAGTGGCGCCCGATGATTTTGTTATTTAATGGTTTCTGGCGAGCCACAATTTATACACGTGGGCGTTCTCCATATTTCTGTTGATAAGTTGAGGCAGAACAATGGTTATCCATATTTTTTGCAAGTTATAGCAGCAAAAAAGATAGAGTTTTTGCACCCCTGTCGTGGCCTAATGTTTTCGGAAATAGAGTGTGCCTAAATTTTGCCAGTCCCTGCAAAGGTTAAACGTTGTTTGTAGAGCGCAGAATAAACACTTTTTTGGCATAGAATAGTAATAGTAAAATTCTATCTGGCTCGCGAGTTGGGAGACACAACAACCAGATGATAATGGTGCAGTATAGATGTTTTTATATGTTGGCTGGTGAAAGCTGGAGAGCACATTTGCATGCTCGATATATTTCGGTGACATCAGTAACGACAGTTTGCTTTGACAAATCAGCAATATCAGTCATATAAATTTGTAAAATTTGTTATATGACAGTCATATTTTGCGGCATACTTTATTTGACCTCACATGACAAATGTATTTACCATCAATATTTCATTCTGCGCATTTGGAGCCATAGCTATGTATTTGGCAATAAATCATTCGGTGAGTTACATAGGCGCCAGGGTGGAGTGGCGCCCGACGTTTTGTTATTCAATCTTCTTTGGCGGGTCATAATTTATACACGTTGGCGTTCTCTATATTTCAGCTGAAAACCTGCCGGAAACAATGGTTATCCATACTCTATTCGCAAGGTATAGAACAAAGAAATAGAGTCTTTGCACCCCTGTCGTGGTCCTAATGTTTCCGGACTTAGAGTATGTCTAAGTTTTGCCAATGCCTGCAAAGGTTCACCGTTGTTCGTACACTGCAGAATAAACACTTTGTTGGCATATCACTGTAACGCTGATATTCCCTCTGTCGAGTTCCAGAGTTGGGAGACACAAACACAAGGGGAGACCTGCACGGTATAGAGGTTTGGTAAATGTTGGCTGGTGCAAACCTAGAGAAGCATCTTTGCATTGTCGATATATTTCGGTGACGTCAGTAACGACAGCTCTGCATTGACAAACCAGCAATATCAGTCATGTAAATTTGGTAAAATCTGTGATATCACGCTGATTTTTTCGGCATATTTTACTTGACCTCACTTGAGCAGTTGATTTATTTGCCATGAGTATTTCATTCTGCCCATTTGGAGCCAAAGCAACACATTAGGCAATAAATCATTCGGTTAGTTACATAGGCACCAGGGTGCCTTGGCGCCCGAGGATTTTGTATTTAATGTTTTCTGGCGAGCCACAATTTATACACGTGGGCATTCTCCGTATTTCGGGTGATAAGTTGAGGCAGAACAATGATTATCCATACTTTTTTGCAAGGTATAGTAGCAAACAAAGAAATAGAGTCTTTGTACCCCTGTCGTGTTCCAAATTTTTCCGGAATTAGAGTGTGCCTAAGTTTTGCCAATGCCTGCAAAGGTTCGCCGTTGTTGGCACACTGCAGAATAAACACTTTTTTGGCAAATAACAGTAACGCTGAAATTCTCTGTGTCGAGTTCCAGAGTTGGCAGACACAACAACGAGATGAGACTGGCGCGGTATAGATGTTTGGTAAATGTTGGCTGGTGCAAACCTAGAGAAGCACCTTGGCATGCTCGATGTATTTCGGTGACGGCAGTAACGACTGCTCTGCATTGAGAAACCAGCAATATCAGACATGTAAATTTGTAAAATTTGTGATATGAGAGTGATATTTTGCGGCATACTTTTTTTGACCTCACATGAGCAATATATTGTCACGTACCCACACGCATGCGAATGAACTTTTAATTTGTGACATCCCAGCCGAGGGGACGACGACGACGAACGAGCGTTACCCGGAACGCATCATCATCAGTGTTTTGACATGGCAGTTCGAGTACTTCGCGGTCAAGAGCGTTCTCCTACGCTGCTTCTTCTATTAGCGTTTTAGTAAAGCTCACCAACACACCCAACGCGTATTTGGTGTACGCGACAAAATTTACCATCAATATTTCATTATGCCCATTTGGAGCCATACCTATATATTTGGCAATAAATCATTCGGTGAGTTTCATAGGCGCCAGGGTGGAGTGGCGTCCGAGCATTTTGTTATTCAATGGTTTCTGGCGGACCACAATTTACACACGTGGGCATTCTCCATATTTCAGGTGATAAGTTGAGGCAGAACAATGGTTATGCATATTCAATTTGCAAGGTATAGTAGCAAACAAAGAACTAGCGTCTTTGCATCCCTGTCGGGGTCCCAATCTTACTGGAGTTAGAGTGCGCATAAGTTTTGCGAATGCCTGCAAAGGTTCACCGTTGTTGGTACACTACAGAATAAACACTTTTTTGGCAAACAACAGTACCGCTGAAATTCTCTCTGTCGAGTTCCAGAGTTGGGAGACACAACAACCAGAAGAGACTGGCGCGGATTAGATGTTTGGTATATTTTGGCTGGTGCAAACCTAGAGAAGCACCTTTGCATGCTCGATATTTTTCGGTGACGTCAGTGACGGCAGCTATGCATTGACAATCCAGCAATGTCAGTCATGTAAAGTTGGTGAAATTTGTAATATCACGCTGTTTTTTTGCGGCTTATTTTTCTTGACCTGACTTGAGCAGTTTATTTACCATCAATATTTCATTTTGCGCATTTGGAGCCAAAGCAACACATTAGGCAATAAATCAATTGGTGAGTTACAGAGGCGCCGGGGGTGGAGTGGCGCCCAGGTATTTTAATAATTTATGGTTTCTGGCGAGCCACAATTTATACACGTAGGCATGCGCCATATTTCAGGTGATCAGTTGAGACAGAACAATGGTTATCCATACTTTTTTGCAAGGTATAGTAGCAAACAAAGAAATAGAGTGTTTGCACCCCTGTCGTCGCCCAAGGTTTCCAGAATTAGAGTGTGCCTAAGTTTTTCCAATCCTCGCAAAAGTTCACTATTATTGGTAGAGCGAACAATAAACACTTTTTTGGCTTAGAATAGAAACGCTGAAATTCTCTCTGTCGAGTTCCAGAGTTGGCAGACACAACAACCAGATGAGACTGGCGCGGTATAGATGTTTGGTATATGTTGGCTGGTGCAAACCTAGAGAAGCACCTTTGCATGCTCGATACATATTTTGGTTGCGTCAGTAACGAGAGCTCTGTATTGACAAAGCAGCGAAATCAGGCATCTAAATTTGGTGAAACTTGTGATATCCCGCTAATTTTTTACAGCATACTTTACTTGACCTCACTTAAGCAGTTTATTTACCATCAATATTTCATTCTGCCCATTTTGGAGCCAAAGCAACACATTAGGGAATAAATCATTCGGTGAGTTACATAGGCGACGGGGCGGAGTGGCGCCCGAGGATTCTGTTATTTAACGATCTCTCGCGGGCCACTATTTATACACGTGGGCGTTCTCTTTATTTGAGGTGATAACTTGAAGCAGCACAATGGTTATCCATATTCTCTTTCAAGGTATAGAACAAACAAAGAAATCGAGTCTTTGCACCCCTGTCGTGGCCCAAGGTATCCAGAATTAGTGTGTGCCTAAGTTTTTCCAATCCCTGTAAATGTTCACTATTGTTGGTAGAGCGCACAATAAACACTTTTTTGGCTTAGAATATAAACGCTGAAATTCTCTCTGTCGAGTTCCAGAGTTGCGAGACACAACAACCAGATGAGACTGGTGCGGTATAGATGTTTGGTATATGCTGGCTGGTGCAAACCAAGAGAAGAACCTTTGCATGCTCGATATTTTTTGGTGACGTCAAATACCCACAGCTCTGCATTGACAAAGCAGCAAAATCAGATTTGTAATTTGGTGAAATTTGTACTATCACGCTGTTCTTTTTGCAGCATACTTTACTTGACCTCACTTGAGCAGTTTATTTACCATCAATATTTCATACTGCCCATTTGGAGCCAAAGCAACACATTAGGCAATAAATCATTCGCTTAGTTACATAGGCACCAGGGAACCTTGGCGCCCAAGAATTTTGTTATTTATTTGTTTCTCGCGAGCCACAATTTATACACGTGGGCATTCCCCATATTTCAGGTGATAAGTTGAGGTAGAATAATGATTATCCATACTTTTTTGCAAGGTATAGTAGCAGACAAAGAAAAAAGTCTTTGCACCCCTGTCGTGGCCCAATGTTTCCAGAATTAGAGTGTGCCTAAGTTTTTCCAATCCATGCAAAGGTTCACTATTGTTGGTAGAGCGCACAATAAACACTTTCTAGGATTAGAATCGTGACGCTGAAATTGTCTCTGTCGAGTTCCAGAGTTGGGAGACACAACAACCAGATGAGACTGGCACGGTATAGATGTTTGGTATATGTTGGCTGGGGCAAACCTAGGGAGGCACCTTTGCATGCTAGAAATATATCGGTGACGCGAGTAAAGACAGGTCTGATTTAAAAACCAACAATATCAGTCATGTATATTTGGTAAAATTTGTAATATCACGCTAAGTTTTTTCCGGCATACTTTACTTGACCTCACTTGAGCAGTTTATTTACCATCAATATTTCATGTTGCCCATTTGGAGCCAAAGCAACACATTAGGCAATAAATCATTCGGTGAGTTACATAGGCACCTGGGTGGAGTGGCGCCCGTGTATTCTGTTATTCAACGTTCCCTGGCGGGCCACAACTTATACACGTGGGCGTTCTGTTTTTTTGAGGTGATACCTTGAAGCAAACAATGGTTATCCATATTCTTTTTGCAAGGTATAAAACAAACAAAAAAATAGAGTCTTTGCACCTCTGTCATGGTCCCAATCTTTCTCGAGTTAGATTGTGCCTAAGTTTTGCCAATGCCTGCAAAGGTTCACCGTTGTTGGTACACTGCAGAATAACCACTTTTTTGGCAAATAACAGTAACGCTGAAATTCTCTCTGTCGAGTTCCAGAGTTGGGAGACACAACAACCAGATGAGACTGGCGCGGTATAGATGTTTGGTATATGTTGGCTGGTGCAAACCTAGAAAAGCACCTTCGCATGCTCGATATTTTTCGGTGACGTCATTACGACAGCTATGCATTGACAATCTAGCAATATCAGTCATGTAAATTCGGTGAAATTTGTAATATCACGCTGATTTTTTTTCCGGCATACTTTACTTGACCTCACTTGAGCAGTTTATTTACCATCAATATTTCATGTTGCCCATTTGGAGCCAAAGCAACACATTAGGCAATAAATCATTCGGTGAGTTACATAGACACCTGGGTGGAGTGGCGCCCGAGTATTTTGTTATTTAATGGTTTCTGGTGAGCCACAATTTATACACGTTGGCATTCTCCATTATTCAGGTGATAAGTTGAGGCAGAACAATGATTATCCACACTTTTTTGCAAGGTATTGACACAACAAAAAAAATATGAGTCTTTGCACCCCTGTCGTGGCCGAATATTTTCAGAAATAAAGTGTGCCTACGTTTTTTCCTATCCCTGCAAAGGTTCACTATTGTTGGTAGAGCGCACAATAAAGACTTTTTTGGCTTAGTATAGTAACGCTGAAATTCTATCTGTCGAGTTCCAGATTTGGGAGACACAACAACCAGATGAGACTGGCGCGGTATAGATGTTTTATATATCTTGGCTGGTGCAAACCAAAGAAGTACCTTTGCATGCTCGATACATATTTCGGTGACGTGAGTAACGACCGCTCTGTATTGACAAAGCAGCCAAATCAGACCTGTAAATTTGGTGAAATTTGTGATATCGCACTGATTTTTTACAGCATACTTTACTTGACCTCATTTGAGCAGTTTATTCACCATCAATATTTCATTCTGCCAATTTGGAGCCATAGCTGTGCATTAGGCAATAAATCATTTCGTGAGTTACAGAGGCGCCGGGTGGAGTGGCGCAAAGGTATTTTGTTATTTAATGCTTTCTGCGAGCCACAATTTATACACGTGGGCATTCTCCATATTTTAGGTGATAAGTTGAGGCAGAACAATGATTATCCATACTTTTTTGCAAGGTACAGTAGCAAACAAAGAACTAGAGTCTTTGCACCCCTGTCATGGCCCAATGTTTCCAGAATTAGAGTGTGCCTAAGTTTTACCAATCCCTGTTAAGGTTCACTATTGTTGGTAGAGCGCACAATAAACACTTTTTTGGCTTAGAATAGTAACGCTGAAATTCTCTCTGTCGAGCTCCAGAGTTGGGAGACACAACAACCAGATGAGACTGGTGCAGTATAGATGTTTGGTATATGTTGGCTGGTGCAAACCAGAGAAGCACCTTTGCATGCTCGATATATTTCGGTGACGCCTGTAACGACAGCTCTTCATTGACAAAGCAGCAAAATCACACATGTAACTTTGGTGAAATTTGTGATATCACGCTGATTTTTTACGGCTAACTTTACTTGACCTCACTTGAGCAGTTTATTTACCATAAATATTTCATTCTGCCCATTTGGAGCCAAAGCAACACATTAGGCAATAAATCATTCGGTGAGTTACATAGGCACGTGGGTGGAGTGGCACCCGAGTATTCTGTTTTTCAACATTCTCTGGTGGGCCACAATTTATACACGTGGGTGTTCTCTTTATTTGATGTGATAACTTGAAGCAAACAATAGTTATGCATATTCATTTTGCAAGGTATAGAACCAACAAAAAAATAGTCTTTGCACACCTGTCGTGGTCCCAATCTTACTGGAGTTAGAGTGTGCCTAAGTTTCGCGAATGCCTTCAAAGGTTCACCGTTGTTGGTACACTGCAGAATAACCACTTTTTTGGCAAATAACTGTAACGCTGAAATTCTCTGTCGAGTTCCAGAGTTGGGAGACACAACAACCAGAAGAGCCTGGCGCGGATTAGATGTTTGGTATATTTTGGCTGGTGCAAACGTAGAGAAGCACCTTTGCATGCGCTATATATTTCAGAGACGTCAGTAACGACAGCTCTGCATTGAAAAACCAGCAATATCAGTCATGTATATTTGGTAAAATTTGTGATATCACGCCTATTTTTACGGCATACTTTACTTGACCTCACTTGAGCAGTTTATTTCTCTTCAATATTTCATTCTGCCCATTTGGAGCCATACTATGCATTAGGCAATAAATCATTTCGTGAGTTACAGAGGCGCCGGGGTGGAGTGGCGCCAAGGTATTTTGTTATTTTATGGTTTCTGGCAAGCCACTTATACACGTGGGCAATCTCCATATTTCAAGTGATCAGTTGAGACAGAACAATGGTTATCCATACTTTTGTGCAAGGTATAGTAGCAAACAAAGAAATAGAGTTTTTGCACCCTTGTCGTGGCCCAAGGTATCCAGAAATAGATTGTGCTTAAGTTTTTCCAATCCCTGCAAATGTTCACTATTGTTGGTAGAGCGCACAATAAACATTTTTTTGGCTTAGAATAGTAACGCTGAAATTCTCTCTGTCGAGTTCCAGAGTTAGGAGACACAACATCCAGATGAGACTGGTGCGGTATAGATGTTTGGTATATGTTGGCTGGTGCAAACCAAGAGAAGCACCTTTGCATGCTCGATATTTTTCGCTGACGTCATTAACGACAGCTATGCATTGACAATCTAGCAATATCAGTCATGTAAATTCGGTGAAATTTGTAATATCACGCTGATTTTTTTCCGGCATACTTTACTTTACCTCACTTGAGCAGTTTATTTACCTTCAATATTTCATTCTGCCCATTTGGAGCCAAAGCAACACATTAGGCAATAAATCATTCGGTTAGTTACATAGGCACCAGGGGGCCTTGGCGCCCGAGTATTTTGTTATTTAATGGTTTCTGGTGAGCCACAATTTATACACGTTGGCATTCTCCATATTTCAGCTGATAAGTTGAGGAAGAACAATGATTATCCACACTTTTTTGCAAGGTATTGAAGCAAACAAAAAAAAGAGTCTTTGCACCCCTGTCGTGGCCGAATATTTTCAGAATTAAAGTGTGCCTAAGTTTTTTCCCATCCCTGCAAAGGTTCACTATTGTTGATAGAGTGCACAATAATGACTTTTTTTGGCTTAGAATAGTAACGCTGAAAATCTCTCTGTCGAGTTCCAGATTTGGGAGACACAACAACCAGATGAGACTGGCGCGGTATAGATGTTTGGTATATGTTGGCTGGTGCAAACCAAAGAAGCACCTTTGCATGCTCGATACATATTTCGGTGACGTCAGTAACGACAGCTCTGTATTGACAAAGCAGCCAAATCAGACCTGTAAATTTGGTGAAATTTGTGATATCACACTGATTTTTTACAGCATACTTTATTTGACCTCACTTGAGCAGTTTATTCACCATCAATATTTCATTCTGCAAAGTTGGAGCCATAGCTGTGCATTAGGCAATAAATCATTTCGTGAGTTACAGAGGCGCCGGGTGGAGTTGCGCAAAGGTATTTTGTTATTTAATGCTTTCTGGCGAGCCACAATTTAGACACGTGGGCATTCCCCATATTTCAGGTGATAAGTTGAGGCAGAACAATGATTATCCATACTTTTTTGCAAGGTATAGAAGCAAACAAAGAACTACAGTCTTTGCACTCCTGTCATGGCCCAATGTTTCCAGAATTAGAGTGTGCCCAAGTTTTTCCAATCCCTGCAAAGGTTCACTATTGTTGGTAGAGCGCATTATAAACACTTTTTTGGCTTAGAATATTAACGCTGAAATTCCCTCTTTCGACTTCCAGAGTTGGGAGACACAACAACCAGATTAGACTGACGCGGTATAGATGTTTGGTATAGGTTGGCTGGTGCAAACCTAGAGAACCACCTTTGCATGCTCGATATATTTCGGTGATGTCAGTGACAAAGCAGCAAAATCAGGCATGTAAATTTGGTGCAATTTGTGATATCGCACTGATTTTTCACGGCATACTTTTCTTGACCTCACTTGAGCAGTTTATTTACCATCAATATTTCATTCTGCCCATTTGGAGCCAAAGCAACACATTAGGCAATAAATCTTTCGGTGAGTTACATGGGCGCCGGGGTGGAGAGGCGCCCGAGATTTTGTTATTCAACGATCTCTGGCGGGCCACAATTTATACATGTGGGCGTTCTCTTTATTTGAGGTGATAACTTGAAGCAGAACAATGGTTATCCATATTCTTTTTGCACGTATAGAAAAAACAAAGAAATAGAGTCTTTGCACCCCTGTCAGGGTTTCAATCTTTCCGGAGTATGAGTGTAACTAAGTTTTGCCAATGCCTGCAAAGGTTCACCGTTGTTGGAACACTGCAGAATAAACACTTTTTTTGGCAAATAACAGTAATGCTGAAATTTTCTCTGCCGAGTTCCAGAGTTGGGAGTCACAACAACCAGATGAGACTGGGCGCGGTATAGATGTTTGGTATATGTTGGCTGGTGCAAACCTAGAGAAGCACCTTTGCATGCTCGATATATTTCGGTGACGACAGTAACGACAGCTCTGCATTGACAAAGCAGCAAAATCAGACATGTAAATTTGGTGAAATATGTGATATCACGCTGATTTGTTACGGCATACTTTACTTGACCTCACTTGAGCAGTTTATTTACCATCAATGTTTTATTCTGCCCATTTGGAACCATAGCTATGCATTACGCAATAAAACATTTGGTGAGTTACAGAGGCGTTGGGGTGGAGTGGCGCCCAGGTATTTTGGTTTTTATGGTTTCTGGCGAGCCACAATTTATACACGTGGGCATTCTCTATATTTCAGGTGATAAGTTGAGGCAGAACAATTTTTATCCATACTTTTTTACAAGTTCAAATCAAATCAAATCAAAGTTTATTAGCTACATGATAGTGAACAAATACATTGGAGTGGTACAGAAAGAGGTCCCGAAGTGAAGCACTCCCGAGGGGACCTCTTATTATTGAATGTATGACTAGTGATTAATATTAGCCGTTTAGCCATTATTGCAGCTGTACAATTTACAAACAAATGTTCCAAATCGGCAGACATACATCCAAACAATTATAGCTTATACACTATTACGAACCAGCGTTTAATTTATTGTTCAGGTTATCAGCAGACAAAATAAAAGAAAAAAAGAACGAAGAAAATATAGCAAGGAAGAAATACAAAAGAAAAGTAAAGGGAAAAAAATAGAAGAAAGAAAGAAAATATAGAAAGGAAGCAAAAAAAGTAAAGAAAGAAAAAGGAGGAAAAGGAAAAAAAACGTGTGGTGCAATAATGAATACTTTATAGCACACAAACACCAATGTGAAAAACACATGACTATACAAACTACCAATGCTCAATTACTTCATCAACAAAATGACCACACTAACCAAAACGAGCGCAAAAAACATTTTAAGCAGAAATAATATAACGACATTTACTTAACGCAACATCGGTTAGAAATAAAGGAAGGTACCTATAGTAAACAGGAAATAATTAAAAAAAATGCTAGGTAGTTTTCAGCAGTTATTTCCACAATACGAACGAAGTAGACGCCTAAAAGTAGGAAATGATGCGGTTGATTTGATTGATACAAGTAATTCATTCCAAAATTTAATCGCACTGAATGCGACAGTTAGTTTTCCATAGTTGGTGCGTATTTGGGGGAGCAACAAGTTGTTTTGAAGCGCAAAACGTGTTTTGTTGGGGTTCGAGAGGGACGTCCTGCCTAGAATATATATGAAACTTGGGTTGTTTATAACATGATGTGCCGTAATTCCTAGATTGTATTTTAAAAGACTGAGTAATGGTAGAAAATTAAGTTGTTTATAAAGTGGGGTAACGTGAGCGTTAGGGGCTGTGCGTAATGATACGTACAGCTTGATTTTTAACATGTTGCAATGGGGCGAGATGAGAACTATATGTAAGTCCCCATGAAGTTATACAGTAGTTTATATGACATAGATAAAAGCATAGTACAGAGTATATAAAGTAGAAGTACCAAAGTATGAACGGGCCTTAAGAAGTATTCTAATACCATACGCAGTCTTTTTCGCTAGTGAAATAATGTGAATATCAAATTTTTGAAAGCTGTCCAGTTCAACACCCAGGAAAGTGCAATGACTACTGGGAAAAATGGCGTGAGAAGAAATGTAAATCGGTAGAATAGTACTTGTTTCCCTCGGCTTTGAGCTAAAGATCATAAACTTGGTCTTAGAGGGATTAATTGCTGAGCGGTTATCATTACACCATGCTACAATTTGCTTCACGTCATAATTTAATTGTTCCGTTAGCAAGTTGATTTGCTTATTCGCGGTGAAGACAGTAGTATCATCAGCGTACAAAATGCAATAAGTTGCTGGACTAAGATAGGTTGGAAGGTCTTTAATATAAACTAAAAATAAAAGATGTCCAAGAATTGAGCCTTGAGGGACACCGATGTTAATAGTTTTGCTAGTAGAATTTACTCCCGATGTACTTACGATCTGTTATCGATCCTTTAAATAACTGGGGATTGTCTTCAAAGCTGGGCTTACTATTCCATATGAATTAAGTTTACTAAATAAGATATCATGGTTAATAGAGTCAAAGCTTTAGTAAAATCAATAAATACCGATCCCACATATTTACCTTCGTCAATTTCTTTTCAATTTGATCTACTAGAGTGATTAGAGCAAAGTTAGTAGAATAACCGCGACGAAAACCAAATTGTCTTGGAGTGAGTAAATTAAATTTTAGAAAATATTTATATAGGTGTTGTTCAATAAGTTTTTCTACCACCCTACTGAAAAATGGCAAGATTGAAATTAAACGGTAGTTGGCTAATTTTCTCCTATCACCCTTCTTGAACACAGGTGTCATCTTACTACTTTTTAGCTCCCGAGGAAAATTCCCAGACCTAAAGATTAGGGTAACAATAAAAGAAAACACTTCAGATATTATCGCGGCATTTTCTTTAATGCAGTTTGCATGAATGTTATCTTTACTGGGACTAGCATTTTTTAGATTAAGAATAGTCTCCCGCACTTCACCAGGATTTCTTGGGAAAAGAAAAAAAGACTGTGACACGTGGCGCGGGTTATTTGGGCGCTGCGCGGTTGGTACAGGGGGTGGCCGCTAGAAGTATGAACTGAAAGCATTCGCTATGTCGACTGGGTCAGAGAAGACTGCCACTATCATGTACTTCTGTAATGCTATCGTTATTGGTGTTTTTGTTAAGAAAGGAATTGATCACCCGCCACTGCTTATCACAATTGTTACCGGCTAGAATTATCTGTTGTTCGAAGTAGTTTCTTTTTGCTTTACACAGTAAAAGAGAGAGCGTGTTAGAGTATCTTTTGTAACGCTCTTTCAATGAAGTATTATAAGGCTGTCTTTTGATTTTTCGGTAGGGGTTATCCTCTTTCCTTAAACTTTTAGGTAGGCTTTGCGTTATCCAAGGGCACTGGGGTGAGGCGTATTTTTTTTTACAAGATACCGTCGTCGTTGAGGCTGATATGCATTTGCCTACTATTGAAGAAAATTTGGTGTAAGAAATTTGAGCATCTTCACATGAGTAAACCGAGGACCAATCTGCGTTAGCAATTTGTTCAGAAAAGCGAACCTTGTCGAACAGAGATATCATGGGCGGCGTATGTTTTTTAGGGAGGAGACAGTGGAAACGAAGAGCAATAGGATAGCGGTCGTTGATGTCGGTACGTACGATAAATGCGTCCTCCGGGAACAAGAGATTACTGAAACGCGTGATCGATAAGAGTTCCAGGACCATCGGGTGGGCAACGGGTAGGTGAGTCAATGAGTGATTCAAATCCATAACCGTTAAAACAATTTAGACAATCAATTTAGATAGTACAATTTAGATAGTAGCAAACAAAGAAATAGAGTGTTTGCACCCCTATCGTGGCCCAAGGTTTCCAGAATTATAGTTTTTCCAATCCTTTCCAATCCAAATAAGTTTTTCCAATCCTTTCAAAAGTTCACTATTGTTGGTAGAGCGAACAATAAACACTTTTTTGGTTTAGAATAGAAACGCTGAAATTCTCTCTGTCGAGTTCCAGAGTTGGGAAACACAACAACCAGATGAGACTGGCGCGTTATAGATGTTTGGTATATGTTGGCTAGTGCAAACCTAGAGAAGCACCTTTGCATGCTCGATATATTTCGGTGACGTCAGTAACGACAGCTCTGCATTAAAAAATCAGCAAAATCAGACCTGTAAATTTGTAGAAATTTGTGATATCACGCTGATTTTTACGGCATTTTTTACTTGACCTCACTTGAGCAGTTTATTTACCGTCAATATTTCATTCTGCCCATTTGGAGCCATAGCTATGCATTAGGCAATAAATCATTTGGTGAGTTACAGACGCGCCGGGGTGGAGTGGCACCCAGGTACTTTGTTATTTTATGGTTTCTGGCGAGCCACAATTTATACACGTGGGCATTCTCCATATTTCAGGTGATCTGTTGAGACAGAACAATGGTTATCCATACTTTTTTGCAAGGTATAGAACAAACAAAGAAATATAGTCTTTGCACCCCTGTCGTGGCCCAATGTTTCTAGCATTAGAGTGTGCCTAAGTTTTTCCAATCCCTGCAAAGGTTACCAATTGTTGGTAGAGTGACCAATAAACACTTTTTTGGCTTAGAATAGTAACGCTGAAATTCTCTCTGTCGAGTTCCAGAGTTGGGAGACACAACAACCAGATGAGACTGGCGCGGTATAGATGTTTGGTATATGTTGGCTGGTGCAAACCTAGAGAAGCACCTTTGCATGCTCGATATATTTCGGTGATGCCAGTAACGCCAGCTCTGCATTGTCAAACCAGCAATGTCAGTGATGTATATTTCGTTAAATTTGTGATATCACGCTGATTTTTTACGGCATACTTTGCTTGACCTAACTTGACCAGTTTATTTACCATCAATTTTTATTCTGCCCCTTTGGAGCCAAAGCAACACATTAGGCAATAAATCTTTCGGTGAGTTACATGGGCGCCGGGGTGGAGTGGCGCCCGAGGATTTTGTTATTCAACGATCTCTGGCGGGCCACAATTTATACACGTGGGCGTTCTCTTTATTTGAGGTGATAACTTGAAGCAGAACAATGGTTATCCATATTCTTTTTGCACGTATGGAAAAAACAAAGAAATAGAGTCTTTGCACCCCTGTCAGGGTTTCAATCTTTCCGGAGTATGAGTGTAACTAAGTTTTGCCAATGCCTGCAAAAGTTCACCGTTGTTTGTACAGTGCAGAATAAACACTTTTTTGGCAAATAACAGTAACCCTGAAATTCTCTCTGTCGAGTTCCAGAGTTGGAGACACAACAACCAGATGAGACTGGCGCAGTATAGATGTTTGGTATATGTTAGCTGGTGCAAACCTAGAGAAGCATCTTTGTATGCTCGATATATTTCGGTGACGTCAGTAACGACAGATGTGCATTGACAAACATGCAAAATCAGACATGTAAATTTGGTAAAATTTGTGATATCACGTTGACTTTTTACGGCATACTTTACTTGACATCATTTGTGCAGTTTATTTACCATCAATATTTCATTCTGCCCATTTGGAGCCATAGCTTTGCCTTAGGCAATAAATCATTCGGTGAGTTACATAGGCGCCGGCGAGGAGTGCCACCCGAGGATTTTGTTATTCAACGATCTCTGGCGGGCCACAATTTATACACGTGGGCAATCTCTATATTTTACGTGATCACTTGCTGGCAGAACAATAGATTTCCATATTCTATTTGCAGTGAATATTAGCAAACAAAGAAATAGAGTCTTTGCACTCCGGTCGTGGTCCAGTATTTCCGAATTTAGAGTGTGCCTAAGTTTTGCCTATGCCTGGAAATGTTTACCGTGCGTTTGCATCGGCAAGAACTCCACCACAGTCATTCAAATGTGCTAAAGTATTCTTCCAGATACATATTTCTTTCACCGGTATCCTGTGACATCAGATGATAAGTAAAGTTACCTTTGAAATTTTTTTTCGTATTGGCAACCACAGAGCTATACGCCCAGCATTCTTCGATGAGTTGCAGCGGCGCCGCTGTGGAGCGGTGCAGGGGTATTTTGATGTGGTATGGTTTTGGCCAGAAAAATTTATTGCAGTGGCCGTCGTCTGTTTCCCAGTTGCCACCTGGCACGCAGAACGTTTTTTTATGCTGATTGCCAGAGATTTGTGCTTGTTTAGTTCTCTCTTGTAAATCTTCATCAGCACGTGGGGTTTTAAATACCATGTCGAGTTCAAGAAAGCATCGAGAGGACTTAAAAAAAAACCGTTGCAATAATATAATTTCGGTAAATTTTGGTTTAGGATGTGTATTTTTTTCGCCTATGCTGTTCACCGCACAAGTAAATTTATAAAGCATCCAGTTTTGGCCCTACGCCAGGAAATGCTCGCTTCCTGCGATGGACCGCTACCTGTACGGGGATTCGGGATTCGTTGTGCCTCTTGAATAGGGACTTTTTCATTTCATTGTGCTCTCGTGTTGCTGATAGCCGTACCGGAATATTTGTAGGCCATGGGGCTTTGTTTCTTAAAGTTACCTAGGTGGGCTGACGCTGTGTATTGCGGATGCTGGCAATAAATATTAGCACTATGGCCGGAAGCATCGTGGAGTGCTGCATTTTTTTTTCGCTAGCCAAAAGCAGTATTCTCTAGAGCCGAGCTCCAGAAACTCGACGTAACACCTTTCGCTCGGATCTCGCAAAACGCGGGGTCTTGTACCCACTCAACAGCGAAGACAGCGCGGTTTTGCGGTCTGGCATTCGTCCTTCCGGACTTTCAGCAACCCCTAGCGAAAATGTCGACCTACAAGCCTCATACGCCGATGCCGCTTGATATGCTTGAATACCAACAAAAAATTAAGGAATTCAGCGGCCTGCATATGAGCTTCCCGGTAAGTGAATATTACTGGTGGTCGACACGGGTGCCGCACATGAACTTCCGTTTTGGTGTGAAGAAGTGCCACCACCCCATATCAGGTGTTGGTGTCGCGAGTCAGAATCGAAAAGAAACAAGTAATGAATATTCAAACAATAAAACTCATTTCTTTTCTTTAAAAATGCACAGGACAGGATTGTAAAGGCGCTCACTGCGAAGAATGACGTAAGCACTAGGAGAAGTAATTTTGGGGTAGGAATGTAGCTAATAGTCAGTTATAAAATATACTTAACCAGAGGGCGCAAACGCAGCTTCAGAACAAGTTTTGTTCAAGTGGTCTATTTTAAAGCAACGGCTTCGCGATACTTTAGAGGCTGCCGGAATAAATGTGTGGCGTCAAAATTTTAAAATGAGAATAAAAGTTGACTGTTTTGACTATTTCGTATCGAAACATGGTTAGGCTGAGAATCTCAAACAAATTTCACTCCGGAGAGATGACGAACAATATTAGGCGATAGGGCAGCAGCACTCAAATTAGGGAGCATCTGGGACAGCGCCAACAGCGGTTAAGTACTTCAGAAGTTAAGAAGTTAAGTACTGTCATATTTGGTTAAATTTGATCATCTATGTGTGAACAGAAAAATGCTGCTGCAGAGCGAATGATTCTGAGTTTTCGCGTAAGTGTGCCGACAATAAGGTCGCGAGAAAAGAATGTGAATGACAAACCAGTTTCAAAGTTTCGGTCGTTGATCGTATCAGTGAGCAGTATTCGTTGCCGAGTATCGTTAGAGCCAGGACCATCTGACCCTCTCCATTTCTTCAAACATAGGCAATTGCTGAAAGTGACAGATATAGTTTATGAGTTACCCCAAATATGAATAACCATTTGAGGTGAAACAAAAAACAGTAAATTTGAAAACTAATCAAACTTTACAATAATGAACTCCGCAAAACCAATGTTTTATACAGGTACTAAAACAGAAGGATGACTTATGTAAAATGAAATAGAAAAGCAGCTTCTATATAGTATGCATAAAAATAGCGAAAAGGAGCAAACCCCGTAACCCCCTTCTTTTTCATAAATATGCATATTTGGTGGAAGTAACACTTTTAATCGTTATATTATACTAAGTAGAGATGCATATTTGTACGGATCTTTGAAAACCAAAGATATAAACAACATATAAAAATAAACGACTACAAAAGTAAACTCACAAAGAGCGTGTATTAAACATCTTTTTAAAACAATAACTAAACTTAAAAGTTACAAACGCGAATAAACTTTTTAAAGAAACGTGCTAACTGTGTAACATGACATATTAACACGAAAATGCAGAATTGGTGGAAGGAACAGAGTTCACTGGTATAGTAGTGCAAATGAACATAATTGGTCGTACGAGATCGTGAAAACCGAAATTTTCCAAAAAGATAACATTTGACAAGTTCACTATTTAATAACAATTTAAGCAGATTTACGGGGAAATCCCCCAAGGTGAAGTAAGTTATTGCGAAGTAAAATGTACCCTAAAGGACACAAAATTTGACGCCCACCTCAATGCAGCCGTACGACTACATTGACGTAGACGTCAAATTTTTGTTTGCATTATAAAAATTATGTATCCTATACTTTTCCAAACAAACACTGCTACACTAAACGAGCCCTGCACATAACTTTGCACCTATGAGGGAAAATTCCCGACAATGACTACACCTTGTAACGCCCTCCATTTATACAAAAAGCCCAATTGACGCAAGTACAATATTTATTCATTATAAAAGGAGATATCTAGTTGAAGAAAATTTTGTGTTTTATAAACAGATAAATACAGAGAAAATGCGTGCTAAAACACCATGCGAATGTGGTTGGATAGCGAAGCTGTAAACGACACGCACAGCGATTACTATGCGACGTCACTTGAATTTACACACGTGGTTCTACAAAGACTGAAACCACAGACAACTGCAATGCACTAAACCAAACCCTTTATTACTTCAAAGAGATATTCTTTCTAAGGTTAAATCGATGCATAATTCATAAACGGTGGTTGGTTGAGTTGTATTGGGGAAGCACATGAGCGGACACTTTTTTATAAAATTAACGGAAGCTTCTAGGTCAAACCCCTTGTTAGCCGAGGTCACTCCTGCTCCGTACCTGCGGCCGCCGACGGAGGCGGCGAGATCGGCGGCACAGACGGAGAAGTTCGATGCCATGAGTTGGTGTGAGCTTCCTTTGATTTTTATAACTACTGGCGCATTCGCAAGGCGTGCACACGGGTGCTACGCGGGCCGTGGGCAGAACGCATAGTGGCGCCAGAGGGGGCGGGACGCTATCACCTTGCACTCAGCGAGAATGCAGAGGGTAAACCCGCAGACGTGCTTGTGAGTGCACCGTCTGCCTCCCACGTCTCCGCGTGGGTTCGTTGCGCAATCGGTAAGACAACCAGATCTCGCTCCATTTCTCTATGCGTTCCAGGTTCGATATCTTTCGGTGCCAGTATCTCCTTTTATTTGTCGCGGGAGTTTTCGGTTAACAGCATTGGTCGTGAAAGAACCCTTGGAGGGTGGAGCTCAAAAGCTTCGTTTTAACGCGGTATTTTATAAAAACGAAGGAACAAACTTTTAAATATGCATCGCATCGTGCATTTGCGACATTTCACAGCGTGGGTTACCTTACTTATGAAAATGAGAAAGAAACTTATGAGAAATTGACGCCAATTCTACCCCGCTGATGTAACTGACATTGCACCACGCACTTCGCAGAAGACATTTATGTGATGGACCCAAGTATGGCATAAAAATTTCTTGTGTTTCAAGGACTTGCTTAGCCAGTTCCAGCAAGCACGAACAATAAAGCGGGCTGATTGAAAGCCAATTTCGATTTTGATCCCATTGGAAAGCGCACTCTAATTTAGGTAGGAGGAGAAGTCAGCCTGGCAGCGAGCTTGGCTTGCTACTCCACATGAATATGAGAGGTGCAAAAGTGAAAGGAAGCGATGACACAACAACTCATACAGACACTACAAACACAAATAAGCGCACACAAACTGACCGACGCAGGTTTCTGCACACAGCACGCGCACAGTGTATAGTTAAGGCAAACGGTCACAGGATTTTCTTCAGGTGGGAGTCACGGAGAAATGACACTAAGGCCCGTGTACTCCGTGTTGCCGCGGCAGTTTACTGCCATGGGCTAATGTCGCCGCAAAGTTTCAGTGGTGCATCAACACGCAGTCCCAAAGTCGTCTTCACGGTTAGCCGCGGGGTGTCGTAACGGTGAGCCACACACAGTACATGTTCTATTTTCTCACGAATACTGCATACGCGACAGTGAGGGGAGGCAATTCAGCGCATCTTGTACAGGTAGTGGCCGGTAGAAGCGGCAGTTGAGGCGCATGCGGTGAACAACTGCTTCGTCGCGCTTTTCCAGGCCACACGGCATTCGGAAACTGCAGGCGGGATCAATTCTGTACAACGTCTGATAATTGTTTGATCCATCCGTCCATATTGAGAATTGTAACTGCCGCGCCACGGAGTACGCAAGTGTCGCGGCGTCACGTCGAGAGAAAGGAATCGGAATGATCACCTGAGATTGGGTGTGGGCCGCGCAAGCTGTTTCGTCGGCCACCACGTTCCCATTCACCCCACAATGTCCAGGTAGCCACTGTAACACCACCTTGTGAAGCATGCTGGCAGCCTGTGTATGCAGGGTGTGTATTTCGTGGGCCAGTTGTTCGCGCGGAAAGGATGCCAGTTCTTGAAGCGCCGCCCGTAAGTCTGTGAAAATAACCCACACAGAAGGTTCTCGCCCAATCATGTACTGCAAAGCGGAGCGCAATACAGCAAGTTCTGAGGTTGTCGATGTTGTTTTGTGGCTTAACCTGGCTGCAATTGTAGTCCGCGTTGATGGGACCCAGATTCCAATCGCAGATGAAGTGGACGTTACCGACGCATCGGTGTAGATATGCTTGTGGTTACGGTAGCAATTCCACAAGTGCTCTAGAGTGAAGTAGTTTAGAGCTGGAATTGGCAACCTTGATTTATTGCTGATGCCCGGTCCTGTGGCGACAATTCGCCAGGGGGAGTACATACAGGGCGGGAGATGGAGCGGTGCAGGGTATTTCTGACACAAGGGTGGTAGAGTGTCTTGTACCTCTAAGGCGGACCTAGAGCTCGGCGGATGTCCATGGGACCTTGTCGCCAGCCGCAAATGTAGAAGAAGTTGCTCTTCTTTGATGAGTACACTGATTAAGAAGTTTCTTGACTCTCGTATGGTCCCCAGCGTAGATGTTGTCTTCGGAAGGCCAAGACAAAACCACAGAGCTCGGGCCTGCATACTTTCTAACAGCCTTGTGTTGGCCTTGGAAAGAGGGCCCAGTGCTGGGAGGCTGTACCAGAGAATCCTTCGCAGAATGCAGTTTAAATACGTAGGAGGGGCCCAAAAGAAAATCCTCCTGAGCGGCTTGTCAGCATGCGTAACCCCTGAGCAAAGGAGCCCAGCTTCTCCTTCAGGAAACGAACGTGAGGGGGCCACGTGAGTGACCTGTCAAGTGTTACCCCCAGGAATCGGTGAGAGTCCACGAAGGGTATAGCCACCCCTGCCGCTGAAAGGTAATAGCGGGAGACATCACGCCTGGTGAAGGCTATTTCCGCACATTTCCTAGCCGAGATTTCGAGGCGGCGTCTGGTCTAAAAGTCCGCGTTTGAATTAATGGCTTTTTGAAGGCGAGCTCGTAAAACTCGCCTTATCCGGCCAGAACTCTAGATGCCGATATAATCTGCCTAGAGCAATATTTGAACAGTGTGAGGCACGCACTTCTCAATTCCAAAAAGGCTGATAATTAATAGAGTTGGGCTTTAAATGCTACCCTGGGGCACTCCTCGCGTGACATTCTGAGAGGCTGTTTCACCGTCCTTCGAGGACATAAAGACGGATCTGCCAGACAGATAATCACATATCCACGCATACATGTGACCTCCGATGCCTACCGACTCTATGGCAGATCTTATTGCCTCATGTGCCACGCAGTCAAACGGTGCTTTAATGTCGATGAACATTGCTACGGTGATGCGACGCTGGGCTTTTGCACTCTTTATGTCATTGACAAGGGCAAGCACGTTGTCGATGCTGCTGCGAGACTGTCTGAAACCAGTCATCTGTGGGGCATACACGTTCCGCTTTGTCAAGTCCCAGTCTAGGCGACCAGGGACAATTTTCTCCACCAGCTTCCCCACGCAGCTCAGGAGTGCAAGGGCCGGTAAGATTCAATTTCCGTAGGGATTTTGCCGAGTTTGAGTGCAGAAACAAGGCGACCGCGTTTTCAGCCGGGTTCGAGGCGGCCCATTTCGCAGCGGTGGCTGTATGTGCCGAGAAGGAAGCGCTTAGCTTTGTCTCCAAGGTGCGACGAAGCTGCATACCTGATGCCACCTGGACCCGGGGCAGATACCTTGTTCACGGAAGTCAAGAAAGCATGCAGTTCTGCTTTTGTGAATGGCTGGTCCCTAATGGTCATATCTGTAGAGAAAAGAGAGACAGCTGTCAGGCTGGCAGGCAAGATTGGAGAAGACAAGGCTGTGACCTTGGTGCAAAATTCTTCAGCGACGTCTAGATCGGCCGAGCAGTAGGCGGTGCCCGTAGGCTACGTACTAAGCTCCAAATCCTCGTGAGAGGTTTTCCCAGGTCTAGTTTTGAGC
The DNA here is from genome assembly GCA_013339765.2 of Haemaphysalis longicornis. Classification (NCBI taxonomy): domain Eukaryota; kingdom Metazoa; phylum Arthropoda; class Arachnida; order Ixodida; family Ixodidae; genus Haemaphysalis; species Haemaphysalis longicornis. Next base: position 43,886,114 of record CM023457.1, on the reverse strand, counting down.
AGAAAGACTGCCATTCCCGCTGAACCAATTTCTTCATATGTCGCTGTACGAGCCTCTGTGCGTTTCTAGCGGCTTGTATATTTTTGGTTCTTCGCGTTTAGCGAGCACGCCTTTCAGCCATGCGACGCACCGCGCGGAGCGACATACTCCGCGCGGTCGTCGGTGCGTCGCTCCGCGCGGAGCGACGCACCGCGCGACATACTCGTTTGTGTCATCTGGAGGCACGGTATGCTCCATGTACGTCAGGTCGTTCCTGATACCAAGCACAACTTTTGAAAGAGCGTCACCTGTTGTAGACTGCAGTACAGTGTAGCCAGAGAGACGAACGTTTGCGCGTAACCATGACTCTGATATTGCGATGATTGGAAAGCGATGCTGCTGTATGAACCGTCGGAAGTCGGGAAGGCGGCTCCGAAGACCGCAAGCGTTCCATTGAAACACAGTGGCCTTGTTCTGTATCTCCAGAATTTTTGGCGCCACAGATCCTATCGCCATTGCGTGAGGAGAGGAAATACAAGGTCAGTGATTGTGCCTATGCCCTTGGTCACCGGAGATGAGAGCGGAGCCAGGATAACTCGAATGCCCTCCACAACTGAAACGATGAGCGTACAAATGTTCCCATAGTTTTGGTGAACATGGTGCCTGGGGCTGTTCTGGTTTGCCTGCTGACCGGAAGACCCCGCTGGCGCTGTCACACTCGACGATGCAGCTGCAGGCACTGTCCCGATTGAAGAAGCACCTGCAGGTGCAGGCAATGACTCCGGCGTATCCATGGATGCAGACTCGGATAACGGCGTGGGTGTCGCTGTAGTGGGCGCCGCAGGTTTCACGGGTCCGCAAGCAGGTAGGGGTGAGAAGTCATCGTCGAAGCTGCATCTAACGTGTTGGAGACTTGCGCTTGCCTTTTGGCGGCCTTCTGGGTTCCTGAAGGGCACTTTTTCTAAGCAGCACCTTTCCGCCGCTGCTCATGCAGAGTCGCCTTCGCTGACTTGTAGTCAATGTTTTTGTCACCCTTCATCTTGTAGATGGCCTTCTCTTTCCAAAGGACTGGACAACGGACAAACGTCGACTCGTGACTGTTCCCACAGTTCGGGCACCGAAGATTACCAGCATCACAAGCAGAGCTTTCCTGACAGCCACCGCACCGAGCTGAGCAGCTCAGACGTTTACACAAGGTTGCCACGTGGCCAAAACGCTGGCACTTGGTACATTGCCTGGATGTCTCAACATAAGGATATGCGCGGTAACGCATGTAGCGTAGGAAAACGTGTTCAGGTGCTCTTTTGGTGGCAAATACAATCTGCACGGTCTTGAATAACTTGCCTAGACGGCGCACAGATTTGACCGGTGTCTTCTGACGCAGAGCTACAAGGATATCAGGGTCAGACAGTTCAACTGGAATATCCCTGATAACTCCTCCTCCGCACTCACTCGAGCGAGGCTCGTACGCCTAGACAGGGATGCCCTGAACAGTTTTTCGAACGCGCCTTCTAATTTAGGTAAACTTTAACTGAAAGATTGTGCCTGGAAGATTTGTGGAAATACGGTACATACCCGCTAAAAAACGAGAGCTGTGCTTAAGGGCCCGGGGTGAAATGTTGAAGTTATTAAAGAATAAATATGAGCCAGTCATTTAACATCCTACATTTCCACAAAATGCATAATTGGCGGAAGCAACACAACTAATCTCTGTTTACACTAATACAAACAAGTGAATGTATATTACTAGAGGAACACAATTTTGAAAAAACAAAAACCAGAAAGTAGAAATATCGTAAAACTTTACTGCATAAATCAAAAACATGCATCTTATACACCTACAAAACAACGGTGAGTCTAAAAAGCCCCTGGGAACTCCCTAAATTTTCACGATAAATTGATAATTGCAGAAAGATATTCCGTTGAACGAAATTCTAATACACCTAAAATCATCACCATTATTAACAACAACAGTCTACCAAGATCTATTGGGGTGCTAAGGCCTCTCGCATTGACTGCCAGCCTATTATATGCTGCAACACTCGATCCAACGGCTGGCCATAAAAATTCGATAGCTACTCCCTCTACCACGTTATTAGCCTTCCCCTTCTTCTGGAACCGTCTCTCGGTATCCAGTCCGCCATCATAATTGCCCACCGGTTTTCCGTTGCTCTCTCACTACAAGGCCCGCCCAAATATATTTATTTTGATTTACCTGCATTAGAAAGTTTAGCTCTGTATTTCATCCCCGGCAGTTTCCGATAGTTGTATATATTTCTTGGATGTGAAAGCGATATCTCTTTTTGCATATTGGAAGTGCTTATCGAGTGCTGCCCAGCCAACACCTCATCTGCGCCGGATTCCCCTCTCGCGGTTGGCGTCAGAACTAACCATCTGTCCAAGGGAGTTATAATCTTTTGCATCTTTTAGCATTTTTTTTCTAACTTGAAGAGGGCGTTTCTACATGCGTATTCCTCCTACATTAGATATATTGATTATTATTTTCAGCCCGGTGGGTGTACTTTCTCATTCTAGTTCCTGAAGCATTTTTCGGCAAGTATTATGTAGTGTCTCTCCGCAAGACTATGTAAGCTGCAGTCCTCAAATGACTCAAGTATTCTCCGGAAATCATTAATCCTGAGTTCTCCCAGTCAATCTTTCTGAATACTCCCTCCAGGCATGCTGTGAATAGTTTTGGTAAGACGGTATTTCCCTGTCTTAGTCCCTGTCGGATTGGGAATTTGTCGCGTCACCTGCGAAGTGTCATCCTGCCAGTATATCCTCTATATGTCTCGTCTAGATGGTTTATGTAGTTCTCTTCTTTTACTTGGTCGTTTAATGCCTGTAGTACGGCTGCTGTGTGTGCGGAGTCAAACGCTTTCTCATAGTCTATAAATGCCATAAAAAGTGGAGTAGTTTATTCTGCGTATTTTGCGATCGCTTGATTTTTAACATGGATTTAATTCAAGGTAGAGTAAGTAACCTTTTCAAAACCCAGCCTACACTTTTGGTTGTTGGGGAATCAGGCGGTCACCTGTGTGGCTTAATGGGACTGGTGAAAAGCTTGTACAAAACAGAGAGTAAGCTGATGGGCCTGTATTTCTTGAGGTCCTAGGTATCTCCCCGTTTTGTGAATCAGAATAATGCTGGTGTTTTTCCAGTCTATGGGCACTTTTTGAGTACTGAACCATTCTGGAAGTGCGAAACTTTGAAAACGACATTCGCAACAGGGGATTAGATACACTGGGTTGCATTTGTAGAGAGAAAATACCTGCAAAAAATGAACGCTTCCTTTTTTAAAAAAATAGTAGAAAATGGACATAGAAAAGTCCTGATGAAACTACAAAAAAGGAGATGGAGTTTATTTTAAATGGCAACGCCGGCATTAGGGAGGAGTTAGAAGTGCTACGTAACACTCGGAGCAGCGATTATACGATGGGTAGATGCAAAGTAATGCTGAATCTGAAAAGAGAAAGAAGGAAACCAGTGTAAAATAGGAAACTTATCATGGAATCAATCAGAGCTGGGTTGATGGAGTTTAAAACACTCTTCAAAAACATTTTCGCTTCCAAACAAGAACTAGGATAGTGCATACACACTAATTAACGACCTGGCGATCGCAATAGCAGAATCGGGAGCAGCTATGGGAAAAGAAGCATGTAGAAACCAACCTGGCAAACTAACAAAGGCAACACAACTAATTGCTATACGTAAAAACAGAGAGTGTCAAGTACTGTGGACCAAGTTGAGACAACAGAACTGTATATATTGACTACAGAAGTAGAACAAACCGTATTCGTTGGTAAACATGCCAGTGACCGAAGAAGTGCTGCAAATAGGACGAAGCTTGAAAACAACTATGAGGTAGCCACCCATCGGTAACAATAGAATCTGCGTACTCCGAGATGACCAGGCTAACATTATCCACAACATGTACAGAATAAATAAGTTGCCTAACGATTCTAACATGACTGTTCAGCGATGTCAGAGCAGGGGAACCTCTTGACAGGACGACGTCTACTAGCAGAGTTCCACTAGTATTTAAGAGGAAGAAGAAAATGCTCTCACGAGCATGAAAAGAGCAAAAGCTGCAGGTGACGACGGCATAACCGTGGATATTTTGAAATAGGGAGGACGCAATGTGCTGGAAAAGCTTGCTAAACTTTTTTCGGAAAAACGTAACAATACACAAAAATAGGAACGTTACACAAATATACTGACAAAATCACAAACTATGCAGTCGTATCAGTATCCTCAAAAAACAGAAGGGGAATCTCTGGTCTCAGAAATAAAAGTTTGAAACAATGACGAAACATAGCAAAATTGGGCAAAGAGCTTACTTCTATTGCTACGAAAATAGATAATTGCGTATAATCGTTGTAACAGCATAAACGAAGATAACTGATGGAAATAAATTCTGAATATACGAAAAATACACAATTTGCCAGAAATAACACTTCCCAAAACGTTCTAAAATATGACTTTACGTCCTAAGTATTTCCACCTACACACGGAGTATAAACCAGGGCGTAACGAGAAAAAAACATGAAATGATAATGAAGAAATTCAAACAGCTTTTAAAAAAAAGGTGGTAAAAAATGGCCGCGTATCTGTTCCTTTCGTTGCAAATGGGAGAAAGCCGATAGTCGACTGGTGCCCATGTCCCGCTTTTCTTCAAGGCTCGCCTCTCATGCTGATCCTGTCCCGTCTGGTCTTCCCAAGATTACACGCTAGAGGTATCCTCAAGTCAATTTAAATTTACCGCGTTCCACTTCTCGAAGTCGCTGCTGCTGCTGCTGCTGATGATGATGTTGATGATGATTGCTATTGGTTTCCTCTTTGTAGCGGGGTGATGGCATGTAATCTTACCCAAAAAGGACTAATATACCAGTGTTTTACACTCTTGGTTTATTACTAGCGCTGCTTAGGGCAGGCACAAAAGCTTATTGGTCACAAAATACTTTTTTTCCTGTTACAGGTGGTAACTGTTCTAGGCAATATTCTCCTCTGTGCTTTTTGTCTGCCAGCATTTTAAATCTTCTTTTCGTCCGCTCGGGTGTCTCGATGGCAGCGCTCCCATGCGGTGAAGGCGCGCGTAAAATGGTGCATCTTACTACAGAGTTCATAGAACCCCGCTGCCTACTCCACGACCGTCCAAAGGGGAACGTAAAACCTATCTAGTTTAACCTTTCGCTGCTGTTGCTTTTTGATTTCTTCAATGCCCCTAGGAGCTATAGTAGCGCTCCCCGCAGCACGTGACGGTTTTCTCCAGTTGATGTAGTATTTCATTTCCTATCGCAAAAACCACGTATCCTTAAATTTTTTAAAGGAACACTGGAAATATCACTTATCTATTGATTTTCCATCTTATGTTTGCGTAATGTGTTGTTCTTTGTCAAAAACGGTGACAAGTATGAACATTGTCACCAGACCTAGACGTTTACCTTTGGCGGTGCGTATGTAAGACTATTGTGCAATTTGTGTCTTTGGCAGGGGAGCTAAATCCAGTCCCCGACAGGCAGACAGACATACAGACAGACCAACATTTCTGCGTATAGGTAGCCCAAGAGAGACTATCGTCTTGACGCTCGCTTCTGAGTGACCCAGACATGAATTGGTTTAAAGTGAATGTCTAAACTCCAACCTGCTTCGACCGCGTCAGGATGGCGATTGGCGCATTCGGATAGACGTCCGCTTTATACTGTAAGGAACCCAGATTTGATTCCGAACATGAGTTGCGTTTTTTTTTTAGGTGCTTGTTGCGCCGTTGTGGAAAGACACGCGTTATCATCATGCGCCATTTTTTATTATAAAGAAGACTTTCCAGCTGTGCGTTTTTACACAGGTTAGCCCTCAGTGAGACACAGAAAACTTCGCTTCAAAATTAGCGAAAATGAGCTAACCGTGTAGTGCCATGCATTCAATGAAATTCAAAATTGAAGGAAGAAACACATTGATTTATTAAAATGACGTAGGGTTGTCCGAAGGAGCCCCAGACTATGGCCTGCGTTCATTGTCGATTGGGAGGACCCGTCCTGAACCGCCAGAACGCTGTAGACGACAGCCCAGGCGCCGGGTCCTGTTCGAATTGTGTGGCGCAGCAAATCTCACACTCCAGCCCACGCACCGCCGATGATGGCACGGTGCCGTTGCTTATGGTGATATTTGCGCTGATACTATTTCGGGTTCACGCCAATAAAGGGCTCCCCTCTATCGCTTGAGCTCATTAAATGAATGTATAAGATGTTCCATGCTTAGTGCGCAAAATCTGTGCACTAGTATGTACAAGTGCCGTTATAATTTAAAAAGGCTTTGTGAATATCATAAAGCTTTGTATAACAGGCTTTATGACAACCATTACGTGTTTACAGCACGCCTAGTCTATAAGGAGACCTCCTTTAAACACACACCCATGCAGAACCGCTGTTTAATTCAGGAATAAGCAATTCCTGTTATCGTCTGCTCGCAAAGCAGTTTCGAACGATGTGTTACATGACTGTGTGTTTTGTTTATCATGAGCTCACTGGAAAGACTTCCGCGATGGGTTGCGTAGCATGCATTTCTTCTGAGAACGTTACTGACAGGATAGCTTGTACGTATTACATAAGCTGTCACAGATACAGTCGATGCACCGATAGTCGATTGAAGTGGTGTATTCTCAGGGGTGAGGCCGATAGGAACGCAGGTCCAATCGTTGAGATAACCCAGCTCATTTGGTAATGGTGGTTCCAGTAAAATGGTGCGTACTCACTCAGGGGGATTGGCCAGGAAATGGGGGCTATACCGAAGGGAAATTATGTAATTTTTGTAGAGAAAAAAAATATTTTTTTAAGAATAGATTAGCAGTGGATGCCTACAGAAATAAAAGTAAGGAGATTAGAGAAAGGAAGAAAAAAAAGTAAAAACAAACTTTAATTAAAATTAGAAATGAGAAACACTAAGAAAGTGGCACAGACGAAGCACTGAGCTCGGCGCGCATAAAACTTCACAGGAGAATCCAATGGGGTGAAATGATTTCCAACTCCGTACACGGCCTGATTCCAGGATTAAAGCGTGCAACGCACGCTAAAGATCCCTGTGGCAAAATCGCAGTTCCTTCACCGCGAATGACAAAAAAAGTTTAGCAGACAGCGGTAGGTTTAGCCGGCTGCATGTGCTTTCTAAGTATCTTCGTCGTATACAGGAGAAACGTCGGCAGGAGAAGAAGAAATGGTCGATGGTTTCTGGTTGTGTGCAGAAAGCACATCATGGCGACGGGGCCAGATTAGAGTGGTGCAAGTAATATTGAAATTTGTCACGACACACCAAAAGCTAGTGATGGTGACTTCACAAGCTCTCCACTAGCTTATGCGGCACTTCCATGAGTACAGAAGGTGCTCGAATTTTGAGCCTTTGTAAGCAGAATCAGGCATACTTTGAAGTAAGCACAGCCTATGAAAGCGAGTCGAAGTTATGAGGGAAATTGGCGACAGAACCTCCAAAACTAGACCGTGCAATGCCATTCTCACCAGGGCACCTGCCGATACATTATCCAGATACCGGCTTGGCCAGGTACGCAGACCAAACGAAATTCACGAAGGGAGGAAGGCAATAAAAAAGCAAGGGCTCGGCGTAAGGGAGGTGAAGGGGAGGGTGTAAGGGCAAAACAAACAGAAAATAAATGCGTAATGAATTATTGCCTGTCGTTTCGAGGAACCAAGCTTACGAAGGGCCAGGACTATTGCGAGAAATTCTGCGTGGAAAGACGTAGTAAAGTTAGGCAGCCGGAGGGAAAAGGCCCAATCTAGACTGGGAGAAAAAATGCCCATGCCTGCCTTCTCTTTCCGGACAGAAGCATCCGCTGCAACATTGGCGCGCAAAGGGAGACCGTTCAGATGATCAGTAGGAGGCTTGTTAAAAGGATGAGAGGGGATAATTTCGTGTTAGAGTGAAAATTTCTTCAAAAGAAATATCTAAGGGCGCATCTCTTTCAAGTACTGAGGCCGACAAGAGGGCCACATTTAATGGGCCAAGCAGAGATAGACCAAAGAGCGCCTGTGGTTGTTTTAACCGCGGCCATGGACTACCACAAACAACAAAGGACATGTAACGAAGGCTGTTTTTGCGGCTTGGATATGGGTGATTCCATGACTCGTAAAATGGATCTACGGGGAGGGCATGCATGCGTGAAACTAATTGAGGAATAAGGGTTTCCTTGTATAAAATTTTATTTGGTACATAACGGGGAAGACCCAGACATCACCGTATAGGTTGTCTTTCGAGCACTATGAACGGGCGCGGTTTGTAGTGAGGACTTCCGGAGAATACCACACATCCAAATTCGAAAAATGGCCGGACGTACATTTTGTAAATCATTTGTAGGGTGTCACGACGCAAGCCCAATCTAGCTCGTTTCTCGTGCGTGCACCTAATGGGGTTCATCTTCTTCCCTTGGCACGCCTTTGGCCCATATCCCCGTATCTGGATTAGACATAATTCGGCGTTAGTCTTCATTGTGGTCGATGCTGGTACGTCGAAAACCCCGATAGCTTGCTGGCCTGTTGCATCTTTTCATTATCCTCTCTACAATACAATGAGAGGCGCGTGCCTATTGTTAGAGGCGATCCTTACACCATTAAATGGGTTTTCTTCAGCGTCACCGTCGTGTGGTAGGAAGCAGATGATGGAAAGCGAGTAAAGGGGAGAGCTAAAAATGAAAGCAACAGCGTGACTCCAGATGAAAGGTAAACGGGAATAGGAAGGGCGCGAAGGAAGAGAGGCTTGCGAGGGGATTGAACTCTACAAAAAAAGAAACATCTGTGGAGAGCTTGTTCCTGCGAGACCGCGAAGAGCAAAATGAAATAAAGCAAACATACCCGAAAAGTCGTTTTCCGTGTTGCTATTCTTTCCTTTGTAACACATGGCCACTTGGGGGATGGGCCCGGAATATGCACCTTGGAGGAACTGACGTGCCCGTTTGGAGAAATTCGTAACACTGTGGATTCGAAGCGTAACAGTTGCAGAATAGTGCCTGCAGCGTGAAGCCTGAGGGTTATGCCACGGGAGTAGTACAGGTGCACGCCACCTTCGCAGAACCCAGATTCTAGGGAGGTTGTGGCGTGTTCCAGTCTGCTTGCACACTAAGACAAACAAATGAAAGAGAAGAAACTGACGGAATCACGCAACAGCAGACAAAAAGCCGTTGAAAGAAATCCATGCCAAAAGAAAAAGAAACGAAAGCGAGGAAAAAGGCGCAAGTACAAAAAATAAAAAAAGAAGTTGCTAATAAATCTAACCAGGGTTTCACCTTTACAACAAGTAAGCAGACTGGACCGGGCCGAGGAAATTTTGTGTTGAATATCAGAGGGTTTCGATAATGTAATACGGGCAGCAACTTTTTTGAATGTGGCGTGCTTTCATCACCCGCTTTCTTTTTTTGCCTGTCGGCCATAGCCCCGTGATTGCACTGTATGCCACCAAAAGCAGAAAACGCTTCTTAGGACAAACAATTCCCAAGAGAAACCTCATATGACCTCATCAAAAAAAATTAAAAGGATTTTGTAGTGATATGCAGCTTATTAAGGTAAAAGTACAATATAATCAAGTAACTGGATATGGGTGCCCTCAGTAGCCACCAGTGAAGCAGTGCAGCGAGAGAAAAAAATTGAAAGATGCGCCACTCCCTAGTGACACGCCCTTGGTGCGCACTGCCCTGGACCGATTACGTCAGCTCACTAATGAGCATATAGCATAAATCGAATTTTTATTGCATTTTATCCCTGCCCCAAAATATTATCATGAGCTCATTATTATCATCCCAGCTCTGCCTTGCCCGAGTTTCGCTCAAACTCTGGCCTCCTGGAATAGCACCGCTGCTCCAAAGGAATTCCGGTTGTTTACTGTAGACAAGATGTGCTTACTGGAACATAACGGTTTGGAAAGAAGTCGTTTATTGCAATGCAAAGAACGTTGAAACTTTCGTTTTCTCAGAAGCCTAGTTTCTCGCGCAATATGAAATTCTTTTTGGTTACTATGGGTTTTTGGATGGTTGCTTGTTAGTTTCTTTGGGAGATGAAATTTGCGAGGCTATAACCACCCAGTGACTTGAAATTATTCCCAAGACTCCGAACATCAATACACGTAAAGCAACCAAAGTGTAAATTAAGGTTTTCAGGATTCACTCTATTTTTTCTCTAAATAATTTTCTAACGAATCTTTGTTTTATGGCACAAACTAAAAATACTATCTACACCACATGTAAAATGAACCAATTTCTGATCAGACTGAGCATCATAAACGTTTTCGTCGACATGAGATGGCATTTGCTATAGAACCACATTTCCGGAACTGCTGTACACCTGTCGCCACGATGGCTGTTTGATATTGTTAAAAATCTCATCACATGAAGGTAAACCTTTTTTGAACCCATTCATATTAGTAACTCTAAAATGTCCAGCCATCACAAGGTGGTTTCTAAAACATTCCACAAAAACATGTGAAAGTTTACTCGTAAAATCTACATCAGAATCGAATGACAGTAAAGGACAAACAAAAGCAATAATTGTACAAATATTTAAATTTTATACATAATCTTTCCTGGTTTTCTGTTCATCTTAAAGGGGTAACAAGTACGCAAGTGCTAAAATGGCAGCGGCGCATATACCACGTGCCACTCTATCTCGTCTGTGTTTTTGAAAATTTTTGAAAATTTTTGCATAAATTATGCCTTTGCTACAGCAAGTTTTCATTTGTATTGTTAGGTGGGGGCGCATGTTATTGATACCTCGGCAACACTGGGCGCTACTCACATTCATGAAGAAAAATGTATTTTTCCACACGCACCCACTCACACTCTCGCTCACCAGTCGCCCTCACCACTCGCACTCACCCGCAGTCTTGCTCAATATTCGGCCTCACCACTCGTGCCCACTCTCACTCACTCAGGCTCACGCTCACCGCTCACTATAGGCCTTCCCACTCTGTCGTGCTCACTTTGCCCACTTATTCTGAACACTCATACTCACGCTCACCCCTCACTGCCACCACTCGCGCTCGCACTCATCACTCCCTGTCACCCCTGGCACGCGACTGTGCACAGCAGACCATAATGAGTCAAAGAACGGAACCGTATTCGAACATTACGGCGTAAGAAGTCCATCCTAATCATATTTCCAAATCGATACGCCGCAAGAGAGTTAATTATGCGATGCCCGATAGCGGGAGAACAGGGAATATATATTTTCGAAACTAAAAAGGATCGCGCTAATAATAACCAGCCTAGAGGGTGGCTGCTGCGACGAATAGCCAACAGCAAGCACTAGCGCAATATAAGCACTAACGGTGGAAAGTCGCGCAAATCGCGCGAGTGTACTCATGAGTGGTAAGCGCAGCTCAGCGCTCGCGACTGGTGAGTGCACTTGCACTCGGGAGTGGTGAGAAGGGCTCACGGCGAGTGGGTCTCACACTCGTGAGTGGTGTTCGCCTTTGCGGGTGGTGAGCGTGGCTCACGGCGAGCGCAGGGCTCGCAATCAATAGCACTCGCACTACAACTTCAAAAAGACTGCGAATCTCACTCACCAGAAACTCGTGAATGGTGATTGGGAGTGTGTCAGTGCACTCGTTAGTGAGCATGCCGATCTATAATGTTACCTATTTGCTTCATGGTTTAACTGCTTTGTTAAGAATGCTTCGCGCATTGATACAAAAAAGACTCAGAGTTTTATTGTTAGATAATTATGGGCTCCTGATATTGCCGTGGGCTGCAATTTAGTTGCTAAATTTGCAGAGTAAATGTGAACTTTTGCACCGTGGGTGCTCTTGTAGTCCCATATATATGCGCAGTTATCAATTTGGAAATTCTCATGCAAAAGTTGCTATTTTCTTTCGCTTTGTGTATCTTGGCATTACAGTTTACGCCTTCAGAACGTGCAGCGCGAGTAATCCTTCTCAGTGAAGACATCGCTACATTTCGGCAGCTTCTCTAGGCAAAGTATCACAACAGTTCAAGCTAGAGTGTATTTTGTACCTAGATGTACAAAATTAGATGATCCTTGTAAATATTTATTCTGATTCTGCTTAGGCGGCCAGTTGAACTGCGCTTAACGGTAGGCTTTGACAAATGTTTTGACTACTATTGATTTTTTCTCCATCTTCTTTTTCACTTATTTGTTTTCACGAGATCGGAGTGGTCTACATTAGGAGGTTGGCTTTGGTCTCCTGTATGGAGAGGTTTTTCTGAGGTGTCAGCCAAGGAAGGCTTTGACTAATTTTAAGCTGGAATAAACCAGAATAATTTTACTTGTTAATTGGTTCAGGACTGTGACGAACATTTCGTCTTCAGAAATTTCACCTCATGTAACCGCAAGTGATTTTGGGGGGGTCTTCTCGCTCTTCACCTCGATAGCATTTAATATCCATAATTTTGACAAGCATCTTTTTTATCTATTTGCCGATATTCAATTCGACATCCCAGCAGAGAAGAAGCTGACAAGCTTGAAAAGTTTGTGGATCAGTGTGCACGGGGTTTCAGAACGAAAAGAACTACTATGAGTTTGCAATGAATTACAACAGTCAAAAACCTGGATAATGAAAGAAATCGACATAGCCAGGGGTGCTGGTCGAATAACTTTGACATGCCCATTTAAGGAGAACTGTGTCGGGACAGCGTTTACAATCTCTGAAAACGATGACATCACCGGCCGGAGTGCATTTGAGAAATCGGTATGAGATAAACTGTACAGCACGTCCCTTGGTACACACACGTGGGACAATGCCGTAGGTGGTGACTAGGCGGGGCATAGGTAAAAGAAAGGGCTTGAGACACTACCATGCAGGACTTGCTGGACAACGAAAAGGACAGGCGTCGTCAGCATTGCTGTTTGGTTCCCTTTATCGTGCCCAATCACTTCTACCGAATAACAGAAGCTCTTGCGCGTTGGATATTTTGATGTTTACATCAACAACAGCACGTTTGCATAGAAGCCGGGCTGCTCGATGGGTGGCGCCACTGTCGGTAGTCACCTCGTTTCTTGCAAGGCCCACCGCATTTGGGTGCGCTGCCTACCCTAATTTTGTCGTGTTTGCTTCTGTGCTTTAAATGTTTAGGTATTGCTGTGAGCTTATATACGTGATGATGCTGCCTTGGAGAGTGTATTGCGTTTCATGATGGCCTTACAGCCAAGTAAACTAGTCGAACGCTTCTATGGTGGGGTACGCAAACATCGTTGCTATAGGCAGTTCCTGAGTATCGCCACCAGCTCTGAGCAGCTGGATACCTGGATGCGGCTGTTTTGAATAAAGAGGAACTCACGTACGATTTCAAATGCCGTGGGGTTGTGGTAATGTATCGGAAGTCTACATTTTTTCGGTAACCGATAGCTTGTTCCTTCTCTTTTCCAAGAGTGACGGCACGGGGGTTTGGGCGCTCAACAAACTCCCTCATTTGTAGAGGTAGTTTTATTGATAATCGTTGTAATTTTACCACCAAACAGCTCAAGCTGCAAGCACTTTCTCCTGCCTCCAATTTCCCCACCTGTATGAAGGAAAGGCTACCACCGATAGACGGCCACAGCGTCGAAACGGGGAAGGAGTTAAGGAGTTTGTGAATTAGTTTCGACGTTTCTATCGACTTTGTAAGCATTTTTGGCGGAAGAACAACTACTAACGTCATTTGACGCCTTGTCAAGACATTTAGGCGGTATGAAAGTGTAATGGTAAACGAGTGGAAATAAATTCGCCCCGTTTAGATACTGATAGCCTATCCTGACAACCCCAGCAGCCGTTGTAGCAATCTAGAGAGCACATGAATATGTGTACATATAAATATATATATATATATATATAATATATATATATATATATATATATAATTATATATATCTATATATAATATTTATATATATATCTCATTAATAAATATACATATAAATATACATATACATAACTCAACCAAGAAAAAATGAAAAGGCGTTGTCTGGATTTAGCCATTTGCGGCCACCAAGAAAATGTGCGGTAGGTCGAAGGATGTGAAACACGGCGTAAGAACGTTTACGCAATTTTATACAAATCTCAAACTTTTCACAACGTTTTTATTGTAGCTGCGTCTCGTCGACCTACAGCTACTGTGGCGGCAGGATTTGGCGCAGCTCACGCGGTCACATTTTCGTTCAGTTAATCAGGTGGTTGAAACATGTGGTAAAGCTGAGTGAATATGTTTTTAACTGCCACGAACCACGCAGCCAGCAAAAAAGACTTACAAGCATAAAGCATTGCTTTTCCACATGACGCAATCACTTTGTTGTGCCATGCAAAATTTATTTTGCAAACGCCTCCCGTGTGTCTCCGTAAAACGTATTGCTGTGAAATCAACCACGTTTCAACCATAAATAATTCCTCCACGTACCCTAGTCTCTTGAGCAAAGTCTATTTAACAAAGGATAAGTCTTAGAACTTTGTCTACCGCTCGTCTATTGTCGATCTTGTCTATCACTCGTCTACATTTGTTTATCGCTCATGCACGACAGTTTTTCTTAGTCAACTGTACATTTTTGCGTCGCACCTTGATGGATTGGCTGCCCACACCTGCATTTCAAGAGAATTTCGCAGCAAGATATTCTGCGTCCGCCAAACAGCATGCAGCAACAATACGGCATGAAAAAAAAAAACTACCTCCAATTTACGCTGGGAAAGTGCATGGAAAGCAAAGCTTCAAACGACACCCACAACAATTGCCCATGAGGCGACACTTGAATTCACACACGTGGCTCTACAAAGAGTGAAACCAGACATTCTGCCAGCCTTTACCTTGAATTCGCGGAGGAGGAGTCCCAAACGCAGCAGCACTGTCGGGTACGCCCGGGCTAGAGCTGCGCATGCCGCCTCCGTAACCCGGCCGACAGTCGGGAGAAAGTAAACGGAGAGGAGCATCTTTTGAAGGGTGCGATAGCGGAACCTAGCTATCCTGATGTACTCGCTTGGGGCTGCACCACCGCGCGACGGAAGCGCAGACACCAAAATAATTCGGCATGTGAGCTTAGTGATTCCCATTTATACCGCTTTAAAGTAGTTAGTATAGTAAGTTTAAGAACTGTGAGAAAGCTAAGGGAACTTTTACAATCACTATTTATCAAAACCAGTTGCTCCTATTGCCTTATGTAGAACCTATTTTAAACACAACCGATATGGTATTCCCCATATTAGAAAACGGAATCCCATTCGTGGCAAGCAGTGCATTTCTCTAGCTTTTCTACTGCGGCTAGACGTCTGCATGTGGTCTCTATAGAACCAATCTTTAAGATGTCTTCGCCGCACGACCATATAATGCTGTCAGGTCCTGTTTACCGGGAGGTGCTGCTGACGAAGCTCATCAAGCCGTGCGGAGAAAATGCGCGATGGATGGAAAGCTGCGCCAAAACTGGCTCAAACCAATTATCGCTAAAGCCGACTGCAGACTCGACGGAATTGCACCCCTACGCTAAAGCCGAGGTTGGAAGCTCCGGTGCGCGGGGAACGTTGGCGAAATTTGCCGCGCCATCTAAAGTGTGCTCCGTGAGTAAAACCCTCCGTCCTCCCCGAAGCCGCAGCTAGCGACGCTTCGGGAGTTTATTGTCCTGCACTCGACGAATAACCGTTGGCTGGTACAGGTAGAAAGCTGTGCTTTAAAATATCAATTGTCTACATAATCGTTACACGAATGAAGGAACTTACCCTTCCAGCTCGACATTCTACCTTTGCCGTGCGAAATTTGCCGTGCCATCTAAAGTGTGCTCCGTGAGTAAACCCCTCCATCCTCCCCCCAGCCGCCGCTAGCGCCGCTTCGGGAGTTTATTGTCCTGCACGCGACGAAAGAACCGTTGGCTGGTACAGGTAGAAAGCTGTGCTTTAAAATACCAATTGTCTACATATTCGTTACACGAATGAAGAAACTTACCCTTCCAGCTCGACATTCTACCTTGGCGCATTGAGGTTCCATTGCGGTTTTAATATGCTGAATATGTGCGTAAATCATACACATGTCATGCTTTATAAAGGTTGTTCTCACTGTATAGGTTCACCAATCTTAAAAAAGGTGTTTGTTCTTATTGCAGCTTTGAAAGCCAGCGCATAACGACAGACCCAAATTTACAAACGCCACGTGGTGCCACGGGCATTTCGTTGACGAGCGGGCATTTCATTCACGCCGAAATGACAGTGGGAATGACCGTGGCAGGCAAGCACCTGCGATAGTCATGCAACTGCGCAGAAATTTTGGATAGGACCCAACTTCGTGCAATATGTGAGTTTTAATAAACTTACAGAAACATGTTTCAATAGACAAGCACCCGGTAACTGTAATTTATATGCGCTAAAAATGAAAAAGCCCCCTCAATACACTTTCACCTTTGTCCTCCACCCTCTTATTCTATAATATTTACCATTGAGTTTCCGGTCTGCGTATGGGAAGCGCATAGCTATAACCCAAGCAATAAACTCCTTTGTAAGGTATGTGCGCCGTTGACTAATAACGGGAGCTGATATTGCTCTCGTATATAGTTTATGGCTGGCAAGAATTTATAGCAGTGGGCATCCACTTTTTCCCCTGCCGATATCTGGAGGAAGAACCTTGTCAATTAAGGTGCTGATAGCGAGGTAAATGTGCTTTCTTTATATGGGACTTCGTGAAATTAGAAAAAAACGCCCTTGTGGTAGATAGTTTGGTGGTACCAAGCAACACGTTTCCATCGACACGTGACAGGCCTACTTGTTTTACCCGGGCAATTGGACCTCCCATGCCCGAGTAATTTTCCAACGAGTTTTGAATTTGCGTATCCGAACCCCATGAATCACTCGTAGCAATAATCCCTTAGATTGGTTACTTGAGCACCATTGTGGAAAAGACCACTAGACTGTATTCTTGAAATGTTTATGGAAGGCATGAAGTTGCAGGTGTGGTCGTCGTCGTTTCTTCAGGTTAATAGCCGGGAAGGCAGAATATTGTTTGTTTGATGCTAATTGCGAGCTAGTTATATTTGTTTGCTTCAGGTGTGCTTTTGTAAAATTGTAAAAGCATGGACACGTCCTTGACATTTTTATGGCGTAATTAAAATGCAATGCGTTTGCATCGGAAAGAACTCCATCATAGTAATTCAAATCTGCTGAGGCATTGGTCCATATACAGATTTATTTCACCGGTATCCTGTGACATCACATGATAAGTAAATTTACCAGTGTCTTTCCATTTTCCCAATTGGCAACCACAGAGCTATACTACCAGCCATACACTCTTCGATGAGTTGAAGGGGCGCCGCTGCGGAGCGGCACAGGGGTATTGTGATCTGGTATGGTTTTGGCCAGAAGAATTTCTTGCAGTGGGCGTCGTCTGTTTCCCAGTTGCCGCCTTGCAGGCAACAACAACGAACATTTATTGAAAGGGATGGCTCAAGGCCACATGGGGAAGAGGAGGGAGGGGAGATGAAGACCTCAATAGTGTCCCAACATGGAGGAGTCCAGAACGAACCGCCAAAGTGTGGATAAAGTCTGTTTGATGCGGCCCTTCAGAAGAATCCAGTCCTCGTAAGCGAGTACCCAGGCAGGCCGATGTGTCTCACGTGGCCCTACGAGACCTATGCAGTCCCATACAAGGTGATGGATGGTTGGCTTCAGTGACTGCCCACATGCGTAGCAGACTTACGAAGGGTCGCATGGTGATGCCACCGCAGATGAAAGGTCTTCGGAAGCTGCTGCCGTGGAATTACCGCTCCTCATTGTTCTATTCGAGGCGTGCCTCCACCTGCCCATGACTTCATCTGTTAAAGCGTATCCGGAGCGCGCACGGTTCAGGAAGACATGTGCAGCGTGGCTAAGCCCAGGAGTCACTGGGTCCGGGTTAATGGGCACTGTTGAAAGGATCTCCTGTCGGCGGCGCTGCTTGCGGCAGCGGCGTTCGCCATCGGGATCAAAGCAGAACTCCTCAGTGCGGGAGCCGTCAAGCTGCGGGCGGAAATTTCGACAAGCCTCGCTCGCCAGCTGATGGGCCCACTCACTACCGAGGGCTCTTGCGTGCCCGGGTGTCAGGCGAACGGTCACAGTAATGCCAGTGCGCAGTCGCAACGTTGCACAGGAACGTTTAATGTTATGAGCGACTGAGTACCGTCTGGGTGGTCCAATGAGATAACGTAAAGCCTCTGCGGTGTCCGTAAATATGCTGACGTTTCGGTATGTTTGGGGATCAGCTGCCACTAGGCGTACAGCCAGCTGGACCCCCTCGTCGATGGCGCGAAGCTCCAGCGCTGTGGCGGTAGTTGGTATAGTCATCTTGAAGGTGCGGGTTGTGTCTACGGCCGGTACACGTGCAACGGCGGCGAGGGACGCCGTTTGTAAATGGCGCCGACACAAAGCAGCCACGAAGACAGAAAGTGTTGATGAGTCTTCTATGTTCAAGGGAGGGGCGGTGACCGAAGGAACATGTCTATGCGATGGGTAAGTTCCTTGGTGACGTGGAGTGGGTGCTGGCCGTTGCTCAGTAATGAGCTCATCCTCCCAAGGTGGAATGTGCTTATGTATGGTTGGCACAGACGTGTCGAAATCCTCACCGGCATGGCATAGTAAGCGGCGGCACTGGTGAGTGAGATTGCGACGGTCTTTCGCCCCCTCTGCCCTGGTTTGGATTATGCTTTCAAGATTGGGAAGACCAGCGTACCGATAGAGCTCCTCAATCCTTGTGTGTCGTGGAAGCCCAGTTATAGCTCGAAGCGCTTCCGGTAAAGGACTTCTAGCTGGTGGGTCTGGTGTTTTGTGAGGGGATACCACATGGCGCCATATGTGGCTTTGGACACAAGTACACTTTGCACTAAACGCCGAGCTACGTCCTGCGATGCCCCGCCAAAGGTGTTGGAGATGCGGCGAATGAGGTGCAGGAGGCTACGCCACTGCGGCCGAAGTTGCTTGATCCATTCTGTAGCGCCACCGTTCTGGTGAACGGGCACTCCGAGGACACGAACCCAGTCCTGTGGAGCAGGCTGGAGCGAAACGCCGTCAATGGTAAATGAATCCGGGAGCGTTCTGGCAGGTGTGCCCCCGTATGGCCAGGAAGTGTGTTTTCGCCAGCGATATTTCATTCCAGTGGGAGCTAGGAGGGCGCTGAACGTGGCTAGGGCCTTCTGCAATTGACGCATCGCGGCATCGGTTGTGGGGTGGTCATTGCCTCAGTCCAAATTGTGATGTCATCGGCATAGGCCGTGACATGAACACCTTCCACCGCAGACACCCCATGAATCAACTTCCTGAGAGCCAAATTAAAAAGAATAGGGGAGATGATAGCCCCCTGGGGCACCCCGCAGCAATTGGTTAAGGAAATGGTGTCGTGGCGGCGGATCGAATCTCGTATGTGCGGTTAGCCAGAAGCTCCGTACAAAATTGCGTAGCCGCTTACCAGGATAAGCACCTACTAGGGCATCGAAGTACCGCTGCGTGTGATACGGTGTCGTAAGCCTTTTCCAAATCAATAGCAACCATAATGTGTGGCCGCTTATACCGGCTTGCTCGCACCAACTTTCGTAGAAGGTAGAGACTGTAGTGGGTGCTTAAATTTGGTCGGAAGCCTGTCTGAGCCGGGTGGAAGTAGTTGTTTTCTTCTTCCAAGTGATGACTCAGTCGAGTCGTGGCCATCCGCTCAATTAACTTACAGGCGGTAGACGTAAGCGAGATTGGACGTAAATTTACAAGGACTGCAGGATCCTTGCCTGCCTTGGGAATGGGTACCACAACAGCGTGCATGAGGGCTGAAGGGACGACGCCACTGATCCATATGTCGTTAAGTGCCTGAAGAAGCTCCTCTTTCTGTGCTACTGGCAGATTGCGAAGCATAGACCAAGACACACCGTCTTTCCTGGTGTGCTAGACACATTGATTTGCTCAAGGGCAACCGTGAGCTCAGCAGATGTAAATGGCATCTCAATCTGTTCGCTGTCGTCCACTGGCTCCAGAGCGTAGATATAAGGTGGCGGTTGGGGAAAGAAAATACGTGCTTCGTCTCTTTTGAAGACCTCACGGGATTGCCCAGTTCGAAGTAGCACCGTATCCACTGTACCCTGCAGCTTTGTACGCCCGGCTAGGCTTCGGAAGGTGCTCCACAGTTTCCGGGACCCAGTGTGAGAGGAAAAAGAGTCGCAGTGCTCTTCCCAATGCTTGCGGGCAAGGAGCTTCACGTATTTTCTAATGTTCGCTGTCTGGTGGCGGAGGCGCACAAGGTCAACATAAGTGCGACCACCGGTCCAAAAGCGCTCCTGCAAGTCGTCGCGAACATTCCATATATTGATCAGGTGTTGATCAGGAGCAGGAGTGTCCTTGGTCCACTTCGACGACCGTTGTAGCACCATTTGCAGCAATCAAAATGCGATTTAGCAGAATTGTGAGTGAGTCTAAGTTCGCGTTGCGATGTCTTTCTGTTCCGACAAATTGAAGCTCCCTGAAACGGGGCCAGTCTACATACCGGACCTTCTTGTTAATTTTCCGCGCGGTGCCGGAAAGCCTGATCCAAATGGGGTAATGGTCACTTCCCCAAGATGAAGAGTCGCATTTCCATAATTACACCGTAGAAGGAGTTGCCCAGGTCAAATCGGGAATGGTGTCCCGCTGGCTTGGCGACTGCCCAAGCCGCGTGGGGCACGACAGATCATTAACAAGGATGAGTTCCGCATCTTCTGCTGATTTCTCGAGGTTGCGGCCGCGGATGTTGGTGACGCGATATCCCCAAGTCGTGCTGAGGGCATTGAAATCACCCCCAATCACAACTTCGTCCCGGAAGTACAGAGCACGCAACTGCTGCATCCAGTCAAAATTTGCACCTGGTAATTGAGGACGCACATAGGTCGATGCCACAAGTAAGGTCCTCCCTCCAAAGGACACGCGGACAGCCACTACTTCCTGAACATCATTGCACATGCCTGCAGTAGGCACCTGGCAGTGGTAGGCACCTGGCAGTAGACACCTGGAAGTAGGCACCTGGCACCTGGCAGGCACCTGGCACTAGCCACCTGACACATAAAATATCAAAACACTAAACACACAAAAAAAATACACGGAATGCCTGGCAAGCAGAACGTTTTTTGTTTGTTTTTTATGCTGAGTGCGAGAGATTGCTGCTTGCTTTAGGTCGTTCTTCTAAATCTACATCAGCACGTGCGGTCTAAAAATACCAAGTCGAGTTCAAGAAAGGAGCCGAAAGGCTTTAAAAAAGATCGTTGCAATACTATATTTTCGGTAAATTTCGGTTTAAGATGTGTATTTTTTCGCATATGCTGTTGCAGCGCACAAGTAAATTTATAAAGCATTCAGTTTCGGCCCTACGACACGAAATGCTCTCTTTCAACGGTGGACCTCTACCTGTACAGGGATTCGGGATTCGTTGTGCCTCTTGATAGGGGCTCGTTCATTTCATTGTCTTCCCGTGTTGCTGATAGCCGGCCAGAAATAATTGCAGGCCGTGGGCCTTTGTTACCTAAAGTTACCTAGCTGGGCTGGCGCTGTTTATTGCGGGCGCAGGCCATAAATATTACACTGTGGCCGGGAGCATCTTGGAGTGCATTGTTTCTCCCCTAGCCAATAGCAGCAATCTCTAGAGCAGAGCTCCAGAAACTCGACGTAACACCTTTCGCTCCGATTTCGCAAAACGCGCTGTCTTGTACGCACTTACCAGCGAGGACATAGCGTGGTTTTGCGGTCAGGCATTCGTCCATCCGGACTTTCTGCAACCCCTTGCGAAAATGTCGACCTACAAGCCTCATATGCCGATGCCGCTTGATATGCTTGAATACCAACAAAAGATTAAGGAATTCAGCGGCCTGCATATGAGCTTCCCGGTAAGTGAATATTACTGGTGCTTGACACGGGTACCGTGCACGAAGTTACGTTTCGTTGTGAAGTTGCTCCACCAACCCCATATCAGGAATTGGTGTTGCGAGTCACAATCGAAAAGACTCAAATAATGAATTATTCAATCAGTAGGACTCCTTATTTTCGTTTTAAAATGCGCAGGACAGGATTATTTATTGCGCTCACGGCGAACAATGGCGTAAGCACTAGCAGAAGTATTTTCGGGTAGAACTGTAGCTAATAAGTATACTTACCCCGCGGGCACAAACGCAGCTTCAGAACAAGTTTTGTTCTAGTGCGTTATTTTAAAGCAACAGCTTCACGATACCTAAAAGGCTGCCGGAATAAAGAAGTGGCGTCAAAATTATAAAATGAGAATAAAAGTTGACTGTCTTGACCATTTTGTTTCCAAACATCGTTAGGCAAGAGAAGCTAAAAAAATTTCACTCCGAGAAGATGACGAACAATATTAGGTAAAGGGCAGCAGCACTCAAATTGACGAGCATTCGGGGCAGCCCCAAATGTGGGAAGTTAGGTACTGCCCTGTGTGGGGGAAACTTGATCCTCCATGACTGAACCGAAAAACTGTGCTCCAGAGTGATTGATTCTTAGTTTTCGCGCCGAATGTGCTGACAATAAGCTCGCGAGGATAAAATGTGAATGACCAACCAGTTTCAAAGTTTCGGTCCTTGGTTGTCTCAGTCAGAAGTATTCGTTTCCGAGTGCCGTTAGAGCCATTCCCATCTGACGCTCTCCATTTCTTCAAATATAGGCAATTGCTGGAAGAAACAGATTTAGTTTATAATTTAACGAAAATATTGATAACCATTTGAGCTGAAATAATAAAGCACTCTAGTTGGAAACTAAACAAACTTTACAATAATCAACTCCTCAAAACCAATGTTTTATACATATTCTAAAAGAGAAGGATGACTTATGTAAAACGAAATAGAAAAGCAGCTTCTATATAGTACGCATAAAAATAGCGAAAAAGAGCAAACCCCGTAACCCCCTTCTTTTCCATAAATATGCATAATTGGCGGTAGTAACACTAGAGATGCATTTTTGCACGGATTTTGAAAACCAGAGAAATAAACAACACAAAAATAAACGACTAGAAAAATATCTCACAAAAAGGTTGTATTAAACATCTCTAAAAGCAATAACAAAATAATAAAGTTACAAACAACACATTTCACTGGCATAATAGTGCAAATGAGCATAATTGTTCGTACGAGACTGTGATAACCGAAAGTTGCCAGAAAGATAACATTTGACACGTTAAAATTTTAAATTAAAAATTGACCAGAGTTAGGGGAAAACCCCAAGGTGGAGAAAGTCATTGCGAAGAAAAATGTATCCTATAAGTCACTAAAGTTGACATCCACCTCAATGGAGCCGTATGGCTGCATTGAGGTGGATGTCAAATTTTGCAGAACCCACAGAGCTATACCCCACCCATACACTCTTTGATGAGTTGCAGGGGCGCTGCTTTGGAGGGGCGCCGGGGTATTGTGATCTGGTATGGTTTTGGCCAGAAGAATTTATTGCAGTGGGCGTCGTCTGTTTCCCAGTTGCCGCCTGGCAGGCAGAACGTTTTTTTTTGTTTTGATGCTGAGTGCGAGATATTGCTGCTTGCTTTTCTTCGTTCTTCTAAATGTACATCAGCACGTGCGGTGTAGAAATGCCAAGTCTAGTTCAAGAAAGGATCCGAAAGGCTTTAAAACAGATCGTTGCAATATTATAATTTCGGTAAATTTCGGTTTAAGATGTGTATTTTTTCGCATATGCTGTTGCAGCGCACAAGTAAATTTATAAAGCATTCAGTTTCGGCCCTACGCCACGAAATGCCCTCTTTCAACGGTGGACCTCTACCTGTACAGGGATTCGGGATTCGTTGTGCCTCTTGAATAGGGGCTCGTTCATTTCATTGTCTTCCCGTGTTGCTGATAGCCGGCCAGAAATAATTGCAGGCCGTGGGCCTTTGTTACCTAAAGTTACCTAGCTGGGCACTGCGCTGTTTATTGCGGGCGCAGGCCATAAATATTACACTGTGGCCGGGAGCATCTTGGAGTGCATTGTTTCTCCCCTAGCCAATAGCAGCAATCTCTAGAGCAGAGCTCCAGAAACTCGACGTAACACCTTTCGCTCCGATTTCGCAAAACGCGCTGTCTTGTACGCACTTACCAGCGAGGACATAGCGTGGTTTTGCGGTCAGGCATTCGTCCATCCGGACTTTCTGCAACCCCTTGCGAAAATGTCGACCTACAAGCCTCATATGCCGATGCCGCTTGATATGCTTGAATACCAACAAAAGATTAAGGAATTCAGCGGCCTGCATATGAGCTTCCCGGTAAGTGAATATTACTGGTGCTTGACACGGGTACCGTGCACGAAGTTACGTTTCGTTGTGAAGTTGCTCCACCACCCCCATATCAGGAATTGGTGTTGCGAGTCACAATCGAAAAGATTCAAATAATGAATTATTCAATCAATAGGACTCCTTATTTTCGTTTTAAAATGCGCAGGACAGGATTATTATTGCGCTCACGGCGAACAATGGCGTAAGCACTAGCAGAAGTATTTTCGGGTAGAACTGTAGCTAATAAGTATACTTACCCAGCGGGCACAAACGCAGCTTCAGAACAAGTTTTGTTCTAGTGCGTTATTTTAAAGCAACAGTTTCACGATACCTAAGAGGCTGCCGGAATAAAGGTGTGGCGTCAAAATATAAAATGAGAATAAAAGTTGACTGTCTTGATCATTTTGTTTCCAAACTTCGTTAGGCAAGAGAAGCTAAAAAAATTTCACTCCGAGAAGGTGACGAACAATATTAGGTAAAGGGCAGCAGCACTCAAATTGACGAGCATTCGGGGCAGCCTCAAATGTGGGAAGTTAGGTACTGCCCTGTGTGGGGGAAAATTGATCCTCCATGACTGAACCGAAAAACTGTGCTCCAGAGTGATTGATTCTTAGTTTTCGCGCCGAATGTGCTGACAATAAGCTCGCGAGGATAAAATGTGAATGACCAACCAGTTTCAAACTTTCGGTCCTTGGTTGTCTCAGTCAGAAGTATTCGTTTCCGAGTGCCGTTAGAGCCATTCCCATCTGACGCTCTCCATTTCTTCAAATATAGGCAATTGCTGGAAGAAACAGATTTAGTTTATAATATAACGAAAATATTGATAACCATTTGAGCTGAAATAATAAAGCACTCTAGTTGGAAACTAAACAAACTTTACAATAATCAACTCCTCAAAACCAATGTTTTATACATATTCTAAAAGAGAAGGATGACTTATGTAAAACGAAATAGAAAAGCAGCTTCTATATAGTACGCATAAAAATAGCGAAAAACAGCAAACCCCGTAACCCCCTTCTTTTCCATAAATATGCATAATTGGCGGTAGTAACACTAGAGATGCATTTTTGCACGGATTTTGAAAACCAGAGAAATAAACAACACAAAAATAAACGACTACAAAAATATCTCACAAAAAGGTTGTATTAAACATCTCTAAAAGCAATAACAAAATAATAAAGTTACAAACAACACATTTCACTGGCATAATAGTGCAAATGAGCATAATTGTTCGTACGAGACTGTGATAACCGAAAGTTGCCAGAAAGATAACATTTGACACGTTAAAATTTTAAATAAAAATTGACCAGAGTTAGGGGAAATCCCCAAGGTGGAGTAAGTCATTGCAAAGAAAAATGTACCCTATAAGTCACTAAAGTTGACATCCACCTCAATGGAGCCGTATGGCTGCATTGAGGTGGATGTCAAATTTTGCAGAACCCACAGAGCTATACCCCCACCCATACACTCTTTGATGAGTTGCAGGGGCGCTGCTTTGGAGGGGCGCCAGGGTATTGTGATCTGGTATGGTTTTGGCCAGAAGAATTTATTGCAGTGGGCGTCGTCTGTTTCCCAGTTGCCGCCTGGCAGGCAGAACGTTTTTTTTTTATTGATGCTGAGTGCGAGATATTGCTGCTTGCTTTCTTCGTTCTTCTAAATGTACATCAGCACGTGCGGTGTAGGAATGACAAGTCTAGTTCAAGAAAGGATCCGAAAGGCTTTAAAACAGATCGTTGCAATATTATAATTTCGGTAAATTTCGGTTTAAGATGTGTATTTTTTCGCATATGCTGTTGCAGCGCACAAGTAAATTTATAAAGCATTCAGTTTCGGCCCTACGCCACGAAATGCCCTCTTTCAACGGTGGACCTCTACCTGTACAGGGATTCGGGATTCGTTGTGCCTCTTGAATAGGGGCTCGTTCATTTCATTGTCTTCCCGTGTTGCTGATAGCCGGCCAGAAATAATTGCAGGCCGTGGGCCTTTGTTACCTAAAGTTACCTAGCTGGGCACGCGCTGTTTATTGCGGGCGCAGGCCATAAATATTACACTGTGGCCGGGAGCATCTTGGAGTGCATTGTTTCTCCCCTAGCCAATAGCAGCAATCTCTAGAGCAGAGCTCCAGAAACTCGACGTAACACCTTTCGCTCCGATTTCGCAAAACGCGCTGTCTTGTACGCACTTACCAGCGAGGACATAGCGTGGTTTTGCGGTCAGGCATTCGTCCATCCGGACTTTCTGCAACCCCTTGCGAAAATGTCGACCTACAAGCCTCATATGCCGATGCCGCTTGATATGCTTGAATACCAACAAAAGATTAAGGAATTCAGCGGCCTGCATATGAGCTTCCCGGTAAGTGAATATTACTGGTGCTTGACACGGGTACCGTGCACGAAGTTACGTTTCGTTGTGAAGTTGCTCCACCAACCCCATATCAGGAATTGGTGTTGCGAGTCACAATCGAAAAGACTCAAATAATGAATTATTCAATCAATAGGACTCCTTATTTTCGTTTTAAAATGCGCAGGACAGGATTATTTATTGCGCTCACGGCGAACAATGGCGTAAGCACTAGCAGAAGTATTTTCGGGTAGAACTGTAGCTAATAAGTATACTTACCCAGCGGGCACAAACGCAGCTTCAGAACAAGTTTTGTTCTAGTGCGTTATTTTAAAGCAACAGCTTCACGATACCTAAGAGGCTGCCGGAATAAAGGAGTGGCGTCAAAATTATAAAATGAGAATAAAAGTTGACTGTCTTGACCATTTTGTTTCCAAACATCGTTAGGCAAGAGAAGCTAAAAAAATTTCACTCCGAGAAGATGACGAACAATATTAGGTAAAGGGCAGCAGCACTCAAATTGACGAGCATTCGGGGCAGCCCCAAATGTGGGAAGTTAGGTACTGCCCTGTGTGGGGGAAACTTGATCCTCCATGACTGAACCGAAAAACTGTGCTCCAGAGTGATTGATTCTTAGTTTTCGCGCCGAATGTGCTGACAATAAGCTCGCGAGGATAAAATGTGAATGACCAACCAGTTTCAAACTTTCGGTCCTTGGTTGTCTCAGTCAGAAGTATTCGTTTCCGAGTGCCGTTAGAGCCATTCCCATCTGACGCTCTCCATTTCTTCAAATATAGGCAATTGCTGGAAGAAACAGATTTAGTTTATAATATAACGAAAATATTGATAACCATTTGAGCTGAAATAATAAAGCACTCTAGTTGGAAACTAAACAAACTTTACAATAATCAACTCCTCAAAACCAATGTTTTATACATATTCTAAAAGAGTAGGATGACCTATGTAAAACGAAATAAAAAAGCAGCTTCTATATAGTACGCATAAAAATAGCGAAAAACTGCAAACCCCGTAACCCCCTTCTTTTCCATAAATATGCATAATTGGCGGTAGTAACACTAGAGATGCATTTTTGCACGGATTTTGAAAACCAGAGAAATAAACAACACAAAAATAAACGACTAGAAAAATATCTCACAAAAAGGTTGTATTAAACATCTCTAAAAGCAATAACAAAATAATAAAGTTACAAACAACACATTTCACTGGCATAATAGTGCAAATGAGCATAATTGTTCGTACGAGACTGTGATAACCGAAAGTTGCCAGAAAGATAACATTTGACACGTTAAAATTTTAAATAAAAATTGACCAGAGTTAGGGAAGATCCCCAAGGTGGAGTAAGTCATTGCAAAGAAAAATCTACCCTATAAGTCACTAAAGTTGACATCCACCTCAATGGAGCCGTATGGCTGCATTGAGGTGGATGTCAAATTTTGCAGAACCCACAGAGCTATACCCCCACCCATACACTCTTTGATGAGTTGCAGGGGCGCTGCTTTGGAGGGGCGCCAGGGTATTGTGATCTGGTATGGTTTTGGCCAGAAGAATTTATTGCAGTGGGCGTCGTCTGTTTCCCAGTTGCCGCCTGGCAGGCAGAACGTTTTTTTTTGTATTGATGCTGAGTGCGAGATATTGCTGCTTGCTTTTCTTCGTTCTTCTAAATGTACATCAGCACGTGCGGTGTAGGAATGACAAGTCTAGTTCAAGAAAGGATCCGAAAGGCTTTAAAACAGATCGTTGCAATATTATAATTTCGGTAAATTTCGGTTTAAGATGTGTATTTTTTCGCATATGCTGTTGCAGCGCACAAGTAAATTTATAAAGCATTCAGTTTCGGCCCTACGCCACGAAATGCCCTCTTTCAACGGTGGACCTCTACCTGTACAGGGATTCGGGATTCGTTGTGCCTCTTGAATAGGGGCTCGTTCATTTCATTGTCTTCCCGTGTTGCTGATAGCCGGCCAGAAATAATTGCAGGCCGTGGGCCTTTGTTACCTAAAGTTACCTAGCTGGGCCTGCGCTGTTTATTGCGGGCGCAGGCCATAAATATTACACTGTGGCCGGGAGCATCTTGGAGTGCATTGTTTCTCCCCTAGCCAATAGCAGCAATCTCTAGAGCAGAGCTCCAGAAACTCGACGTAACACCTTTCGCTCCGATTTCGCAAAACGCGCTGTCTTGTACGCACTTACCAGCGAGGACATAGCGTGGTTTTGCGGTCAGGCATTCGTCCATCCGGACTTTCTGCAACCCCTTGCGAAAATGTCGACCTACAAGCCTCATATGCCGATGCCGCTTGATATGCTTGAATACCAACAAAAGATTAAGGAATTCAGCGGCCTGCATATGAGCTTCCCGGTAAGTGAATATTACTGGTGCTTGACACGGGTACCGTGCACGAAGTTACGTTTCGTTGTGAAGTTGCTCCACCAACCCCATATCAGGAATTGGTGTTGCGAGTCACAATCGAAAAGATTCAAATAATGAATTATTCAATCAATAGGACTCCTTATTTTCGTTTTAAAATGCGCAGGACAGGATTATTTATTGCGCTCACGGCGAACAATGGCGTAAGCACTAGCAGAAGTATTTTCGGGTAGAACTGTAGCTAATAAGTATACTTACCCAGCGGGCACAAACGCAGCTTCAGAACAAGTTTTGTTCTAGTGCGTTATTTTAAAGCAACAGCTTCACGATACCTAAGAGGCTGCCGGAATAAAGGTGTGGCGTCAAAATTATAAAATGAGAATAAAAGTTGACTGTCTTGACCATTTTGTTTCCAAACATCGTTAGGCAAGAGAAGCTAAAAAAATTTCACTCCGAGAAGATGACGAACAATATTAGGTAAAGGGCAGCAGCACTCAAATTGACGAGCATTCGGGGCAGCCTCAAATGTGGGAAGTTAGGTACTGCCCTGTGTGGGGGAAACTTGATCCTCCATGACTGAACCGAAAAACTGTGCTCCAGAGTGATTGATTCTTAGTTTTCGCGCCGAATGTGCTGACAATAAGCTCGCGAGGATAAAATGTGAATGACCAACCAGTTTCAAAGTTTCGGTCCTTGGTTGTCTCAGTCAGAAGTATTCGTTTCCGAGTGCCGTTAGAGCCATTCCCATCTGACGCTCTCCATTTCTTCAAATATAGGCAATTGCTGGAAGAAACAGATTTAGTTTATAATATAACGAAAATATTGATAACCATTTGAGCTGAAATAATAAAGCACTCTAGTTGGAAACTAAACAAACTTTACAATAATCAACTCCTCAAAACCAATGTTTTATACATATTCTAAAAGAGAAGGATGACTTATGTAAAACGAAATAGAAAAGCAGCTTCTATATAGTACGCATAAAAATAGCGAAAAAGAGCAAACCCCGTAACCCCCTTCTTTTCCATAAATATGCATAATTGGCGGTAGTAACACTAGAGATGCATTTTTGCACGGATTTTGAAAACCAGAGAAATAAACAACACAAAAATAAACGACTAGAAAAATATCTCACAAAAAGGTTGTATTAAACATCTCTAAAAGCAATAACAAAATAATAAAGTTACAAACAACACATTTCACTGGCATAATAGTGCAAATGAGCATAATTGTTCGTACGAGACTGTGATAACCGAAAGTTGCCAGAAAGATAACATTTGACACGTTAAAATTTTAAATAAAAATTGACCAGAGTTAGGGAAATCCCCAAGGTGGAGTAAGTCATTGCAAAGAAAAATCTACCCTATAAGTCACTAAAGTTGACATCCACCTCAATGGAGCCGTATGGCTGCATTGAGGTGGATGTCAAATTTTGCAGAACCCACAGAGCTATACCCCCACCCATACACTCTTTGATGAGTTGCAGGGGCGCTGCTTTGGAGGGGCGCCAGGGTATTGTGATCTGGTATGGTTTTGGCCAGAAGAATTTATTGCAGTGGGCGTCGTCTGTTTCCCAGTTGCCGCCTGGCAGGCAGAACGTTTTTTTTTGTTTTGATGCTGAGTGCGAGATATTGCTGCTTGCTTTTCTTCGTTCTTCTAAATGTACATCAGCACGTGCGGTGTAGAAATGCCAAGTCTAGTTCAAGAAAGGATCCGAAAGGCTTTAAAACAGATCGTTGCAATATTATAATTTCGGTAAATTTCGGTTTAAGATGTGTATTTTTTCGCATATGCTGTTGCAGCGCACAAGTAAATTTATAAAGCATTCAGTTTCGGCCCTACGCCACGAAATGCCCTCTTTCAACGGTGGACCTCTACCTGTACAGGGATTCGGGATTCGTTGTGCCTCTTGAATAGGGGCTCGTTCATTTCATTGTCTTCCCGTGTTGCTGATAGCCGGCCAGAAATAATTGCAGGCCGTGGGCCTTTGTTACCTAAAGTTACCTAGCTGGGCACGCGCTGTTTATTGCGGGCGCAGGCCATAAATATTACACTGTGGCCGGGAGCATCTTGGAGTGCATTGTTTCTCCCCTAGCCAATAGCA
This sequence comes from Haemaphysalis longicornis, assembly GCA_013339765.2. Taxonomy (NCBI): domain Eukaryota; kingdom Metazoa; phylum Arthropoda; class Arachnida; order Ixodida; family Ixodidae; genus Haemaphysalis; species Haemaphysalis longicornis. Next base: position 43,855,115 of record CM023457.1, on the reverse strand, counting down.
GCAATCTCTAGAGCAGAGCTCCAGAAACTCGACGTAACACCTTTCGCTCCGATTTCGCAAAACGCGCTGTCTTGTACGCACTTACCAGCGAGGACATAGCGTGGTTTTGCGGTCAGGCATTCGTCCATCCGGACTTTCTGCAACCCCTTGCGAAAATGTCGACCTACAAGCCTCATATGCCGATGCCGCTTGATATGCTTGAATACCAACAAAAGATTAAGGAATTCAGCGGCCTGCATATGAGCTTCCCGGTAAGTGAATATTACTGGTGCTTGACACGGGTACCGTGCACGAAGTTACGTTTCGTTGTGAAGTTGCTCCACCAACCCCATATCAGGAATTGGTGTTGCGAGTCACAATCGAAAAGATTCAAATAATGAATTATTCAATCAATAGGACTCCTTATTTTCGTTTTAAAATGCGCAGGACAGGATTATTTATTGCGCTCACGGCGAACAATGGCGTAAGCACTAGCAGAAGTATTTTCGGGTAGAACTGTAGCTAATAAGTATACTTACCCAGCGGGCACAAACGCAGCTTCAGAACAAGTTTTGTTCTAGTGCGTTATTTTAAAGCAACAGCTTCACGATACCTAAGAGGCTGCCGGAATAAAGGTGTGGCGTCAAAATATAAAATGAGAATAAAAGTTGACTGTCTTGATCATTTTGTTTCCAAACATCGTTAGGCAAGAGAAGCTAAAAAAATTTCACTCCGAGAAGGTGACGAACAATATTAGGTAAAGGGCAGCAGCACTCAAATTGACGAGCATTCGGGGCAGCCTCAAATGTGGGAAGTTAGGTACTGCCCTGTGTGGGGGAAACTTGATCCTCCATGACTGAACCGAAAAACTGTGCTCCAGAGTGATTGATTCTTAGTTTTCGCGCCGAATGTGCTGACAATAAGCTCGCGAGGATAAAATGTGAATGACCAACCAGTTTCAAAGTTTCGGTCCTTGGTTGTCTCAGTCAGAAGTATTCGTTTCCGAGTGCCGTTAGAGCCATTCCCATCTGACGCTCTCCATTTCTTCAAATATAGGCAATTGCTGGAAGAAACAGATTTAGTTTATAATATAACGAAAATATTGATAACCATTTGAGCTGAAATAATAAAGCACTCTAGTTGGAAACTAAACAAACTTTACAATAATCAACTCCTCAAAACCAATGTTTTATACATATTCTAAAAGAGTAGGATGACCTATGTAAAACGAAATAAAAAAGCAGCTTCTATATAGTACGCATAAAAATAGCGAAAAACCGCAAACCCCGTAACCCCCTTCTTTTCCATAAATATGCATAATTGGCGGTAGTAACACTAGAGATGCATTTTTGCACGGATTTTGAAAACCAGAGAAATAAACAACACAAAAATAAACGACTAGAAAAATATCTCACAAAAAGGTTGTATTAAACATCTCTAAAAGCAATAACAAAATAATAAAGTTACAAACAACACATTTCACTGGCATAATAGTACAAATGAGCATAATTGTTCGTACGAGACTGTGATAACCGAAAGTTGCCAGAAAGATAACATTTGACACGTTAAAATTTTAAATAAAAATTGACCAGAGTTAGGGAAAATCCCCAAGGTGGAGTAAGTCATTGCAAAGAAAAATCTACCCTATAAGTCACTAAAGTTGACATCCACCTCAATGGAGCCGTATGGCTGCATTGAGGTGGATGTCAAATTTTGCAGAACCCACAGAGCTATACCCCCACCCATACACTCTTTGATGAGTTGCAGGGGCGCTGCTTTGGAGGGGCGCCAGGGTATTGTGATCTGGTATGGTTTTGGCCAGAAGAATTTATTGCAGTGGGCGTCGTCTGTTTCCCAGTTGCCGCCTGGCAGGCAGAACGTTTTTTTTTGTATTGATGCTGAGTGCGAGATATTGCTGCTTGCTTTTCTTCGTTCTTCTAAATGTACATGAGCACGTGCGGTGTAGGAATGACAAGTCTAGTTCAAGAAAGAATCCGAAAGGCTTTAAAACAGATCGTTGCAATATTATAAGTTCGGTAAATTTCGGTTTAAGATGTGTATTTTTTCGCATATGCTGTTGCAGCGCACAAGTAAATTTATAAAGCATTCAGTTTCGGCCCTACGCCACGAAATGCCCTCTTTCAACGGTGGACCTCTACCTGTACAGGGATTCGGGATTCGTTGTGCCTCTTGAATAGGGGCTCGTTCATTTCATTGTCTTCCCGTGTTGCTGATAGCCGGCCAGAAATAATTGCAGGCCGTGGGCCTTTGTTACCTAAAGTTACCTAGCTGGGCACGCGCTGTTTATTGCGGGCGCAGGCCATAAATATTACACTGTGGCCGGGAGCATCTTGGAGTGCATTGTTTCTCCCCTAGCCAATAGCAGCAATCTCTAGAGCAGAGCTCCAGAAACTCGACGTAACACCTTTCGCTCCGATTTCGCAAAACGCGCTGTCTTGTACGCACTTACCAGCGAGGACATAGCGTGGTTTTGCGGTCAGGCATTCGTCCATCCGGACTTTCTGCAACCCCTTGCGAAAATGTCGACCTACAAGCCTCATATGCCGATGCCGCTTGATATGCTTGAATACCAACAAAAGATTAAGGAATTCAGCGGCCTGCATATGAGCTTCCCGGTAAGTGAATATTACTGGTGCTTGACACGGGTACCGTGCACGAAGTTACGTTTCGTTGTGAAGTTGCTCCACCAACCCCATATCAGGAATTGGTGTTGCGAGTCACAATCGAAAAGACTCAAATAATGAATTATTCAATCAATAGGACTCCTTATTTTCGTTTTAAAATGCGCAGGACAGGATTATTTATTGCGCTCACGGCGAACAATGGCGTAAGCACTAGCAGAAGTATTTTCGGGTAGAACTGTAGCTAATAAGTATACTTACCCAGCGGGCACAAACGCAGCTTCAGAACAAGTTTTGTTCTAGTGCGTTATTTTAAAGCAACAGCTTCACGATACCTAAGAGGCTGCCGGAATAAAGGTGTGGCGTCAAAATTATAAAATGAGAATAAAAGTTGACTGTCTTGACCATTTTGTTTCCAAACATCGTTAGGCAAGAGAAGCTAAAAAAATTTCACTCCGAGAAGATGACGAACAATATTAGGTAAAGGGCAGCAGCACTCAAATTGACGAGCATTCGGGGCAGCCCCAAATGTGGGAAGTTAGGTACTGCCCTGTGTGGGGGAAACTTGATCCTCCATGACTGAACCGAAAAACTGTGCTCCAGAGTGATTGATTCTTAGTTTTCGCGCCGAATGTGCTGACAATAAGCTCGCGAGGATAAAATGTGAATGACCAACCAGTTTCAAAGTTTCGGTCCTTGGTTGTCTCAGTCAGAAGTATTCGTTTCCGAGTGCCGTTAGAGCCATTCCCATCTGACGCTCTCCATTTCTTCAAATATAGGCAATTGCTGGAAGAAACAGATTTAGTTTATAATTTAACGAAAATATTGATAACCATTTGAGCTGAAATAATAAAGCACTCTAGTTGGAAACTAAACAAACTTTACAATAATCAACTCCTCAAAACCAATGTTTTATACATATTCTAAAAGAGAAGGATGACCTTATGTAAAACGAAATAGAAAAGCAGCTTCTATATAGTACGCATAAAAATAGCGAAAAGAGCAAACCCCGTAACCCCCTTCTTTTCCATAAATATGCATAATTGGCGGTAGTAACACTAGAGATGCATTTTTGCACGGATTTTGAAAACCAGAGAAATAAACAACACAAAAATAAACGACTACAAAAATATCTCACAAAAAGGTTGTATTAAACATCTCTAAAAGCAATAACAAAATAATAAAGTTACAAACAACACATTTCACTGGCATAATAGTGCAAATGAGCATAATTGTTCGTACGAGACTGTGATAACCGAAAGTTGCCAGAAAGATAACATTTGACACGTTAAAATTTTAAATAAAAATTGACCAGAGTTAGGGAAATCCCCAAGGTGGAGTAAGTCATTGCAAAGAAAAATCTACCCTATAAGTCACTAAAGTTGACATCCACCTCAATGGAGCCGTATGGCTGCATTGAGGTGGATGTCAAATTTTGCAGAACCCACAGAGCTATACCCCCACCCATACACTCTTTGATGAGTTGCAGGGGCGCTGCTTTGGAGGGGCGCCAGGGTATTGTGATCTGGTATGGTTTTGGCCAGAAGAATTTATTGCAGTGGGCGTCGTCTGTTTCCCAGTTGCCGCCTGGCAGGCAGAACGTTTTTTTTTGTTTTGATGCTGAGTGCGAGATATTGCTGCTTGCTTTTCTTCGTTCTTCTAAATGTACATCAGCACGTGCGGTGTAGGAATGCCAAGTCTTTCAAGAAAGGATCCGAAAGGCTTTAAAACAGATCGTTGCAATATTATAATTTCGGTAAATTTCGGTTTAAGATGTGTATTTTTTCGCATATGCTGTTGCAGCGCACAAGTAAATTTATAAAGCATTCAGTTTCGGCCCTACGCCACGAAATGCTCCTCTTTCAACGGTGGACCTCTACCTGTACAGGGATTCGGGATTCGTTGTGCCTCTTGAATAGGGGCTCGTTCATTTCATTGTCTTCCCGTGTTGCTGATAGCCGGCCAGAAATAATTGCAGGCCGTGGGCCTTTGTTACCTAAAGTTACCTAGCTGGGCACGCGCTGTTTATTGCGGGCGCAGGCCATAAATATTACACTGTGGCCGGGAGCATCTTGGAGTGCATTGTTTCTCCCCTAGCCAATAGCAGCAATCTCTAGAGCAGAGCTCCAGAAACTCGACGTAACACCTTTCGCTCCGATTTCGCAAAACGCGCTGTCTTGTACGCACTTACCAGCGAGGACATAGCGTGGTTTTGCGGTCAGGCATTCGTCCATCCGGACTTTCTGCAACCCCTTGCGAAAATGTCGACCTACAAGCCTCATATGCCGATGCCGCTTGATATGCTTGAATACCAACAAAAGATTAAGGAATTCAGCGGCCTGCATATGAGCTTCCCGGTAAGTGAATATTACTGGTGCTTGACACGGGTACCGTGCACGAAGTTACGTTTCGTTGTGAAGTTGCTCCACCAACCCCATATCAGGAATTGGTGTTGCGAGTCACAATCGAAAAGACTCAATAATGAATTATTCAATCAATAGGACTCCTTATTTTCGTTTTAAAATGCGCAGGACAGGATTATTTATTGCGCTCACGGCGAACAATGGCGTAAGCACTAGCAGAAGTATTTTCGGGTAGAACTGTAGCTAATAAGTATACTTACCCAGCGGGCACAAACGCAGCTTCAGAACAAGTTTTGTTCTAGTGCGTTATTTTAAAGCAACAGCTTCACGATACCTAAGAGGCTGCCGGAATAAAGGTGTGGCGTCAAAATTATAAAATGAGAATAAAAGTTGACTGTCTTGACCATTTTGTTTCCAAACATCGTTAGGCAAGAGAAGCTAAAAAAATTTCACTCCGAGAAGATGACGAACAATATTAGGTAAAGGGCAGCAGCACTCAAATTGACGAGCATTCGGGGCAGCCCCAAATGTGGGAAGTTAGGTACTGCCCTGTGTGGGGGAAACTTGATCCTCCATGACTGAACCGAAAAACTGTGCTCCAGAGTGATTGATTCTTAGTTTTCGCGCCGAATGTGCTGACAATAAGCTCGCGAGGATAAAATGTGAATGACCAACCAGTTTCAAAGTTTCGGTCCTTGGTTGTCTCAGTCAGAAGTATTCGTTTCCGAGTGCCGTTAGAGCCATTCCCATCTGACGCTCTCCATTTCTTCAAATATAGGCAATTGCTGGAAGAAACAGATTTAGTTTATAATTTAACGAAAATATTTATAACCATTTGAGCTGAAATAATAAAGCACTCTAGTTGGAAACTAAACAAACTTTACAATGATCAACTCCTCAAAACCAATGTTTTATACATATTCTAAAAGAGAAGGATGACCTATGTAAAACGAAATAGAAAAGCAGCTTCTATATAGTACGCCTAAAAATAGCGAAAATGAGCAAACCCCGTAACCCCCTTCTTTTCCATAAATATGCATAATTGGCGGTAGTAACACTAGAGATGCATTTTTGCACGGATTTTGAAAACCAGAGAAATAAACAACACAAAAATAAACGACTACAAAAATATCTCACAAAAAGGTTGTATTAAACATCTCTAAAAGCAATAACAAAATAATAAAGTTACAAACAACACATTTCACTGGCATAATAGTGCAAATGAGCATAATTGTTCGTACGAGACTGTGATAACCGAAAGTTGCCAGAAAGATAACATTTGACACGTTAAAATTTTAAATAAAAATTGACCAGAGTTAGGGAAAATCCCCAAGGTGGAGTAAGTCATTGCAAAGAAAAATCTACCCTATAAGTCACTAAAGTTGACATCCACCTCAATGGAGCCGTATGGCTGCATTGAGGTGGATGTCAAATTTTGCAGAACCCACAGAGCTATACCCCCACCCATACACTCTTTGATGAGTTGCAGGGGCGCTGCTTTGGAGGGGCGCCGGGGTATTGTGATCTGGTATGGTTTTGGCCAGAAGAATTTATTGCAGTGGGCGTCGTCTGTTTCCCAGTTGCCGCCTGGCAGGCAGAACGTTTTTTTTTTGTTTTGATGCTGAGTGCGAGATATTGCTGCTTGCTTTTCTTCGTTCTTCTAAATGTACATCAGCACGTGCGGTGTAGAAATGCCAAGTCTAGTTCAAGAAAGAATCCGAAAGGCTTTAAAACAGATCGTTGCAATATTATAATTTCGGTAAATTTCGGTTTAAGATGTGTATTTTTTCGCATATGCTGTTGCAGCGCACAAGTAAATTTATAAAGCATTCAGTTTCGGCCCTACGCCACGAAATGCCCTCTTTCAACGGTGGACCTCTACCTGTACAGGGATTCGGGATTCGTTGTGCCTCTTGAATAGGGGCTCGTTCATTTCATTGTCTTCCCGTGTTGCTGATAGCCGGCCAGAAATAATTGCAGGCCGTGGGCCTTTGTTACCTATAGTTACCTAGCTGGGCTGCCGCTGTTTATTGCGGGCACAGGCCATAAATATTACACTGTGGCCGGGAGCATCTTGGAGTGCTTTGTTTCTCCCCTAGCCAATAGCATCAATCTCTAGAGCAGAGCTCCAGAAACTCGACGTAACACCTTTCGCTCCGATTTCGCAAAACGCGCTGTCTTGTACGCACTTACCAGCGAGGACATAGCGTGGTTTTGCGGTCAGGCATTCGTCCATCCGGACTTTCTGCAACCCCTTGCGAAAATGTCGACCTACAAGCCTCATATGCCGATGCCGCTTGATATGCTTGAATACCAACAAAAGATTAAGGAATTCAGCGGCCTGCATATGAGCTTCCCGGTAAGTGAATATTACTGGTGCTTTACACGGGTACGGTGCACGAAGTTACGTTTCATTGTGAAGAAGCTCCACCACCCCCATATCAGGTATTGGTGTTGCGAGTCACAATCGAAAAGACTCAATTAATGAATTATTCAATCAATAGGACTCCTTATTTTCCTTTTAAAATGCGCAGGACAGGATTATTTATTGCGCTCACGGCGAACAATGGCGTAAGCACTAGCAGAAGTATTTTCGGGTAGAACTGTAGCTAAGTCAGTATAAGTATACTTACCCAGCGGGCACAAACGCAGCTTCAGAACAAGTTTTGTTCTAGTGCGTTATTTTAAAGCAACAGCTTCACGATACCTAAGAGGCTGCCGGAATAAAGGTAGTGGCGTCAAAATTATAAAATGAGAATAAAAGTTGACTGTCTTGACCATTTTGTTTCCAAACATCGTTAGGCAAGAGAAGCTAAAAAAATTTCACTCCGAGAAGATGACGAACAATATTAGGTAAAGGGCAGCAGCACTCAAATTGACGAGCATTCGGGGCAGCCCCAAATGTGGGAAGTTAGGTACTGCCCTGTGTGGGGGAAACTTGATCCTCCATGACTGAACCGAAAAACTGTGCTCCAGAGTGATTGATTCTTAGTTTTCGCGCCGAATGTGCTGACAATAAGCTCGCGAGGATAAAATGTGAATGACCAACCAGTTTCAAAGTTTCGGTCCTTGGTTGTCTCAGTCAGAAGTATTCGTTTCCGAGTGCCGTTAGAGCCATTCCCATCTGACGCTCTCCATTTCTTCAAATATAGGCAATTGCTGCAAGAAACAGATTTATTTTATAATTTAACGAAAATATTTATAACCATTTGAGCTGAAATAATAAAGCACTCTAGTTGGAAACTAAACAAACTTTACAATGATCAACTCCTCAAAACCAATGTTTTATACATATTCTAAAAGAGAAGGATGACCTTATGTAAAACGAAATAGAAAAGCAGCTTCTATATAGTACGCCTAAAAATAGCGAAAATGAGCAAACCCCGTAACCCGCTTCTTTTCCATAAATATGCATAATTGCCGGTAGTAACACTAGAGATGCATTTTTGCACGGATTTTGAAAACGAGAGAAATAAACAACACAAAAATAAACGACTACAAAAATATCTCACAAAAAGGTTGTATTAAACATCTCTAAAAGCAATAACAAAATATTAAAGTTACAAACAACACATTTCACTTGCATAATAGTGCAAATGAGCATAATTGTTCGTACGAGACTGTGATAAACGAAAGTTGCCAGAAAGATAACATTTGACACGTTAAAATTTTAAATAAAAATTGACCAGAGTTAGGGGAAATCCCCAAGGTGGAGTAAGTCGTTGCAAAGAAAATTGTACCCTATAAGTCACTAAAGTTGACATCCACCTCAATGGAGCCGTATGGCTGCATTGAGGTGGATGTCAAATTTTGCAGAACCCACAGAGCTATACCCCCACCCATACACTCTTTGATGAGTTGCAGGGGCGCTGCTTTGGAGGGGCGCCGGGGTATTGTGATCTGGTATGGTTTTGGCCAGAAGAATTTATTGCAGTGGGCGTCGTCTGTTTCCCAGTTGCCGCCTGGCAGGCAGAACGTTTTTTTTTGTTTTGATGCTGAGTGCGAGATATTGCTGCTTGCTTTTCTTCGTTCTTCTAAATGTACATCAACACGTGCGGTGTAGGAATGCCAAGTCTTTCAAGAAAGGATCCGAAAGGCTTTAAAACAGATCGTTGCAATATTATAATTTCGGTAAATTTCGGTTTAAGATGTGTATTTTTTTCGCCTATGCCGTTGCAACGCACAAATAAATTTATAAAGCATTCAGTTTCGGCCCTACGCCACGAAATGCTCGCTTTCAGCGGTGGACCTCTACCTGTACGGGGATTCGGGATTCGTTGTGCCTCTTGAATAGGGGCTCGTTCATTTCATTGTCTTCCCGTGTTGCTGATAGCCGGCCAGAAATAATTGCAGGCCGTGGGCCTTTGTTACCTAAAGTTACCTAGCTGGGCCTGCGCTGTTTATTGCGGGTGCAGGCCATAAATATTACACTGTGGCCGGGAGCATCTTGGAGTGCATTGTTTCTCCCCTAGCCAATAGCAGCAATCTCTAGAGCAGAGCTCCAGAAACTCGACGTAACACCTTTCGCTCCGATTTCGCAAAACGCGCTGTCTTGTACGCACTTACCAGCGAGGACATAGCGTGGTTTTGCGGTCAGGCATTCGTCCATCCGGACTTTCTGCAACCCCTTGCGAAAATGTCGACCTACAAGCCTCATATGCCGATGCCGCTTGATATGCTTGAATACCAACAAAAGATTAAGGAATTCAGCGGCCTGCATATGAGCTTCCCGGTAAGTGAATATTACTGGTGCTTGACACGGGTACCGTGCACGAAGTTACGTTTCGTTGTGAAGTTGCTCCACCAACCCCATATCAGGAATTGGTGTTGCGAGTCACAATCGAAAAGATTCAAATAATGAATTATTCAATCAATAGGACTCCTTATTTTCGTTTTAAAATGCGCAGGACAGGATTATTTATTGCGCTCACGGCGAACAATGGCGTAAGCACTAGCAGAAGTATTTTCGGGTAGAACTGTAGCTAATAAGTATACTTACCCAGCGGGCACAAACGCAGCTTCAGAACAAGTTTTGTTCTAGTGCGTTATTTTAAAGCAACAGCTTTCACGATACCTAAGAGGCTGCCGGAATAAAGGTAGTGGCGTCAAAATTATAAAATGAGAATAAAAGTTGACTGTCTTGACCATTTTGTTTCCAAACATCGTTAGGCAAGAGAAGCTAAAAAAATTTCACTCCGAGAAGATGACGAACAATATTAGGTAAAGGGCAGCAGCACTCAAATTGACGAGCATTCGGGGCAGCCCCAAATGTGGGAAGTTAGGTACTGCCCTGTGTGGGGGAAACTTGATCCTCCATGACTGAACCGAAAAACTGTGCTCCAGAGTGATTGATTCTTAGTTTTCGCGCCGAATGTGCTGACAATAAGCTCGCGAGGATAAAATGTGAATGACCAACCAGTTTCAAAGTTTCGGTCCTTGGTTGTCTCAGTCAGAAGTATTCGTTTCCGAGTGCCGTTAGAGCCATTCCCATCTGACGCTCTCCATTTCTTCAAATATAGGCAATTGCTGGAAGAAACAGATTTAGTTTATAATTTAACGAAAATATTGATAACCATTTGAGCTGAAATAATAAAGCACTCTAGTTGGAAACTAAACAAACTTTACAATAATCAACTCCTCAAAACCAATGTTTTATACATATTCTAAAAGAGAAGGATGACTTATGTAAAACGAAATAGAAAAGCAGCTTCTATATAGTACGCATAAAAATAGCGAAAAGAGCAAACCCCGTAACCCCCTTCTTTTCCATAAATATGCATAATTGGCCGGTAGTAACACTAGAGATGCATTTTTGCACGGATTTTGAAAACCAGAGAAATAAACAACACAAAAATAAACGACTACGAAAATATGTCACAGAAAGGATGTATTAAACATCTCTAAAAGCAATAACAAAATAATAAAGTTACAAACAACACATTTCACTGGCATAATAGTGCAAATGAGCATAATTGTTCGTACGAGACTGTGATAACCGAAAGTTGCCAGAAAGATAACATTTGACACGTTAAAATTTTAAATAAAAATTGACCAGAGTTAGGGGAAATCCCCAAGGTGGAGTAAGTCATTGCAAAGAAAATCGTACCCTATAAGTCACTAAAGTTGACATCCACCTCAATGGAGCCGTATGGCTGCATTGAGGTGGATGTCAAATTTTGCAGAACCCACAGAGCTATACCCCCACCCATACACTCTTTGATGAGTTGCAGGGGCGCTGCTTTGGAGGGGCGCCAGGGTATTGTGATCTGGTATGGTTTTGGCCAGAAGAATTTATTGCAGTGGGCGTCGTCTGTTTCCCAGTTGCCGCCTGGCAGGCAGAACGTTTTTTTTTGTTTTGATGCTGAGTGCGAGATATTGCTGCTTGCTTTTCTTCGTTCTTCTAAATGTACATCAGCACGTGCGGTGTAGGAATGCCAAGTCTAGTTCAAGAAAGAATCCGAAAGGCTTTAAAACAGATCGTTGCAATATTATAATTTCGGTAAATTTCGGTTTAAGATGTGTATTTTTTCGCCTATGCCTGTTGCAGCGCACAAGTAAATTTATAAAGCATTCAGTTTCGGCCCTACGCCACGAAATGCTCGCTTTCAACGATGGACCTCTACCTGTACGGGGATTCGGGATTCGTTGTGCCTCTTGAATAGGGGCTCGTTCATTTCATTGTCTTCCCGTGTTGCTGATAGCCGGCCAGAAATAATTGTAGGCCGTGGGCCTTTGTTACCTAAAGTTACCTAGCTGGGCCGGCGCTGTTTATTGCGGGCGCAGGCCATAAATATTACACTGTGGCCGGGAGCATCTTGGAGTGCATTGTTTCTCCCCTAGCCAATAGCAGCAATCTCTAGAGCAGAGCTCCAGAAACTCGACGTAACACCTTTCGCTCCGATTTCGCAAAACGCGCTGTCTTGTACGCACTTACCAGCGAGGACATAGCGTGGTTTTGCGGTCAGGCATTCGTCCATCCGGACTTTCTGCAACCCCTTGCGAAAATGTCGACCTACAAGCCTCATATGCCGATGCCGCTTGATATGCTTGAATACCAACAAAAGATTAAGGAATTCAGCGGCCTGCATATGAGCTTCCCGGTAAGTGAATATTACTGGTGCTTGACACGGGTACCGTGCACGAAGTTACGTTTCGTTGTGAAGTTGCTCCACCAACCCCATATCAGGTAATTGGTGTTGCGAGTCACAATCGAAAAGACTCAAATAATGAATTATTCAATCAATAGGACTCCTTATTTTCCTTTTAAAATGCGCAGGACAGGATTATTTATTGCGCTCACGGCGAACAATGGCGTAAGCACTAGCAGAAGTATTTTCGGGTAGAAATGTAGCTAATAGTCAGTTATAAAGTATACTTACCCAGCGGGCGCAAACGCAGCTTCAGAACAAGTTTTGTTCTAGTGCGTTATTTTAAAGCAACAGCTTCACGATACCTAAGAGGCTGCCGGAATAAAGGTGTGGCGTCAAAATTATAAAATGAGAATAAAAGTTGACTGTCTTGACCATTTTGTTTCCAAACATCGTTAGGCAAGAGAAGCTAAAAAATTTCACTCCGAGAAGATGACGAACAATATTAGGTAAAGGGCAGCAGCACTCAAATTGACGAGCATTCGGGGCAGCCCCAAATGTGGGAAGTTAGGTACTGCCCTGTGTGGGGGAAACTTGATCCTCCATGACTGAACCGAAAAACTGTGCTCCAGAGTGATTGATTCTTAGTTTTCGCGCCGAATGTGCTGACAATAAGCTCGCGAGGATAAAATGTGAATGACCAACCAGTTTCAAAGTTTCGGTCCTTGGTTGTCTCAGTCAGAAGTATTCGTTTCCGAGTGCCGTTAGAGCCATTCCCATCTGACGCTGTCCATTTCTTCAAATATAGGCAATTGCTGGAAGAAACAGATTTAGTTTATAATTTAACGAAATTATTGATAACCATTTGAGCTGAAATAATAAAGCACTCTAGTTGGAAACTAAACAAACTTTACAATAATCAACTCCTCAAAACCAATGTTTTATACATATTCTAAAAGAGAAGGATGACTTATGTAAAACAAAATAGAAAGCAGCTTCTATATAGTACGCATAAAAATAGCGAAAAAGAGCAAACCCCGTAACCCCCTTCTTTTCCATAAATATGCATAATGGGCGGCAGTAACACGTCTAATGGTTATAATATACTAACTAGAGATGCATTTTTGCACGGATTTTTGAAAAGCAGAGAAATATACAACATATAAAAAACGACTACAAAAATATCTCACAAATAGGTTGCATTAGAAATGTCTAAAAAGAATAACAAAATAATAAATTTACAAACAACAGATTTCACTGGCATAATAGTGCAAATGAGCATAATTGTTCGTGCGAGTTTGTGATAACCGAAATTTGCGAGAAAGATAACATTTGACACGTTAAATTTTTAAATAAAAAATTGACCAGTTAGGGGAAATCCCCAATGTGGAGTAAGTCATTGCGAAGAAAAATGTACCCTATAGGTCACAAAATTTGACATCCACATTAATACACCCGTATCGCTGCATTGAGGTGGATGTCAAATTTTGCAGCACCCACAGAGCTATACACCCAGCCATACACTCTTCGATGACTTGCAGGGGCGCTGCTGTGGAGGGGCGCCGGTGTATTCTAAGGTCGTATGGTTTTGGCCAGAAGAATGTATTGCAGTGGGCGTCGTCTGTTTCCCAGTTGCCGCCTGACAGGCAGAACGTTTTTTTGTTTTGATGCTGAGTGCGAGATATTGCTGCTTGCTTTTGTTCGTTCTTCTAAATCTACATCAGCATGTGCGGTGTAGGAATGCCAAGTCTAGTTCAAGAAAGGATCCGAAAGGCTTTAAAACAGATCGTTACAATATTATAATTTCGGTAAATTTCGGTTTAAGATGTGTATTTTTTTCGCCTATGCTGTTGCAGCGCACAAGAATATTTATAAAGCATTCAGTTTCGGCCCTACGCCACGAAATGCTCGCTTTCAACGATGGACCTCTACCTGTACGGGGATTCGGGATTCGTTGTGCCTCTTGAATAGCGGCTCGTTCATTACATTGTCTTCTCGTGTTGCTGATAGCCGGCCAGAAATAATTGTAGGCCGTGGGCCTTCGTTACCTAAAGTTACCTAGCTGGGCTGGCACTCTTTATTGCGGGCGCAGGCCATAAATATTAACACCGTTGCCGGGTGCATCGTGGATTGAATTGTTTCTCCGCTAGCCAATAGCAGCAATCGCTAGAGCAGAGCTCCATAAACTGGACGTAACACCTTTCGCAAGGATCTCGCAAAACGCGCTGTGTTGTACGCACTTACCAGCGAGGACATAGCGTGGTTTTGCGGTCAAGCATTCGTCCTTACGGACTTTCTTCAACATCTTGCGAAAATGTCGCCCTACAAGCCTCATACGCCGATGCCGCTTGATATCCTTGAATACCAACAAAACATTAAGGAATTCAGCGGCCTGCATATGAGCTTCCCGGTAATTGAATATTACTGGTGCTTGACACTTGTACCGTGCACGAAGTTACGTTTCGTTGTGAAGAAGCTCCACCACCCCGATATCAGGTATTGGTGTCGCGAGTCACAATCGAAAAGAATTAATTAATTAATTAATCAATCAATAAGACTCCTTTGTTTCCTTTGAAAATGCGCAGGACAGGATTGTTTATTGCGCTCACGGCGAACAATGGCGTAAGCACTAGCAGAAGTATTTTCTGGTAAAAACGTAGCTAATAGTCAGTTATAAAATATACTTACCCAGCGGGCGGAAACGCAGCTTCAGAACAAGTTTTGTTCTAGTGCGTTATTTTAAAGCAATAACTTCACGAAGCCTAAGAGGCTGCCGGAATAAAGGTGTGGCGTCAAATTATAAAGTGAGAATAAAAGGTGACTGTTTGACCATGTTGTTTCCAAACATCGTTAGGCGAGAGAAGCTAAAAAAATTTTACTCCGAGAAGATGACGAACAATAATAGGTATAGGGCAGCAGCACTCAAATTGACGAGCATTCTGGGAAGCCCCAAATGTGGTAAGTTAGGTACTGTCCTGTGTTGGGGAAACTTGATTCTCTATGACTGAACAGAAAAACTGTGCTCCAGAGTGAATGATTCTTAGTTTTTGCGTCGAATGTGCTGACAATAAGCTCGCAAGGATAAAATGTGAATGACAAACCAGTTTCAAAGTTTCGGTCGTTGGTTGTCTCAGTCAGAAGTATTCGTTTACGAGTGCCGTTAGAGCCAGGCCCCTCTGACGCTCTCCATTTCTTCAAATATAGGCAATTGCTTGAAGTAACAGATTTATTTTATATTGTGGTACCGGGGTTCTTGCACCCGGCCGCGGTTCCCCAGAAAGACACTGAGCCCCCTCGATCACACCTTTACTGGGAGTCCCGCTCCGCCAAGGTCCACTGCTCAGCCGATCCGGATGCACACACGTAGCCCAGCCGAGTCCGCCATGTTCCATCCTATCTCATCTCGCGCCACATCTTCATACTCTGCCGGAACATGTCCATCGCGCGGGATTGTCCACCGCCACTATTGCCGGATTACCACACTGTATCCGGATTACCACACTGGGCAATCTGTAACCACCTCCCGCCAAGTCAAGCAGTAGGCCCTCGCGAATAATGAAATCCCGGCCCAAAATCATGGGTACTGCCAAGCCAGGGCAGTACGTAAAGCGCTGCCGACACCTTCTGCTTGCATAAGAAATGTGCAAACGCACAGCCCCACGCGCTTCAACCACAGCACCATTGGCCACTTGCAACCGGGTGCTGCATTGGCGCAACTTAACACCACGTGCTCGGCAAAGTTCAAAGACAGTATCACCAATGAGCGACAAACTGCCGCCGGTATCAACCAATACAGAAACATCCGTTCCAAGAACGTGAACAGAAAGATGTGGTGCTATGGGCTGTGTGCGTGCTTCAACACGGCAAGCAGTGGGTAATAGGAACCAGTCCTCGCCACCAGCCAATTCTGGGCCACTCAGTGATGGGTTAGTCACCATCATTGCCTCGGGCTGCATTCCTTCATCTCGATGGCTATTTGTATTTCGGCGACCAGCCATCACACGCGGACACTCACGACGGATGTGTCCTGGCTGTCCACATTGGAAACAGCCGCCAGCTTGATTTCCATTGGGCGTGTAGCCCCGCGTCCCTCCCGTCTCGACGACCGGACGAGAAGGACCTCTGGAGTTCAGAGGATTTCGTTGCCGACCCCCAAGGGAGAGACTCGGGTCGGGGAGCGGTGAGCCTGCCAGTAAAGAGGGCCTGTTTTCCCAACGCAGGAACCCTGGCTCTAACCGCTGCGGGGAGTTCCCGCCGTGGGCTGCACCATCTAGTGGTCTTCCGCGCTCCAACTGCCTGTCGCCAAGGGCAGAAGGACCTCGTGCGCGGGGGGAATTCAAGCCCGCCGCTGCCGTACGCGGCTGTGGAATTCGCTGTGGCGAAGTCTCATAGGTGTCTCTCCGTGCGCAAGCTGGCTCAAGTGCCTCCCCTACTGGCGGAGGGGGTATATAACTCAGCTCTGATATCAGAGCGTCCTCGATTGCTCGAGCTGATCGCGCCATCTCCTCCAAACTGGAGTAATCACGACCGTGCAGGAAAGGTCGGAAGCGCGGATGGCAACGCCGCAAGACGTGCTTTACCATTTCCGCGTCAGACACACCCGGGATAGCTCGCTTGAAGAGCTCCTGGATAGCTCGAATGTATTCGAGCAAGCCTTCGCGCGGGTGCTGCGTACGTGCCTCCAGCTCACGGCGGATGCGGTAGTCGTAGTCGGGAGACAAGAACTACTCGCGGAAGCGTGACTCGAAGTCAGTCCAGGACGCGAACGGGGTCTGGAGGCGCCACCAACGACCAGCCGATGCCTCCAGGGCAACCGGCAGGACACGGGTCAACACGAACTCGTCCGAAGCACCCGACGCCGTCTTGTACACATTGAGATCGCTCAGGAAGTCCGCCACGGTCTTGCGGTCATCGTAGCCCGTGAACCGTGGCACCGAAATGCTCGGCTGGAACGATGACCCATGCTCGGACCCACCGCCTTCTAGCCCGAGACCCGCCAGCCGGTTCGTGAGGTTCTCGCAGAGGTCCATGATCGGGCGGAGCACGCCGACGAGCCCAGTGGCGTCCGCATCCCTTGCGGGCTCACGCGAAGCAACCAAGGGGCGCCGACGGGTAGAAGCTCCACGAGCAGGCATGTCCCTGGGAAGAAATGCTCTCGCGAGCCGCGAAGCGAACACGGGAAGAAAAAATGGTTATAAACAACAGAAGCCACTACAAAGGCACCTCAAATCACGAGGAGGGCTACCGAAAAATCCCGAGAGCCACTCAAAAACGCCAACGTAATTCGCCCCGCAAAATGCCCACCGCGGAACACCAAAACAAGGAAGAAGACCACAATGCCCTTCCCAGGAACCACGGCCGGCCCCACGTTGGGCGCCAAATGTGGTACCGGGGTTCTTGCAGCCGGCCGCGGTTCCCCAGAAAGACACTGAGCCCCCTCGATCACACCTTTACTGGGAGTCCCGCTCCGCCAAGGTCCACTGCTCAGCCGATCCGGCTGCACACACGTAGCCCAGCCGAGTCCGCCATGTTCCATCCTATCTCATCTCGCGCCACATCTTCATACTCCGCCGGAACATGTCCATCGCGCGGGATTGTCCACCGCCACTATTGCCGGATTACCACAATATTTTAACGTAAATATTGATAACCATTTGAGCTGAAATAAAAAAAACGCTATAGTTGAAAACAAGACAAACTTTACAATATTGAACTCCTCAAAACCAATGTTTTATACATATACTAAAACAGAAGGATGACTTATGTAAAATGAAATAGAAAACCAGCTTCTATATAGTACGCATAAAACTAGCGAGAAAGACCTAACCCCGTAACCCCCTTGCTTTCCATAAATATCCATAATTGGTGGTAGTGACACGTCTAATGGTTATAATATAATAACTAGAGATGCATTTTTGCACGGATTTTTGAAAACCAGAGAAATAAACAACATATAAAAATAAACGACTACAAAAACATCTCTAAACATCTCTAAAACATCTTTAAATTCAATAACAAAATAATAAAGTTACAAACAACAGATTTTACTGGTATAATAGTGCAAATGAACATAATTGTTCGTACGAGATTGTGATAACCGAACTTTGCCAGAAAGATAACATTTCACACGTTAAATTTTTATTAAAATTGACCAGAGTTAGGGGAAATCCCCAAGGTGGAGTGAGTAATTGCGAAGAAAAATGTACCCTATAATTCACAAAATTTGACATCCACCTTAATGCAGCCGTACGGATGCATTGAGGTGGATGTCAAATTTTGCAGCACCCACAGAGCTATACCCCCAGCCATACTCTCTTGGATGAGTTGCAGGGGCGCTGCCGTGGAGGAACGCCGGGGTATCTTGATCTGGTATGATTTTGGGCAGTAGAATTTATTGCAGTGGGCGTCGTTTGTTTCCCAGTTGCCGCCTGGCAGGCAGAACGTTTTTTTTTTGTTTTTATGCTGATTACGAGAGATTGGTGCTTGCTTTAGTTCGTTCTTCTAAATCTACATCAGCACGTGTGGTCTAAAAATACCATGTCGAATTCAAGAAAGGTAACGAAAGGCTTTAAAAAGACTGTTGCAATAATAAAATTTCAGCCAATTTTGGTTTAATATCTGTATTTGCTTCGCCTATGCTGTTGCACCACACAAGTCAATCTATAAAGAATTCAGTTCCGGCCCTACGCCACGAAATGCTCGCTTTCAACGATGGAACTCTACTTGTAAGGGATTCGGGATTCGGTGTGCCTCTCGAATAGGGGCTCGTTCATTTCATTTTCTTCCCGTGTTGGTGATAGCCGGCCAGGATTAATTGTTGGCCGTGGGCCTTTGTTACCTAAAGTTACCTAGGTGGGCTGACGCTGTTTATTGCGGGCGCTGGCCATAAAAATTACCACTGTGGCCGGGGGCATGGAGGAGGGCATTGTTTCTCCATGAGGCAATTGCAGCAATCTCTAGAGCAGAGCTCCAGAAACTCGACGTAACACCTTTCGCTTGGATCTCGCAAAACGCGCTGTCTTGTACCCACTCACCAGCAAAGACATTGAGCGGTTTTGCGGTCAGGCATTCGTCCTTTCTGACTTTCTGCCACCCCTTGCGAAAATGTCGACCTACAAGCCTCACACACCGATACCGCTTGATATGCCTGAACACCCACAAAAGATTAAGGAATTCAGCGGCCTGCATATGAGCTTCCCAGTATGTGAACATTACTGGTGGTTGACACGGGTACCGTGCACGAACTTGCGTTTCGGTGTGAAGAAGCGCCATCACCTCCATATCAAGCACTGGCAGAAGTAATTTGGAGTATAAATGTAGCTAATAGTCAGTTATAAATATACTTACTCAGCGGCGGTAGACCGGCGGAAGAGACGGAAAAGAAGTACGACGCCATGAGTTGGAGTGAGCTTACTATGATTTTTATAACTACTGGCGCATTCGGAAGGCGCGAACACGGTCGCTACACGAGCCATAGGCAGAACGCAGAGTGGCGCGAGAGATGGCGGGACGCTATCACCTTGCACTCAGCGAGAATGCAGAGGGCGAACCCAAAGATGTGCTCGTTGAGTGCACCGTCTGCCTCCCACGTCTCCCAGTGGGTTCGTTGCGCAATCGGTAAGACAACCAGCTCCCGCTGCATTTCTCTATTCGTTCCAGGTTCGGTTCCTGTCGCTGCCAGTAAATTCTTCATTTGTCGCGGGAGGTTTCTGTTAACAGTATTCGTCGTGAATTCGTTGGAGGGTGGAGCTCAAAAGCTTCGTTTTAACATGGTATTTTATGAAAATGAAACGACAAACTTTTAAATATGCCTTGCTTCGTGTATTTGTGACATTGTAACGCGTGGGTTACCTTACTTGAGAAAAAGAGAAAGAAACTTATTTGACGCCAATTCTACCCCGCTGATGTAAATGACATTGAACCACGCACTTCGCCGAAGACATATTATGTGATGAACCCAAGTGTGGCTATAAAAATGTCTTGTGCTTCAAGGACTTGCTTAACCAGTACTAGCAAGCATGAACAAAAAGGCTGGCTGATTGTAAGCCGAATTCGGTTTTGACCCCATTGTAAAGCGCACTTTAATTTAGATAAACTTTAACCCAAAGAATGTGCCCGGAATATTTCTGCAAATACGGTACATACCCGCTAAAAAACGAGAGCTGTGCCTAAAGGGCCGAGAGTGAAATGTTGAAGTTAATAAGAAATAAATACGAGCCAGCCATTTATCATCCTACATTTCCACAAAAGGCATAAATGGTGGAAGGAACACACCTAATCTCCATATACACTAATAAAAACAAGTGAATGTATATTACTAGAAGAACACAATTTTTAAAAAACAAAAACCAGAAAGTAGAAATATCGCAAACCCTAACTGTATAAATAAAAAAACATGCATCTTATACAGCCTAAAAAACAACGATGAGTATAAAAAGCCCCTGAAAACTCCCTAAATTTTCACAATAAATGGATAATTGCGGAAAGGTATTCCGTTGAACGAAATTACAATACACCTACAATCATCACCATCATCAACAAGTCTACCAAGATCCACGGGAGTGCTAAGGCCTCTCGCATTGACTGCCAACCTATTATATGCTGCTTCACTCGAGGCAACTGTTGGCCATCAAAATTCGATAGCTACTCCCTCTATCATGTTATTAGCCTTCCCCTTCTTCTAGAACCGTGTCTCGGTATCCAGTCTGCCATCCTAATTGCCCCCCGGTTCTCGGTTCCTCTCTCACTACAAGGCCAGCCCAAGTAAATTTCTTTTTCTTTACCTGCATTAGGACGTTCAACTCTGTATTTCATCCCGGCAGTTTGCACTAGTTTTATATATCTCTTGCAAGTGATAGAGATACCTCTTTTTGCATATTGGAAGTGCTTATCGAATGCTGCCCAGCCAACACCTAATCTGCGCTGGATTCCTCTCTCGCGCTTGGCGTCAGAACTAACCATCTGTCCAGGGAGTTATATTCTTTTGCATCTTTAGGTATGTGTTTTTTCTAACTTGAAGAGGGCGCTTTCTACGTGCGTTTTGCTCATATATTCGATTTATTCATTAATATTTTCAGCCCTGTGGCTGTACTTTCTCATTCTAGTTCCTGAAGCATCTTTCTGTTAGAATTATGCAGTCCCACTCAGCAAGTCTATGTCATCTGCAAACCTCAAATGACACAAGTATTCTTCGTTCATTCTTAATCTGGAGTTTTCCCAGTCAATCTTTCAGAATACTCCCTCCGGGCATGCTGTGAATAGTTTTGGCGAGATGGTAATTCCCTGTCTTACTTCCTGTCAGATAGGGAATTTATCGCGTTACCTGCAAAGCTTCATCCTGCCCGTATATCCTCTATATGTCTCGCCTAGATGTTTTGTGGGTCTCCTTTATTAACTGGTCTTTTAATGCCTGTAGTACGGCTGTGGTGTGTACGGAGCCAAATGCTTTCTCATAGACTCTAAATGCCATAAAAAGTCGTTTAGTTTATTCTGTGTATTTTACGATCGCTTGATTTATAACATGGATTTGATCCATGGGAGAGTAAGTAACCTTTTCAAAACCAAGCCTACAGTTTTGGTTTTTGTTGAATCAGGCTGTCACCTATTGGCTCAATTTAACTCGTGAAAAGCTTGTACAACATAGAGAGTAAGCTGATGGGCCTGTATTTCTTGAGGTCCTTGGTATCTCCCGTTTTGTGAATCAGAATAATGCCGGTGTTTTTCCAGGCTATGGGCACTTTTTGAGCACTGAACCATTCCGGAAGTGAGAAACTTTGAAAACGACATTCGCGACAGCCAAATAGATAGACTGGTTGAATTTGCATAGAGAAAA
The DNA here is from genome assembly GCA_013339765.2 of Haemaphysalis longicornis. NCBI lineage: Eukaryota > Metazoa > Arthropoda > Arachnida > Ixodida > Ixodidae > Haemaphysalis > Haemaphysalis longicornis. Next base: position 43,833,211 of record CM023457.1, on the reverse strand, counting down.
TACCTGCAATAATGAATGCATTCTTTTACAAAGAAAATGAGTAGGAATTGACATAGAAAAGTCCTGATGGAACTACAAAAAAAAGAAACTGGGTTTATTCTAAATGGCAACGAAGGCATTGGGGAGGATTGAGAAGTGCTAAGTAACATTCGGAGCAGCGATTATACGATGGGGAGGAGCAAAGTAATGCTGAATCTGCAAAGAGAAAGAAGGACACTGGTGTAAAATAGGAAACCGAGCATGGAATCAATCAGAGCTGGGTTGATGGAGTTTAAATAAATGTTTAAAAAAAATTGCGCTTCCAAACAAGAACGAGGATAGTGCATATACCCTAATTACCGACCTGGCGATCGCAATAACTGAATCGGGATCAGCTGTGGGAAAAGAAGCGTGTAGAACCCAAACTGGAAAACTAACAAAGAAAACAAAACAGCTAATTTCTATACGTAAGAACATGAGAGTGTATATAACATATACATATACATATATAACGTATATATAACATGAGAGTGCATAGAACACGCCAGCGACCGAGGAAGGGCTCCAAATAGGACTAAGCTTGAAAACATAAAAGAGGTACCTACCATCGGTAAAAAAAGAATGTACGCACTTTGAGGTGACCAGGATAGCAATATTAACAACATGTACAGAATAATAGAGTACCTTAATGATTCTGTACCAAACTATCTGCCAGCGATGTGCGACCAGGGGAAACTCCTGACAGGACGACGTTAACTAGCAGAGTTCCACTAGTACTTAAGGGGAAGATGGAAATGCTCTCAAAAGCATGAAAAGAGCAAAAGCTGCAGGTGACGATGGCATAACCATGGATCTTTTGAAATAGGGAGGAGACAATGTGCTGGAAAAGCTTGCTACACTATTTTGGAAAAAACTTAACAATACACAAAAATAGGAACGTTACAAAAATATACTAACAAAATAAGAAACTATGCGTCGTATTGTTATCCTCAAAAAACAGAAGGGGAATCTCTAGCGATGAAAACATAGCGAAATTGGCCAAAGAGCCTATTTTTTTGCTACAAAAATCGATAATTGTATATAATCGTTATAATAGCATAAACATAGAAAACTTATCGGAACTAAATTCTGAATGCACGAAATATCGAAATTTCACAAAAAACGACTTCCCAAAACTTTCAAAATGATACCTTTACGTCCTAAGTATTGCCACCAACACACGTAGAAAAACTAGGACGTAACGAGAAAAAACATTATGAATAAATAATGAAGAAATCAAAGGAGCTTTTTAAAAATAAAGGCGGTAAAAAATGGCCGCGTGTCTGTTCCTTTTGTTGCAAATCGAAGAAAGACAATAGTCGACTGGTGCCCCTGCCCAGTAAATTTCCCGCTTTTCTTTCCCGCTCACCTCTCATGCTGCTTCTGTCCCGTGGCATCTTCCCAAGATAACACGCTAGACGTATGCTCAAGTCAATTCAAATTTACCGCGTTCCTCTGCTCCAAGTCGGGTGCATCGGTGGCAGCGCTCCCATGCGGCGAAGACGCGCGTAAAATGGGGCACCTTACTACAGAGTTTAGAGAACCCCATTGCCCTACTCTATGAGCGTCCAAAGTGGAACGTAAAACATATCTAGTGGAACCTTTCGTTGCTGTTGCTGTTTGATTCCTTAAATGCCGCCAGGAGCTATATTAACGCTCACTGCAGCAGGTGACGGTTTTCTGCAGTTGATGTAGCATTTCATTTGCTATCGAAAACACGAAGCATCCTTCAATTGTTAGAAAGAAACACTGGAAATATCACTTATGCATTGATTTCCCATCTTAAATTTGCGTAATGTGTTGTTCTTTGTCAAAAACGCTGATAAGTATGAACATTGTCACCAGACGTAGACGTTTAGATTTGGCTGTGCGTATATAAGGCGATTGCGCAACTTGAGTCTTACTTCGGTCGGGTGACTGAATAGAGTCACCGACAGGCAGAAAGACATACAGACAGACCAAGATTTCTGCGTTTAAGTAGCCCAAGAGAGGTTATCGTCTTGAAAACACAAAGCTCGCTCCTGAGTGAACCAGACATGAATTGGTTGAAAGTGAATTTCTAAACTCCAGCCTGCTGCACCCGCGTCAGGATAGGGCATTCAGATAGACGACGGCTTTAAACTGTAAGGAACCCAGATTTCATTCCGACCACGCGATGCGTTTTTTTTCTTTTTGTTGTTGTTGTTAAATCTTTTATTCAAAAAGGGAAGGCCGGAGGCCCTGTGGGGGAGTTGGGAGGGGAGGATTCATGGTTGAAGGGGGCTCGTATGAGTTCGTGGTCTTCGGGAGGCGGCATCAGTTTTTCACAGGACAATTGTTCAGCATTGAATGGTCCATTCACTGGTGTAGGCCATCGCTATATAACTCGCGCTAGACCGCTCTTAGTGGCGAACCGTATTATAAGGTTAAGGGTGTGTTCATCTAATGTGAGGGGATCGATACGGGTTGAGGGATCTGGGTTTGGGGAAGTGAAATTCCGGTATCGAGAGAATTTGGGGCATATCCAGACCAGGTGGTGCAAATCAGCTGTGACGGCTTGCTGACAGTATGGACATTTTTGGGTTGATGTGGGGGTAGTACCATTTGCGAATTGTTTCCGGTGAAAATGATGCATCTGTATAGAATTTGTTAATAAATATTTCTTGGGTTCTTGTAAGGGAAGGTCTGTTGGAAACGTGATCCTTCGGCGTAAGTTGCTTGAGTCGGAGTTTCTTTTCGTGTTTGTACCGGTGTATGCGAATGGCGGGGGGTACGCTGATATTTTGGGTCGTGTCCAAGCATTCAGGAAGGTCTGAAGGCTGGGCGACGGCGAGGTCAGCGGAGGATAGGAAAGAGCAAGCCTCCTGCGCAGCTTCGTGGGCTGCCTGATTCCCCGGTGCCGCCAAATCATGGCCAGGAGTCCAGTCTATGCGGACTTGAATGCCATGCAGTTGTAGGGTCATTGTTTGCCGAATAATTTGGTTTACGGAAGGGTGCGTTGAAAATGGTCGTCGAAGTTCTTGAAATGCTTCGTAGCAATCGGTTAATATTCGGATCTTTTTTGGTATAGGTTGATGGTGGTCGTACATCAAGTAGTCAAGAGCATGGGTAATGGCGAGTAGTTCCGCTTCCGTGGGTGTTACAGGAATTTTGGAGTGTCGGGTTCCTATAATGGTTCGGTCATCTGGGGAAACCCAGGCAGTTCCAACATTTGGCGGTGTCAGGCTGGCATCAGTATAAATGTCGATTTCGTCGGGTTGTTTTGCGCTGAATAGCCTCTGACAACGTTTCTGTCTAGGAATGGCCGTTGCGCGGGTGATGGGGTGAGTTGTTGTTGGTTCGGTCAGGAGAGGTCGTTGCCACGGAGGAATAGGTATCGGGAAATCAGGTAAGGGGATGTGATCTTGCTTATCCCAGGCCGTGAGTATGACACCTTGATGGGTAAGTTTCCGTTTGAAGTTGTATTGGTCGGTTTGCTCTTGAATAATTTTTTCAATTGGTGGAAGGGCAGCCGCAGATTGGAGGTTAGAGATTTTGGTATGGCGTGGTAAGCCAGTAATTGTACGAAGAGTCGCATTGTGAAGGACATTAAGAGCGCGTCGTTGGGTACAATTTAAGGTGTAAGATTGGGCACCATATGTAAGAATACCCACTGCAACGGCGCGGGCAAGTGTCTGCACTGCTTTTTGCTTTGCTCCTCCATGCTTATTAGATAGTCTTCGTATGGCATGTTGAGTCGAATTCCATTTCTGTTTTAATTGGTTCAGCCATATAGTCGGGCTACTTTTGTAACCGACGGGGATGCCTAGTAGGCGAATGTGGTCGAGTTTGGCGGTGACAGGTGTGGTGCCAACGATGATGCAAGGCGGACTAAAGTCAGGAGCTGGTTTGCGGCCAAAAACTGACAGAAATTCGGTTTTATTAGGGGCTAAGGAAAGCCCGAGATCCGGTAGGGTAGATTCAATGCTTTCTACTGCATTTTGCAGGGCCGTAATCATAGTTCGTTCATTCGGGTAGTCCCTTGACTCGGTCCATATTGTGATATCGTCCGCATAAATAGTAAACCTCGCACTAGTGTCTCTTTGAAGGTTCCGGGCGATCCTGGTCATGGCTAGATTAAAGAGTGTGGGACTGAGGATCGAGCCTTGAGGAACTCCTCTGTCGAGGTAGAAGGTACGAGGGGTCCAACCTGGAAACGTTCCTTGAAGCTTGATGGGGCGGGCTTCTAGGAAGTTTCGGACCCATGTCTGTGCTCGTTGGCTAGGAAAGGCCTTAGCAAGTTCATCGAGGATGGCTCTCTGACTGACACAGTCAAAGGCCTTTCGGAGGTCCAGTGCGAGTACATAGTCCGGGAGTCTCGAACAGCTTGAGCGATTAATGACGCGTCGCAGCAGCCATAGGCTGTCGGTAGTGCCGAGATTCGGGCGGAAACCAGTTTGCGCTGGGTGGAGGTATGGTTTGACATACTCGAGGTAGTGCACTATTCGATTGTTAATGAGTCGTTCGATGAGTTTGCATAGGACAGGTGTGAGGGAGATTGGCCGAAGATGGGAAAAATCGTTAGGAGAGGTCTGTTTTTTGTTAGGTTTCGGTATGGGATAGATGAGGGATAGCTTGAGATGTGGAGGTACCTGCCCGGTTTCCCAGGAATCATTGATTTGTTCCAAGAGTTTATATCGTGCTGGTTCTGGAAGGTTGCGGAGGTGGGTCCATTGTATGCCGTCGTGTCCGGGGGCAGACTTCGGTCTACCTTGATGAATAGCTGTAGAAAGTTCAGCGATTGTGAAGGGGCTTTCAAGGTCGGAGCACGGTTCCGGGATCAGGAATTCGGGTAAAGGGGGTGGGAGAGTTAGTGATACGTGTGGAAAGAAGCTTTTGAGCAGCAACTCTTCGGTATCCACGGGATTCATGCTGCTCAGCATGATAGTGCTAATTATTGGTGTCTTACTGCGTGTTTTGTCCCCAAGGCTGCGGTAAAGTTTCCATAAAGAAACATAACCTGGTGTTTTCCCGAGGTTGTGACACAGATTTACCCAGTTGTCGCTTGATAGTTCTTTTTGGTATTGGTTAATGACCTTGTACTGATGTCGGATACGTCGGAGTATGTTGTGCCTTTTTCCAGTAGAGCGGTAGAGCTGGGTGAGGTACTCCATTCGTTTCCAAAGGTTGGCGAGGTGATTGTCGAAGGTAGGGGAATCTTCATCGCATGTAATAGTTTCCAATGCAGCAGCAGAGGATTTCCGTATAATTTCAGCCATTGCTGCAAGTGATGTAGGGGGATCGTATTGAAGCAGATGATCTCGGAAGGAAGACCAATTAAGGTGGGTGCACTGTTTCTTGTTCCGCCCGTCCCGGATTCGTTTACCACGAAATGTGATGATAATAGGGAAGTGATCACTGCCCCACGTTGTAGAGCAGGGTACCCATGAATTTGTAAGACCTGGCGAGGCCCACGTGAGGTCTGGTGTGGTATCCTTTTGAGACGGATGTAGACCGATGCGGGTAGGGTATATTGTATCATTGATTAGTTGAAGATTTAGCATTTCAGTAAATTCAACTAACTTTGTTCCACGAGCCGAATTTGTTGAGTATCCCCATGCCGTATGATGTGCATTGAAGTCACCCCCTACGAGAATGGGGGTATTTGGGTGTGCATTGATAAGGTATTGAAGCCATGTGAAGGGGCCAGTGCCGGTGGAGGCAGTATATGGCTGATAGTAGGCGGACACCAAGACTAACTTTTTAGCGTGGGGTGGCTGGGCGACAATCGCCACAACTTCGTGCATCTTCGAGGTCGAGGCGGGAACCTGTAGTTGTACAGCCGGAATCGACGCGTCGACCAATATTGCTGCATACCCGGGGGTGGCTCCTTTTCGTGATATGGAAGGATTTACGAAAGCGTTGTAGCCAGAAATTTTCGGGGTATCCAAAGTTTCTTGAAGGAGGAGGAAAGCTGGTCTGAGTTGCTTTACTTTACTGGTCAGAATTGTTTTCGCTGAAGAGAAGGTTCGGCAGTTCCATTGTAGGGCTGTGAGTGATGTGGGAGTCATGGTTTGGATCGAGGTTGAACTTTTCTTGGGGGTTCGGGGATGGGTTCCGGGGGGTGCATTGATTTGAGGACTTGCTGGAGAAGGTCTCTGATTTGGTTGAGTTGACCTTCAAAATATTCTTGCATGCGACGGCCGTCGTCCAACCGTGCAAGCCGTTCTTGGTGGATCTCCGTGCGAATTGTTTGCAACGTCTGGGTCATCTGGGTATCATTTTTGGCCTGAGAGGTAGGGGTTCGCTTAGAGCTGGGGCTGCGGCCGCGAACTGTGAGTGGCGCCACAGATTGTTTTGACGGAGGGTTATTTGGGGGGTTCCGCTTGGGGACATGCGCTCGCTTGAGCTCAGCGATTTCAGCTTTAAGTTGCTGATTTTCAGTTCGAAGAGCATTCAACTGAGCAAGGATGGCGGCGAGTTGTGGATTTTGGTCGGTTGTCCTGGCTGCATTTCTTGTTTCGTTTAAAGGGGCTGTAAGTGAAGGAAAGTCTATTTCTTTGTTGCTGTTCTTGACACGGTCTACCCACGAAATTCCTTGAGCTTTATCTTTGGATGGGGAGCTCTGGGTGGTTTGGGGTACGCGTCCAGGGCAAGTTGGGTTCAGCGAAATGTGACCGAACTCATCACAGACCACGCAGTAAATCGTCGGGCCGCAGTCCTCTGATTCTGGGTGCTTTTTTCCGCATAAGCGGCACACCGTTTGGGAGGGGCAGTACTTTGACATATGACCAATGTTATGACAATTAAAGCACACCATTCTGCGTGGTTGGTATGGGGACACTTTCACAATGGCCATATAGTATTTGACCACTTTGGGTGGCACGGGGGAATCGAATGTAATGACAGCTTTGTTAGTGCGGCCAAGGCGGTGGCAGTCGAGGATTTTGGCTTGTTCACATCGTAGCCAATGCTTGATTTCATCATTGGTGTCACTGGGTTCGATTTCGATAACCCCACGAGAGGAGTTGGGCCGGTAGAGGGAAGGCTTTATTTCGACTGGGAGGGTGAAAGTGGTGCCAGACTGAGGAAACTGAAGGTGAGTTACTGTTAGGAGGCGGTCCTTGTGGGTTTCGTCGTACGTGGTGATGTGCAGGCAGTTTCCGAGAGTATCGTATCGATGAGAGGCTAGTTCTGCAAGGTACGGTTTGGGCGCGGTGTTACCGATAAGGTGGGCGAGAGTTTGTTTGGGTATGTTGTTAATGTTAAATTTGGATAGCGGTCTTAGCACGAGCAGATAGCGAGGTCTACTCACCCGGTCGGTTTGGTTGACAGGAGGGTGTGCAGCGGAGGATCTCTTCCACGTGACCGACTTGCAACGAGGATCGGGGCCTTGATGTCCAGTCTGAATGAAGTTGTTGGAGGCGTCTTGATGATTCCAGCCGAGTTGATGACCAGGATTGGTGTCCTCAGCAGGAACAGTTTCTGTTTCATTCATCGCGACGTCTTGCGGTGTGGCTGGACGGTTAGCAGGGCTTGGGTCAGATGGCGTTGGAGAGTGCTGGGGCTGCGCGGTAGGTGGGGGCTCTTGCAATTGTGAAGACGATTGCGGAGGCGTGGGTGCTTCTTGCGCCGTTGTGGAAAGACACGCATTATCATCATGCCCCATTTCTTGTTATAAAGTTTACTTTTCTGCTGTGCGTTTTTACATAGGTTCGCCGTAATTAAGGCACAAAATCTTTGCTTCAAAAGTATCGAAATGGGACAACAGATTAATGCCAGGCATTCCACGGAATTCAAAATTTAAGGAAGAAACACATTGATTCAATAAAATGAAGAAGGGCTGTCAGAAGCAGCCACAGACTAAGGGCTACATTCATTGTCGATGAGAGATGACCCGTCCGGAACCGCCAGAATGCCGTAGACGACTGCCCAGGCACCGGGTCCTGTTCGATTTGTGTCGCGTGATAAACCTCTCACTCTAGCCCACGCACCGCCGTTACTGATGGTGATAGTGTTGCTGATAGAAGATCAGGTTCACGGAACTACAGGGCTTTCCTCTATCGCTTGAGCGCATTAAATGAATGTATAAGATGTTGCATGCTTAGTGGGCAAAATCTATGTACTGGTATGTACAGGAGTTGTTATAATTGAAAAAAGTCTTTGTGGATATCATTAGGCTTTGTATAACTGGCTTCATGACAGCCATTGCATGTTTACAGGAAGGCTCCTCTATAAAAAGACCTCCTTTAAACACACACCCGTGCAGAACGGCCGTTTCCTGAAGTAGCGTTCCTGTTAACGTGTGCTCGAAAAGCAGTTTCGAACTAAGTGTTGCATGATCGTTTGTTTTGTTTATCTTCAGTGCGGAGGACAGTCTCCCTCGAGGGGTTGCGTAGCACGCAATTCTTGTGAAAACGTTACTGACACGATAGCTTGTACGTATTACATATGCTGTCAAAGAGACAGCCGGCGCACCGATAGTCGGTTGAGGTGGTGTATTCGCAGGTGTGAAGCAGATAGGAACGCAGGTCTGAGCGTTCAGATAACCCGGCTCATTTGGTAGTGTTGGTTCCAGTGAAATCGTGGGTTCCCACACAGGGGGATTGGCCCGGAAATTGGCACTTTACCTAAAAAAAAGTATGTAATTTTTGTAGGGAAAGAAAAATATTTACATAATCGAATAGATTAGCAGTAGCTGACAACAGAAATAAAAGTAAGTAGATTAGAGAAAGAAAGAAAAAGAAGTAAAAACGAACACTAATGAAAATTAGAAATACGAAACACGAAGAAAGTTGCACAGACGAAGCATTGAGCTAGGCGCGCATATACTTGACAGGGGAATCCAACAGGGCCAAATGACGTTTAACTTGGCAGACAGCCTGATTTCAAAATGAATTCGTGCAACGCACGGTAAGGATCCCTGTGGAAGAATCCCAGTTCCTTCGCCCCGAAGGACAAAATACGTGTAGCAGAGAGCGGGAGGTTTAACCGGCTGCATGAGCTTTCTACGTATCTTCGTCTTATAGAAAAGAACCTTCGGCAGGAGAAGAAGAAATGGTCGATGGTTTCTGGTTCTTTGCAGAAACCACATAATGGTGATACGGCCAGATTAGAGTGGTGCAAGAATTAATTTGAATTTGACACGCGACAGCTAAAGGCAGTTAGGGTGACTTCGCAAGCTCGCGACTGGCTGCTGCACTTATGCTGCACTTCAATGAGTACAGCAGGTGCTCGAGCTCCGAGCCTTTGTAAGCAGAATCAGGCATACTTTGAAGTAAGCACAGCCTACGAAAGCGAGCCGAAGTTATGAGGGAAATTGGCGGCAGAACCTCCAAAACTAGACCGTGCAATCCCATTCACACCACCCGCCGCGGTGGCTCAGTGGCTAAGGCGTTGCGCCGCTGAGCAGGAGGTCGTGGTTCGATTCCCGGCCGCGGCGGCCGCTTTTCTGATGGAGGCGAAAAGCAAAAACGCCCGTGTGTACGAGATTTCGGCGCACGTTAAAGATCCCCAGGTGGTTAAAATTAATCCTGAGCCCTCAACTACGGCGCGCCTCATCGCCAGCGGTGCGTCGGCGCGTTAAACTCTACAATCAAGCCATTCACGCCAGGGCATCTGCCGATTCATTAGGCCAGATACCGGCTTGTGCAGGTACGCAGACCAAACGATATTCACGAAGGGAGGAAGGCGATAAAGAAGCAAGGGCTCGGCGTAAGGGGGTGAAGGGGAGGATGTAAGGGCAGAACAAACAGAAAATGAATCCGTAAGAAATATTGCCTGTCGTTTCGAGGAACCAAGCTTACGCAGGGCCAAGACTATTGCGAGAAATTCTGCGTGGAAAGACGTAGTAAAGTTAGGCAGCCGGAGGAAAAAGGCCTAATCTAGACTGGGAGAAAAAATGCCCACGCCTGCCTTCTCTTTCCGGACAGAAGCATCGGCTGCAACAATGGCGTGCAAAGGGAAACCGTTCAGATGATCAGTACGAGGCTTGTTAAAAGGATCAGAGGGGATGATTTCGCTTTAGAGGGAAACATTTCTTCAAAAGAAATATCGAAGGGCGACTCTCTTTCAAGTACTGGGGCCGACAAGAGGGCCACATTTATGGGCCAAGCAGAGATAGAACAAAGACCGCCTGTGGTTGTTTTAACCGCGGCCATGGACTACTAAAAACAACGAAGGCCATGTAATGAAGGCTGTTTGCGGCTTGGATATGGGTGATTCCATTACTCGTAAAAATGGATCTACGGTGAGGGCATGCATGCGTGAGACTAATTGAGGAATACGGGTTTCCATGTATAAAATTTTATTTGGTACATAACGGGGAAGACCCAGACATCACCATATAGTTTGTCTTTCGTGCATTGTGATTGGGCGAGGTTTGTAGTGGAGACTTCCGGAGAATACCCCACATCTAAATTCTTAAAATGGCTGGACGTACATTTTGTAAATGATTTGTAGGGTGTAACGACGCAAGACCAATCTAGCTCGTTTCACGTGCATGCTGTTGTTGTTGATGTTGTTGATCCTGATAATTAATGGCGCATACCCAATCAGGGGATCGGCCAAACAACAGAGGATTGTAAAAATGAATGGTACTCTTATCAATTCACGACACGCCTAGGAAGGATAATTTAGATCAGTTGGTTTTGAGAAGAAAAAAAAACTGGAAAATTAAAGCGAGGATGACCAATCTCAATCATAAAGAGAATCGTTTAGAATTTTCAATGTAGCGCAGGAGAGCAGAGCATACATCCCGGCGGCAAAACCCCGTTTCGGATGCCCCGAACGATAGTATAGCCGGCCCTGTTAGTGATATCCCCAAACTGCAAAGCGGCACATCCAGGGACTGACGTCTCAGTCGGGAAAAACGTCGGCATGTCAACAGGTAGTGTTCGACAGACTCGTCTTCGTTGCAATAGCTGCACAGAGCTGTTGGCGCCAGACGAGACCTGTGCAAGTACCTATTTAACTGGGGTACTCGACAACGTAAGGCTGTGATAACCACCTCTAAGTTGCGTGAAGGGCACCATTCAGGTTTCCATGAGAATTTAAGATGATTAAATTCACTTAATGACAGTAAAACTGATTCTTGCTGTTCTCGGAGTTTCAGCATCCTACGGTACCTAGCTGCTGTTATTAATGGTGTCGGCTCTACGACGTCTACTACAGGACCTGAAAGTGCTATCCTTGCTAGAGAGTCGGCTGTCTCGTTGAATGTGATCCCCGCATGACCAGGAACCCAAAGAAGGTTAATTTCAGTGAAGTGAGGTGGCAGGAGTGACCGAAACGTCCGCAGAAGAGGAGTGTCTTTAGGGGAAGAAAGGGCTAAGCATACAGAAAAAGAATCAGAAATTATGATTGGAGATGTAATTGATACATCCAGCTTTCGTAGCGCCAGGACAAGTGCCAGGAATTCCGCGAGGAATATCGGGATAAAATCAACCAGACGAACCGAAAAGGACCAGTTAAGGGAAAGGGAAAATATTCCTATACCGGATTTTTCTTCTCGTTGAGAGGCATCTGTATATATTATAGCACCTGGCTGCATGGAGGTCAAATAACCTTCGAGAAGACGATTGAGCAGTCGGGCTGGTAAAAGTTTAGCATTTTTGGGGAAAATGTTCTGGAAATTGATAGAAAGAGGAGAACTCCTGTCTGTATATGGAATAACCTGATTTATTGCTACACCCAACGGAGAAAGGAGGCTCTGTACCAGAGTGCTTTGTGGACATGAGGACTTGGGCCATTGGTGCACCATAAACGCACCTGGTTCTACAATAAAGATAAACTGCTCCCTGTTCACCTCAGAGCTAGAAGCTCTCAGAAAAGTTTCAACAGTCAGTGTCCGGAACCTATTAAGCAGAGGAGGAACGCGCGCTTCCAAGTAGACAACTGCATTTGCTGCATTCTTAGGCAACCCTAAGCAGCAGCGAAGAGCCTGGCGCTCCAGAATAACCAGACGATGAAGCTTATACGCCGCGGACCCAGCGAATAACACGCACCCAAACTCTAAAATGGGGCGAACGTACATCCTGTATATCATAAGAAGGGTCTCTCTGCGCATTCCCTTCTTTCTATGACTGAGACGTCTTAACATCCCAACAGCACGTGCACCTTTGGCCTCAATGAGGGCAATATGTGGGGTCCAGTCAAGTTCACTGGTGTAAATTATCCCAAAGTAATTTAAGGAAGGAACCTGAGGAATTATGCACTGCCGGTAACTGAGCGTAATGTTAACAGGTCCTGAGATCGGAAAAACTAATAAGGAACATTTGTTGACGTTCAAAGAGAGACAAATACTGTCCAACCAGGAGGCAATGAGGTTCAGATATGACTGCAATAAAGCGTAAAGTGATTGAATGTCAGGAGCTGATGCAAAAAATGCAACATCGTCAGCATATACATATGTGGAGACACCAGAAACCACCGGAATATCGCTTACAAGGATGTTAAAAAGAACAGGGGAAAGGACCGCCCCTTGCGGAACGCCCCTAGACTGTGGCCGCTGTGAGGAAGTAACATTAAATTTAACACAACTGAACTGCCTGTCCTTCAGAAATTCACAAATCCAAGCTATAATGTACCTTGGGAAGTTTAGGACTTGTAACCGGGACAACAACACAGGGTATTCCACGCTATCAAAAGCTTTTGCTACATCTAGGGTAACTAGAGCCGAAAACTGGTTAGTGCGACGGGCTAGTTGAATCCGGCTTTCAAGGTCAATATGCGCACTCCAAATGGAACACCCAGGGCGGAAACCAATTTGTCTCGGGCTAAAGATTCTAGAACTAGACACCAATTGCACTATGCGTTGCTGCAAAATCCGCTCGACTAATTTAACCACGTTCGATGTCAACGCGATAGGCCTGATGTTTTCAATCAAGAGGCCTTGACCAGCATTATTAAGTACAGTAAGTATTTTGGCGAGACGCCAGACATCGGGGATCCATGCATGTCTAATAGAATAATTGATCATGTTAAGTAAATGATTCGGAGCTTCATTATATAATAATTTCAGCATTTCAGTAGTAATGCCATCTGGGCCAGGAGCTGCAGCTGTCAATTTAGTCATGACATCAGCGAGCTCTGAGAGCGTTACCTCTATGAAGTCGTCTGCCACGTCTGGCGGGGAAAAGGACACCGCTAAGGAAGATGAAAAACGAGCTTGAAGCCCATCAGCTATCGACTCTAGGGACTCTGAGAGTTCACCTGGAGATAGCACCACAGAGTCTGTATTATCTGGACAGGGTACGGCTTTCCGCGATCGAAGAAAGCGAAAAAGCGCACGCTTATTGTTAGGCTTGGAGAGACACGAAGATCGATCTGCGTCATAACTCTGCTTAGCATTGGAAACAGCGCGTTTGAATGCAGCTGAAAAATATTTGTAGTTGCACCAGTTAAGCGGGGATAGGTTCTGGCAAAGTTTCTTCCAGGCCGCCTTTCTACGTCTAAAGCTGCGCGAACACTCTTCGTCCCACCAGGGACTAGGCGACACTGACTTCTTCGACATCACTTCAAATAATGACGACTGAGCTGAAGTGGAAAGGGCAGAACAAAGGCCTGTCGCACATTCAGCTTCGTTTTGTGGGACCAGAGAGGACAAGGACTCCTTCAGAGAGATTTGAAACCTTTTATAGTTGACAAAAGATCGGCTTTGGCGGTTAATTAAACGGATGGGACACCCGATGTCAAAAACTATTGGGATGTGGTCAAGAAGGCACTGAAACACCTCGAGAAGATATAGTTAAATCCAAAACAGATTGCGTTTGTCCCTTAAAGTAGGTTGGAGAATCCGAATTTATGCATGTTAAGTTGTTATCTGTAATCCAATCCAACAAGCGATTACCGCAAGAATCCGCCCGGAAGCCCCAAGTAACGTGGTGGGAATTAAAGTCTCCTGCAAAGATAATTCGAGGTACAGCCGAAGCAATAGCCAAATCAAGGGGTTCAGAATCAACGACGCCACTGGGAAAGTAAACATTGGCTAATGAAAAAGGGAGGCAACCAGGTAGCTTCAATTCCAGCACAAAAATTTCACAGTCAGAGCGTTGAAGTTGGAAGGACACCTTCGCGTTATGAGCAAACTTTGTAGATATCAAACTTAACAGACCGCCACCTCGGGTTGGTCTGTCTAGCCGAAAGGTGCGGTAATTATAAAGACCAAATTCTTGGTTGCTTCTAAGCCAGGTTTCCTGTAGCAAAATTACGTCTGGGGAAAATTGGGAGCACAAACAAAGTAAATCTGCAAAGCCTGCCGAAACAGAGCGACAATTCCACTGAATAACTTTTAGAACCCCTATGATTCAGAGAGACCGGCTGCAGCAACTGCAGCCCCTAATATCTGACCCTTGGGCTTTGAAGCAGATTTACCTTTCTTGGATTTTGCTTTTGGCTGCACTTCCACGGTTTCGGTATTAGGTGATCCGGAACGCTTACTAGACTGATTTACAGTCTCCATGGGCCAAGTCTGAAGCTCCATGTCCGAGTCTGAAGAGGGCGAAAGGGGGGGAAAATAGTCTGTGTCGGCCGTAGCACCACGATCAGACGAAGTACCAGCCTCAGCGTAAGTAAGATGTTCGGATCCACGCACAGAGGTAGTGAGAGTAGACGAGACTTTAACTGAATCCGAGGCAAGATTAGCTGCTGAGAGCAGCGGACCTTCAGGGGCGGTGGAAACTTGTTGGATCACTTGGGGAGAAGAGGTACACGAAAGCGGAGCGGGCTGCAAATATGGCGCCAGCTGAGTCACCACTGTGCGGGACACGCACTCGATTATGCTGGAAGTTAACTGGGTGATAACTGAAGTGACACTTTTCTCAACGGCCGCCGCAACCACGGAAGCAAAAGCTGGGTCAGCGAGGGAAGGCTGTTGGATCTTGGCAACCGCTTTTGCCACCGCGGCAACAATGGTACTGACTACGGCTGCGTCAGCGAGTGATGGAGATTGTTTGGCAGTAACTCCAGCGTACCCATGTGTCCTTTCTTTGACAATGGCAACAGCATCCCCGCGCGAGCAGCGACGCTTACCCATGACCTCAACCACTTGGACTTCTTGAGCTCTAGCAGGGCAATTAGAATAGTCAGCTGGGTGTGCCGCTCGACACAAACAACATTTGGCATCTTGGGCAGTGCATAGCTCGACAGAATGGCTCTCACCGCATGCGCGACACCGGGGAGACGATTTGCACGCCCTGGATGTGTGGCCAAAACGCCAACAGCTGTGGCACTGAAGTGGCCGAGGAGAGAGAGGTTCCACACGGTAAATGAGTGGCCATACTTTAATCTCCGATGGACATGCGGTCCGTACAAATGTAGCGATGACAGATTCTGTTGGCACCCTGTTTTTCTCTACAGCACGGCTGCAACGGTAAACTGACGTGACTCCCGCTACTGAAAACTGCTCTAGTACCTCCTGAGGTGTCATCTGAACATCAACACCTCGAACGATGCCCTTCACGCAAGCAAGGTGAGGGGGATAAATGCACTCACCTGAACAGAGCCAAACATTGTACATTTCAAGAGGTCAGCGACACAGGTCTCGTCTGACGATCGGCACAAGACGCCACCTTTGCCGAACGGGCGAACCTCCGTAATGTGCTCGAACTTCTCAGTAGCCGCTCGAAGTGCCGCCTGTACAGCCCGCGGGTTTTTCAGCCGGATGAATCCGCCGCTTACTGGCACCAGGGCCACGGGGATGCTGCCCACCCCACTGCACTTTAGGGCTTCCAATTGCACGTCCTGCGGACGAATAGAGGCCGCCCAGGGGGAACTCCCCTGGCCAGGAGACTCTAAAGACATCCAGGCGCGGAAACCAGCAACCTGGAAGAAAAGAAGACCAAAAGAATGACGGCAAACAACCGCTAATCTGCCTGAAGGTTGGCCGATCACCTGAACCAGGAAAGCGAGAAACCAAGCGGCTTAGAAGCAAGCGACCACGCTGGCAGGCACGTCAGCTCTCCGAACAGCTATTCTTCTTCGTCTTCGTCACGTTCCTCATGCACATAATGGGGTTCATCTTCTTCCCTTGCACGCCTTTTGCCCATATCCCCGTGTCAGGATTAGACATAATTCGGCCTTCCTCTTCCATGTGGTCGATGCTGGTACGTCGAAAACCCCGATAGCTTGATGGCCTGTTGCATCTTTTCATTACCCTCTCTACAATGCAATGCGTGGCGCGTGCCTATTGTTAGAAGCGATCCTAACATCTTTAAATGGGTTTTCTTCAGCGTCACCATCGTGTGGTAGGAACTAGGTGATGGAAAGCGAGTAAAGGGAGAGCTAAGAATAAAAGCAATAGCTTGACGCCAGATGAAAGGTAAGCGGGAATATGAAGTGCGCGAAGGAAGAGAGGGTTGCGAGGGGATTGAACTCTACAAAAAAAGAAACATCTGTGGAGAGCTTGTTCCAGCGAGACCGCGAAGAGCAAAATGAAGTAAAGCAAACAAACCTGAAAAGTCGTTTTCCGTGTTGATATTCTTTCCTTTGTAACACATGGCCACTTGGGGGATGGGCCCGGAATATGCACCTTGGAGGAACTGACGTGCCCGTTTGGAGAAATTCGGAACACTGTGGATTCGAACCGTAACTGTTGCAGAATAGTGCGTGCAGCGTGAAGCCTGAGCGTAATACCACGGGAGTAGTACAGGTGCACACCACCTTCGCAGAACCACGATTCTAGGGAGGTTGGGGCATGTTCCAGTCTGCTTGCGCACTAAGACAAACAAATGAAAGAGAAGAAACTGACGGAAACAAGCAACAGCAGACAAAAATCCGTTGAAAGAAATCCATGCCAAAAGAAAAAGAAACAAAAGAGAGGAAAAAGGCGCAAGTACAAAAAATAAAAAAAGAAGTTGCTAATAAATCTAACCAGGGTTTCACCTTAACAACGCGTAAGAAGACTGGACCAGGCCGAATAAATTTTGTGTCGAAAATCAGAGGGTTTCGATAAATTATTACGGGCAGCAACTGTTTTGAATGTGGCGTGCTTTCATCACCCGCTGTCTTTTTTTGCCAGTTGGCCATAGTCTCGTGGTTGCACTGTATGCCACCAACAGCACAAAACACTTCTTAGGACAAAAAATTCAAAACAAAAACCTTATATGAACTCATGAAAAAATTAAAAGGATTTTGTAGTGATATGCAGCTTATTAGGGTCAAAAAACAATAAAATCAAGTAATCAAATATGCATGCCCTCAGTAGCCACCAGTGCAGCAGTGAAGCGAGAGAAAGCATGGCAAGATGCGCCACTCCCTAGTGGCACATCCTTGGTGCGCACCGCCCTGGACAGATTACGTCACCTCAATATTCAGCAAACAGCATGAATCGAATTTTAAATGCAGAGCATTTCTTAGCCTCGCCTCTTCCTGCGTCGGACGGTGTCAACAGCTCCGCGTCCACAGCAGGTGCGCCTCTCCTTCCCTCCTCTGTCTCAACAGCAGCTGGCGCGCGCATGCGTCGTAGTCAGCCCGTTCGCTCCGTCGCGGTCTCGGCGTAACAGGTGCGTGATAGCAGCGCGATGAGGCGTGGAAGGGTGCGCGCTGCTTGCGCATGCGCGCTCTCCCCCCCGTACTGCTCTCCCTCTACTGCGCGCGCTGCAAATATAGCGGCTAGCGGTCGCTCGTGTTTCAGTCACTGCGTTGCTGCTTCCTTCCTTGGTTGACGCTCGTGCCCACGTTTACTCGTGTCTGCTACTCCAGCATCACGGAAGAAGCGATGGAAGCAACACTGCCATCAATCAGAACTGAGGCCCCAATGCTCTGCATTTACTCGTGTTCCCCTTGCGGGAAGGCGCGGGAATTTTTTTTTGCGTTTTATCCCTGCCCCAAAATATTATCATGAGCTTATTATCATCACCACAGCTCCACCTTGCCCGAGTTTCGCTCAAACTCTGGCCTTCTGGAATAGCACCCCTGCTCCAAAGGAATTGCGGTTGTTTACTGTAGACAAGATGTGCTTACTGGAACATAACGGTTTGGAAAGAAGTCGTTTATTGCAATGCAAAGAACGTTGAAACTTTCGTTTTCTCAGAAGCCTAGTTTCTCGCGCAATATGAAATTCTTTTTGGTTACTATGGGTTTTTGGATGGTTGCTTGTTAGTTTCTTTGGGAGATGAAATTTGCGAGGCTATAACCACCCAGTGACTTGAAATTATTCCCAAGACTCCGAACATCAATACACGTAAAGCAACCAAAGTGTAAATTAAGGTTTTCAGGATTCACTCTTTTTTTTCTCTAAATAATTTTCTAACGAATCTTTGTTTTATGGCACAAACTAAAAATACTATCTACACCACATGTAAAATGAACCAATTTCTGATCAGACTGAGCATCATAAACGTTTTCGTCGACATGAGATGGCATTTGCTATAGAACCACATTTCCGGAACTGCTGTACACCTGTCGCCACGATGGCTGTTTGATATTGTTAAAAAATCTCATCACATGAAGGTAAACCTTTTTTGAACCCATTCATATTAGTAACTCTAAAATGTCCAGCCATCACAAGGTGGTTTCTAAAACATTCCACAAAAACATGTGAAAGTTTACTCGTAAAATCTACATCAGAATCGAATGACAGTAAAGGACAAACAAAAGCAATAATTGTACAAATATTTGCAATTTTATACATAGTCTTTCCTGGTTTTCTGTTCATCTTAAAGGGGTAACAATTTCGCGAGTGCTAAAATGGCAGCGGCGCCTATACCACGTGCCACACTATCTCGTCTATATTTTTGAAAATTTTGAGGAGCAATTTTTGTATCAATGATGCCTTTTCTAGAGCAAGTTTTCGTTAGTATTGTTAGGTGGGGGCGGATTTTTTTGATACCTCGGCAACACTGGGCGCTACTCACTCACATTCATAAAGAAAAATATATTTTTCCTCACGCACCCACTCACACTCTCGCTCACCAGTCGCCCTCACTACTCGCCCTCACCCGCAGTCTTGCTCAATATTTGGCCTCACCGCTCGTGCCCACTCTCCCTCACTCGGGCTCACGCTGACCGCTCACTATAGGCCCTCCCACTCTCTTGTGCTCACATTCCCCACTTATTCTGAACACTCGTACTCACTCACGCTCACCCTTCACTGCCACCACTCGCGCTCGCACTCATCACTCCCTGTCACCCCTGGCACGCGACTGTGCGCAGCAGACCATAATGAGTCACGGAACAGAACCGTATTAGAACATTACGGCGTTATGAAGACCATCCAAATCATATTTCTAAATCGATACGCCGCAAGAGAGTAATTATGCGATGCCCGATAGCAGGAGCACAGTGACGATATGTTTTCGAAACTAAAAAAATTGCGCTATTAACAACCAGCCTAGAGGGTGGCTGCTGAGACGAATAGCCAAAAGCAAGCACTAGAGCAATATAGGCACTGTACAGTGGAAAGTCGCGCAAATCGCGCGAGTGTACCGTGAGTGGTAAGCGCAGCTCAGCGCTCGCGACTGGTTAGACCACTTGCACTCGGGAGTGGTGAGAAGGGCTCACGGCGAGTTAGTCTCACACTCACGAGTGGTGTGTACGCCTCAACGCGACGCGAGTGGCGTTCGCCTTCGCGGGTGGTGAGTGGGGCTCACGGCGAGCGCAAGGCTCGCAATCAGTTGCACTCGCACTACCACTCCAAAAAGGCTGCGAGGCTCACTCACCAGAAACTCGTGAATGGTGACTGGGGGTTTGTCAGTGCACTCGTTAGTGAGCGTACCGATCTATAATATTATCTATTTGTTCACAGTTGAACTGCTTTGTTAGGAATGCTTCGCGCATTGATTAAAAAAAAGACTCAGAGTTTATTGTTAGACAATTATGAGCTCCTGATATTGCTGTGGGCTCAATTTAGTTGCTAAATTTGCGGAGTAAATATGGAACTTTTCACTGTGGATGCTCTTGTAGTCACATATATATGCGTAGTTACCAATTTAGAACTTCTCATGCAAAAGATATTGCTATTTTCTTTCGCTTTGTTTATCTTGGCATGACAGTTTGCGCCTTCAGAACGTGCAGCAAGAGTAATCCTTTTCTTTGAAGACATCGCTACATTTTGGCATCTTCTCTAGGCAAAGTATCACAACAGTTCAACCTAGAGTGTATTTTACCTAGATGTACAAAATTACAGGATCCTTGTAAATAATTATTCTGATTCCGGTTAGGCGTCCAGTTGAACTGCGCTTAACGGTAGTCTTTGACAAATGAGTTTTACTACTATTTATTTTTTTCTCAATCTTCTTTTTCACTTATTTTTTTTTTCACGAGATCGGTGTGGTGTACATTAGGAGGTTGGCTGTGGTCTCATGTATGGAGAGGTTTTTCTGAGGTGTCAGCCTAGGAAGGCTTGACTAATTTTAAGCTGGAATAAACCAGAATAATTTTACTTGTTAATTGGTTCAGGACTGTGACGAACATTTCGTCTTCAGAAATTTCACCTCATGTAACCACAGGTGATTTTTGGGGGGGTCTTCTCGCTCTTCACCTCGATAGCATTTAAGAATAATAATTTTGACAAGCATTTTTTTATCATTTTGCCGATATTCAATTCGACATCCCAGCAGAGAAGAAGCTGACAAGCGTGAAAAGTTTATAGATCAGTGTGCACGGGGTGGCAGAACAAAAAGTACTACTGTGAGATTGCAAAGAATTACAACTGTCAAAAACCTGGATAATGAAAGAAATGGGCATGGCCAGGGGTGCTGGTCGAATAACTTTGACATGCCCATTTAAGGAGAACTGTGTCGGGACAGCGTTTACAATCTCTGAGTACGATGACATCACCCTCCGGAGTGCAATTGAGAAATCGGCATGAGATAAATTGTACAGCACGTCCCTTGGTACACGCACGTGGGACGGTGCCGTAGGTGGTGACTATGCGGGGCGTAGGTAAAAAAAAGGGCTTGAGACACTACCATGCAGGACTTCCTGGACAACGAAAAGGACAGGCGTCGTCAGCATTGCTGTTTGGTTCCCTTTATCGTGCCCAATCACTTCTGCCGAATAACAGAAGCTTCATGCGCTTAGGTATTTTCATGTTTACATCAAAAACAGCACGTTTGCATAGAAGCCGGGCTGCTCGATGGGTGGCGCCACCGCTCGGCAGTCACCCCGTTTCTTGCAAGGCCCACCACATTTGGGTGCGCTGCCTACCTTAATTTTGTCGTGTTTGCTTCTGTGCTTTAAATGTTTAGGTATAGCTGTGAGCGTATATGCGTGATGCTGCTGCCTTGGAGAGTGTATTGCGTTTCTGGATGCCCTTACAGCCAAGTAAACTAGTCGAACGCTTCTATGGTGGTGTACGCAAACCTCGTTGCTATAGGCGGTTCTTGAGTACCGCCACCAGCTTTGAGCAGCTGGATACCTGGATGCGGCTGTTTTGAATACAGAGGAACGCACGCACGATTTCAATTGCCGTGGGGTCGTGGTAATGTATCGGAAGTATACATTTTCTGTAACCAATAGCTTGTTCCCTCTCTTTTCCAAGAGGGATGGCAGGGGGGGTTTGGCGCTCAACAAACTCCCTCATTTGTAGAGGTACTTTTATAGATAATCGTTTTAATTCAACCACCAAATAGCTCAAGCTGCAAGCTCTTTAACCTGCCTCCAATTTCCACCTTGTAAGCATTTTTGGCGGAAGAACAACTCTAACGTCGTTTTATGCCCTGTCAAGACATTTAGGCGGTGTGAAAGCGTAATTGTAAAAGAGTGGAAATACATATAACAAAAGTGAATAAATTCCCCCCATTGAGATACTGATAGTCAATCCTGACCACCCCAGCAGCCATTGTAGCAAGCCAGAGAGCACATATATATATATATATATATATATATATATATATATATATATATATATATATATATATATATATATATATATATATATAAATATATATATAAAGTAAGAAACCTCGGTAACAGCAAAAGCGGAGGGTTTATTTCGACGTTTCGACTTCGAGACAAGTCTTCCACAGGAATATATATACATATATTTTAATATATATATTGTAATGCAGAATATTGGCAACGTTCACTGTAAGATTCAGGGCCGTCACTAATCCCCTGCGGGTGATGGGCGCCACTTTATCGTCGTCGGTAGCAGAAGCAGAATATGGAAGCCGCACCGCCATCGCCTGGAGCGACGGGGTTCTCTCTCGCTCTGCTTTCTGCAAGCGTCGACTGTGCTCGGACTGTGCTCGAACTGTGCCCTCCTTACCTTTCGCCTGCACAGCAACCTTTGCCAATAAACCCCATTTCAAGTGGTGGAGGAGCCGGGGTCACGGTCCAGTCCTGGAACTCCGGAGCCGAAAGCTGCCCGAAAGGATGACCAGCGAAGCCAGCCAAACCGCTACGCCCTCGCCTCGGCCTGTGATGTGCTCTTTTGCTGTGCGTGAGCGAGACCCGCCAGACGTCAACGGCACTGACGAAAATGACGCGGAAGATTGGCTTGAAACCTTTCAGCGGGTGAGCGCGTACAACCGGTGGGACGATGTTTTGAAACTCACTTACGTGAGCTTCCCCCTGACCGGCGTCGCTGAGGTGTGGTTCAAGAATAACCAGCGTCGCCTTAAGACATGGGCTGAGTTTAAGGACGAATTCCTTGTGGTTTTCGGCCGCGCAGCTGTGCGCAAGCTTCAAGCAGAGCAGCGCTTGCACTTACGAGCCCAGCAGGTCGGTGAAACCTTCACGAGCTACATTGAAGACGTCCTCGACCTGTGTCGGTGCGTCGACCCCTCTATGCAAGAAGCTGAAAAGATCAAGCACATCTTGAAAAAAATAGATGACGACGCCTTCCAAATGCTTTTGTCGAGGGACTTATGCACCGTCACCGAAGTCATTACCATGTGCCGAAGCTTCGAAGAGTTACTTCCGCCTTGTCCGCAATACGTGCCGATTGCCGCGCCAGTCACATACGCCAACATCGCCGCGAGACCATTGCCGGAGTCAACCCCGACGTACCAGCCGACGTTTCCAGTGCAACCTCGAGATGTCCCAACTGTGCCTCCGCCTCCACGGTTTAATCCCCAGGCCGGTGGTCCGTGGCGTACCCCGGATAATCGTCCTATTTGCTTTGCTTGTGGAGTACCTGGGCACGTCGCACGCTACTGCCGCCGCCGTCCGCCGTCATTATGGGACGCTACACATGCCGGTTTTCCGCCGTCGGCTCAAGCCCAGGCGCCACTTCGTTCCCCGACTGCACCTCGCTCTTCGGATCGCACCACGTTTACTGACCGTCATTCATCTTCCCCGCGCCGTCACTCGCTTTCTCCCATACGACGTCGTCCTGGTCACGAAGACACGGAAAACTAGTCGCCGCAGTTCCCGAGGCAAGAACTGCGCGGAGGTCGAAAAGTACAAGGCCTCACCCTCCCCCGTCCCCTACCAATGTTATCGACGTTACCATAGAAGGTTTTCGCACTGTCGCCCTGGTAGACACGGGAGCTGCTGTTTCCGTCATCAAAGCCGATGTATTCCGTTTATTGCACAAAGTCACGACGCCTCTTCAAGGACTGTCGCTCCGAACCGCAAGCGCGCACAATATTGAACCAATGGCCGTTTGCACGGCTAGAGTCGTTATTCAGGACGTGCTGTACTTCATTGAACTCATTGTGCTACCAGCGTGTTCCCACGACCTCATATTAGGGTGGGACTTCCTTTCGCGTCATAACGCAGTGATCAACTGTGCGCGCGCAGAAGTTGAGTTTTCTTTCTGTGACGCACTATTTGATGACAGCAAAAGTGCCCCCACAACCAAACTTGTCATGGCAACCGACACTGACGTCCCGCCCTATTCTTCTGTTTGTGTGCCTGTGCGCTGCGCATCCACGACTGACGCCACAGCGCTGTTTACGCCCTCTGACATTTTCCTCCGCCGCAAATGTTTTCCCCTGCCGTCTGCCCTCCTTACTCTCAGCACCGGAACGGGCAACATGTTTGTCACTAACGTATCTTCGGCAGCATGCGAACTTCTGGAGGGTGAAACAATTGGCAGCTTGGAATACATAGATCCTGGTCGTGTGATAGCCATTCCAGAGCGCCCTTCTCAGGTTCAGGTTGCCGGACTTGACCCATGTCCGCCTGGGGCGGAGCCATCGACTGATGTATTTCTTTCCTCTGTTGACAACGGTCTAGACCCTACCCTACAAAAAGCAAGCCCAACTTTCCGCACTGCTTCATCGATTTCAATAGTCATTCGACTTGTCCCAAAGCGCGCTTGGCCGCACATCTACAGTCGAGCACACCATCGACACTGGTACCCAAGCCTCCCTCCAGCAGCGGCCTTATCGCGTTTCTCCAGCTGAGCGCCGCACCATGGAGCAGCATGTGGACCACATGCTTCAGCGTGATGTTGTTCGACCCTCAAGCAGCCCGTGGGCGTCTCCTGTCGTGCTCGTCAAAACAAAAGGATGGATCCATTCGCTTCTGCGTGGACTACCACCGCCTCAACAATATCACGCGCAAAGACGTCTATCCGCTTCCACGCATTGATGACGCTCTGGACAGCTTGCAGGGGGCAGAGTTTTTCTCGTGTCTTGACTTGCGATCCGGATATTGGCAGGTACCCATGGCTGATGCTGATCGCTCGAAGACGGCATTTGTAACCCCTGATGGATTATATAAATTCAATGTTATGCCGTTCGGGCTGTGTAACGCCCGGCAACATTCGAACGCATGATGGACAATATTCTGAGGGGACTCAATTGGAAAATTTGCTTGTGCTACTTAGACGACATTGTCATTTTTTCTGCCGATTTTCCAACGCATCTTCAGCGCCTAGAACAGGTTTTAACCTGTCTTTCTCTCGGTGGACTCCAACTGAACCTAAAAAAGGGCCACTTCGCCGCGAGGAAGCCACCATCTTGGGCAACGTCGCCACCAAGGACGGCGTTCTACCCGACCCAGCGAAGCTCCGTGCAGTGGCTGAGTTCCCGAAGCCCAGTAATATAAAATCTCTTCCGAGCTTCATAGGCCTTTGTTCATACTTCCGACGTTTCATCCGCAACTTTGCCTCTATCATTGCGCCATTGACGAAACTCCTTGGTGGTGCCAGCGACTTACCTGACTGGTCCTCAGCTTGCGACCATGCGTTGGAGACTCTGCGTTGTCTACTGACCTCTCCACCTGTACTTCGCCACTCCTACAGCGCCTACTGAAGTTCACACTGACGTCAGTGGAGTTGGCCTTGGGGCCGTGCTTTGCCAACGAAGACCTGGTGTTGACGAATGTGTCGTTGCCTATGCGAGCCGCACGTTGACGAAGGCTGAAGCAAATTATTCGGTAACCGAAAAGGAGTGCTTGGCCATCATCTGGGCGCTTGCTAAGTTTCGACCATATCTGTACGGCCGCCCATTTCATGTGGTCACTGACCACCACGCCCTTTGCTGGTTGGCGCCGTTAAAGGATTCGGCAGGTCGTCTTGGGTGATGGGCGCTTGGCCTACAAGAATACGACATACGCGTCATATACAGGTCCGGTCAGAAGCATTCTGATACCGAAGCTCTGTCTCTTTCACCAGTTTCTTCTGGCCTTGCGAAGCCGTCGGGTGACCTGCTGGCCCTTTCGGTGACTGATTTGGCAGCCGAGCAACGGAATGATCCCTGAATCGCTTCCCTCATCAGCTGCCTATCCGATCCTTCCAGGGCCGCTACTACTCGGGCTCTGCGTAGGCAAGCAGCACACTTTGCGGTACGCGATGGGCTGCTTTATTGCCGCAACTACCACTCGGACGGCCGCAAATGGTTACTTGTCATCCCTCAACATTTGGGATCCGATGTGTGCGCCTCTTTTCATTCCGATCCCACGTGCGGTCATGCCGGCCTGCTCAAAACCTATCAACGTTTGCGCATTCGTTACTTTTGGCGTGGGATGTACAGCTATGTGCTCAAATACGTTCGGTCCTGCCAAGACTGCCAACGACGAAAGGCGCCGGGGCCCCATCTGAGCGGTCCTTTGAAACCGCTGCCTTGCCCGGGCAAGCCTTTTGATTGTGTTGGCATTGACTTGTACGGCTTATTACCTTGCACAGCCGCCGGAAACCGCTGGGCTATAGTGGCCATTGACCACCTAACACGGTATGCCGAGACCGCTGCTCTGCCAACTGCCACGGCACGTGACGTTTCCTCTTTTTTCTTGCATCGATTTACACTTCGTCACGGTGCCCCTAAAAAGCTGCTCAGTGTGCGGGGCCGTGTCTTCCTGTCTGACGATATTTCGGCGCTTCTTAAAGAATGCCATGTCATCCATTGCATGACCTCTGCTTACCACCCGCAGACCAATGGTCTAACAGAGCGCTTTAACCGCACCCTTGGAGATATGTTGTGTAAGTACGCGGCGTCCGATCATAGAAATTGGGACCTGGTGCTTCCCTACGTGACGTACGCCTATAACACCGCCATTCAAGACACGACTGGGTTCTCTCCATTTTTCCTTTTATAAGGGCGTGAGCCATCGTGTATGTTGGACACCATTCTGCCGTATCGTCGCGATCCATCTGAGTGTGCTCCGGTCTCGGAGGCCGCCAAGAGTGCAGAAGAATGCCGGCAACTTGCTCGTTCTTTTACCACGGAAGAACAGGGCCGCCAAAAATCTCACATTGATGGCAAGCCCGTGCCGAGCTTCGCTCCTGATTCTCGTGTATGGCTCTGGGTAACCACTCGGACTCCTGGTCTCTCCTCGAAATTTCTCTCAAACTATCAAGGCCCTTACCGCGTCATCGAAGAGACTTCCCCAGTCAATTACGTTGTCGAGCCCTTAACACCTTCCTAGGATCTCCGACGCCGTTGTCGGGAAACAGTGCGTGTTGAACGTCTAAAACCCTATTACGATCCCCTTGTTTTGCCAGCACCTTGAGTCGCCAGGATAGCTACCCTCTTGGCCAGGGGGTGATTGTAATGCAGAAGATTGGCAACGCTCACTCGAAGAATCAGGGCCGTCACCAATCCCCTGCGGGAGATGTGCGCCAATTTATCGTCGTCGGTAGCAGAAGCAGAATATGGAAGCCGCACCGCCATCGCCTGGAGCGACGGTGTTCTCTCTCGCTCTGCTTTCTCCAAGCGTCGACTGTGCGACTGTGCCCTTCTTGCATTTCACCTGCACAGCAACCTTTGCCAATAAACCCCACTTCAATATATATATATATATATATATATATATATACAAATATACATATGTACATACATATACATACTGAAAATAAAGCAACTTAACCGCAGTTTTGCCTAATCGCGTGATTTTATGCGTATGTCTTAAGGGAAACAAAAAAAAAAGAACTGACGACTGACGGACGAAATGAAGGAGCGCTTCCAACCATGCCTGACGTGATTAAGTCAACCAAGAAAAAATAAAAAGGCGCTGTCTGGATGTAGCAATTTGCGGCCACCAAGAAAATGCGCGGTAGGTCGAAGGATGAGAAACACGGCGTAAGAACGTTTGCGCAATTTTATACAAATCTCAAACTTTTCGCAACGTTTTTATTGTAGCTGCGTCTCGTCGACCTACAGCTACCGTGGCGGCGGTTTTGGCGCAGCTCAAGCGGTCACATTTTGGTTCATTTACGCAGGTGGTTGAAACATGTGGTAAAGCTTAGTGAATATTTTTTTAACTGCCACGAAGCAAGAAAGGCTTAGAAGCAAGAAGCAAGACAAGAAAGACTTTTTCAACAGCCAGCAAGAAAGACTTAGACGCATAAAGCATTGCTTTTCCACATGACGCAATCACTTTGTACTGCCTTGCAAAATTGATTTTGCAAACACCTCCAGTGTGTCTCCATAAAACGTATTGCTGTGAAATCAACCACGTTTCAACCATTAATAATTGCGCCACGTACCCTAGCCTCTTGAGCAAAGTCTATTTAACATAGGATAAATCTTAGAACTTTGTCTACCGCTCATCTATTGTCGATCTTTTCTATCACTCAACTACATTTGTTTATCACTCATGCACGACAGTATTTCTTCGTCAACTGTACATTTTTGCGTCGCACCTTGATGGATTGGCTGCCCACACCTGCATTGCAAGAAAATTCCGAGGCAAGACATTCTGCGTCCGCCAAACAGCATGCAGCAACAATGCGGCATGAAAAAAAACTAGCTCCAATTTACGCTGGGAAAGTGGTTGGAAAGCAAAGCTTTAAACGACACCCACAACAATTGCCCATGAGGCGACACTTGAATTCACACATGTGGCTATACAAAAACTGAAACCAGACATTCTGCCAGCTCTTACCTTATATTCGCGGAGGAGGAGTCCCAAACGCCGCAGCAGCGTCGGGCATGGCCGTGGTAGAGCTGCGCATGCCGGCGCTGTAGCCCGGCTGAGAGTCGGGAGAAAGTAAACAGAGAGGAGCGTCTTTTGATGGGTGCGAGAGCGGACCCTAGCCATCCTGATGTGCTCGCTTGGGGCTGCACCACCGCGCGATGGAAGCGCAGACACAAAAACAATTTGGCATATGAGCTTAGTGATTCCCATTTATACCGACTTAAAGTAGTTTGTTTAGTAAGTTTGAGAACTGTGAGAAAGCTAAGGGAAATTTCACAATCACTATTTATCAAAACCAGTTGCTCCTATTGCCTTATGTAGAACCTGCTACAACACAACCGATATGGTATTCCCCTTATTAGAAAACGGAATCCCACTCGTGACAGGCAGTGCATTTCTCTAGCGTTTCTCCAGCGGCTAGATGTCTCCCTGTGGTCTCTATAGAACCAATCTTTAAGATGTCTTCGCCGCACGACCATATAATGCTGTCAGGTCCTGGTTACCGGGAGGTGCTGCTGACGAAGTTCATCAAGCCGTGCGGAGAAAGTGCGCGATGGATGGAAAGCTGCGCCAAAACAGGCCCAAAACAATTGTCGCTAAAGCAGACTGCAAACCCGACTAAATGAAACCCTTACGCGAAAGCCGAGGTGGGAAGCTCCGGTGCGCGGGGAACGCTGGCCGAATTTGCCGTGCCATCTAAAGCGTGCTCCGTGAGTAAAACCCTCCGTTTTCCCCCCAGCCGCCGCCAGCGCCGTGTCGGGAGTTTATTGTCCTGCACGCAACGAAAGAACCGTTGGCTGGTACAGGTAGAAAGCTTTGCTTTGAAATATCAATTGTCTACATAATCTTTACACGAATGAAGGAACATGCCCTTCAGGCTGGACATTCTACCTTCCCGCATTGAGGTTCCATTGCGGTTTTAATTTGCTGAATATGTGCGTAAATCATACACATGTCATGCGTTGTAAAGGTTGTTCTAACACTATAGATTCACCAATCTTAAAAAAGGTGTTTGTTCTTTTTGCGGCTTTTAAAGCCAGTGCATAACGACAGACAGCCGAATTTCCAAACGCCACGTGGTGCCACGGTCTTTTCATTGACGAGCGGGCATTTCATTCACGTGAAATGATAGCGGGAATGACCGTGGCAGGCAAGCACCTGCGATAGTCATGCAACTGTGCAGAAATGTTGGATAGGACACGACTTCGTGCAATATGTGAGCTTTAATAAACTTACAGAAGCATGTTTCAATAGGCAAGCACCCGGTAACTGTAATTTATATGCGCTAAAAATGAAAAATGCCCCCAATACACTTTCACCTTTGTCCTCCGCCCTCTCATTCTCAAATATTTACCATTGAGTTTCCTGTCTTCGTATGGGAAGCGCATAGCTATACCCCAAGCAATAACCCCTTTGGAAGGTATGTGCGCCGTTGAGGAATAACGGGAGCTAAAATTGCTCTCGTATATAGTTTATAGATGGCAAGAATTTATAGCAGTGGGCATCCACTTTTTCCCCTGCCAATACCTGGGAGGAAGAACCTTGTCAATTAAGATGCTGATAGCGAGGTACATGTGCTTGCTTTATAACGACTTCGGGAAATTAGAGAAAAACGCCCATGTGGTGGATAGTTTGGTGATACCAAGCAACACGTTTCCATCGACACGTGACAGGCCTACTTGTTTT